>JASUUH010000029.1:0-560129 GCA_030449925.1 Citropsis articulata
CGGCGACCATTTCCACCGCGGCTGGGTATTTCTTGCCATTTTGGGCAGGCTTCTGGCGTAACCTCCGCGCTGGGCACAGAGCACCTCGAAAAACTGTGCCATTTCCGGCCCGAGCCCCAACTTCCCTCCCAGCGGACCAAATGCTATAGCCCGCGGCCTCGGCGGCCGTTTCCAGCGCTCGCGCTGGGCATTTCTTGCCATTTAGGGCAGACCTCTGACCGTAGCCTCCACTGGGCACCGAGGACCCTCGAAAAGCATGCCCATTTCCGGCGCCCAGGCCCGAACTTCCCTCGGCCCCAGCGGACCGGCTATAGCCCACGGTCTCGGCGACTATTTCACGTGCTTTGCGCGCTGGACATTTCTTGCCATTTTAGGGCAGGCTTACGTGACCGTAAGCCTCCCACTGGGCTGCGAGGACCCTCGAAAGGCTGTACCCATTTCCGGCAGTGCCCCGAAACACCCTCCCAACCCAGCGGACCCAAGGCAAAAGCCCACGGCCTCGGTGACTATTTCCTGCGCCTGCGCCTGAATTTCTTGCCATTTAGGGCAAGCCTCTGACCGTAACCTTCCCTTTGGGTACGAGGACCCTCGAAAAGACTGTACCCATTTCCGATGCCCAGAGCCCCAGAGCTTGCCTTCCCAACCCCCGCGGACCAAAGGCTATAGCCCACCGGCCTCGGCGACTATTTCACGCGCTGCGCCGCTGGGCATGTCTTGCCATTTTAAGGCAGGCTTCTGACCGTAGCCTCCCACTGGGCACATGGGGACCTCGAAAATACTGTACCATTTCCCATTTCCCGAGCCCAGAGCGTCCCTCCCCGGCCCCAGCGGACCCAGGCTATAGCCCACCGGCCTCGGCGACCATTTCCACGCTGCGCGCTGGGTATTTCTTGCCATTTTGGGGCAGGCTTCTGACCGTAATCTCCCTGGGCACACGAGGACCCTCGAAAGACTGTACCCATTTCCGGCGCCCGAGCCCGAACTTCCCTCCCAACCCCGCGGACCGTCTTTATAGCCCACCGGCCTCGGCGACCGTTTCACGCAGCGCTGCGCGCTGGGCATTTCTTGCCATTTTAGGGCAGACCTCTGACGTAACCTCCCAGGCACCACGAGACCCTCGAAAACTGTACCCATTTCGGCCCGAGCCCGGGCTTCCTCCCAACCCCGCGGACCAGGCTGCCAGCCACGGTCTCGGCGACTGTTTCGCGTGCTGCGCCGCGGGGCAGTTCTTGCCCATTTAGGGCAGGCTTCGGACCGTAGCCACCCCCGGGGCACGAGGACCCTCGAAGGCTGTACCCATTTCCGGCGGACGGTGCCCCGAAACACCCTCCCGGCCCAGCGGACCAAAGGCTATAGCCCACGGCCTCGGTGACTATTTCAGCGCTGCGCGCTGGGAATTTCTTGCCATTTAGGGCAAGCCTCTGACCCGTAACCTTCCCTTTGGTACGAGGACCTCGAAAAACTGTACCCATTTCCGATGCCGAGCGAACTTGCCTCCACAACCCCGCGGACCAAAGGCTATAGCCCACCCGGCCTCGGCGACCATTTTCGCGATGCGCGCTGGGCATTTCACTGCCATTTTGGGGCAGGCTTCTGACGTAGCCTCCCACAGGGCACATGGGGACCTCGAAAAGGCATGTACCCATTTCCGATGCGGGCGAACTTCCTCCCGGCCCCAGCGGACCCAGGCTATAGCCACCGGCCTCGGCGACCATTTCACGCTGCTGCGCGCTGGGTATTTCTTGCCATTTTAGGCAGGCTTGACCGTAGCCTCCCCGGGCACACGAGCACCCTCGAAATGACTGGACCCATTTCCGGCCTTGAGGCCCAGGAACTTCCTCCCGACCCCGCGGACCAAATGCTGTAGCCCACGGCCTCGGCGACCGTTTCGCAGCGCTGCGCGCTGGGCATTTCTTGCCATTTTAGGGCAGACCTCGACCGTAGCCTCCCAGCTGGGCACCACGAGACCCTCGAAAACTGTACCCATTTCCGGCGCGAGCCCCAGAACTTCCTCCCAACCCCAGCGGACCGCTATAGCCCACGGTCTCGGCGACTATTTCCGTGCTGCGCGCTGGACATTTCTTGTCATTTGGGCAGGCTTCTGACCGTAGCCTCACGGCTACGAGGACCCTCCTGAAAAACTGTACCCATTTCCGGCCGGTGCCCCGACACACCCTCCCCACCCCCCGCGGACCAAAGGCTATAGCCCACGGCCTCGGTGACTATTTCACGCGGCTGCGCTGGCGAAATTTCTTGCCTTTTTAGGGCATGCCTCTGACCGTAGCCTTCCACTGGGTACACGAGGACCCTCGAAAAGACTGTACCCATTTCCCAAGCCCAGAGCCCCAGAACTTGCCTCCCCAACCCCCGCGGATCCAAGGCTATAGCCCACCGGCCTCGGCGACCATTTCCTTGATGCGCCTTTGGGCATTTCTTGCCATTTAGGGCAGGGCTTCTGACGTAGCCTCCCACGGGGCACATGGGGACCTCGAAAGACTGCCATTTCCGATGCAGGCCCAGAACTTCCCTCCCCAACCCCGCGGACCAAAGGCTATAGCCCACGGCCTCGGCGACCATTTCCGCGCTGCGCGCTGGGTTTCTTGCCATTTAGGCGGGCTTGACCATAGCCTCCCAGCTGAGGCACCACGAGGACCCTCGAAAACTGTACCATTTCCGGCGCCCAGGCCCAGAACTTCCCTCCCGGCCCCGCGGACCGATGCTATAGCCCACGGACTCGGCGACGTTTCCGCTGCGCGCTGGGCATTTCTTGCCATTTAGGGCAGACCTCTGACCGTAGCCTCCCGCTGGGCACCACGAGGACCCTCGAAGACTGTACCCATTTCCGGCGCGAGCCCCAGAACTTCCCTCCCGGCCCCGCGGACCAAAGGCTATAGCCCACGGTCTCGGCGACTATTTCACGTCTTTGCGCTGGGCATTTCTTGCCATTTAGGGCGGGCTTCTGACCGTAGCCTCCCAGCACGAGACCCTCGAAAGACTGTACCCATTTCGGCGCGAGCCCCGAACTTCCCTCCCAGCCCCGCGGACCGTCTATAGCCCACGGCCTCGGCGGACGTTTCAGCGCTGGCGACTGGGCATTTCTTGCCATTTAGGGCAGGCCTCTGTAGCCTCCACTGGGCACCACGAGGACCTCGAAAAGGCTGTACCCATTTCGGCAGGAGCCCCAGAACTTCCTCCCGACCCCGCGGACCGAAATGCTATAGCCGCACGGCCTCGGCGACCGTTTCGCAGCTGCGCGCTGGGCATTCTTGCCATTTAAGCAGACCTCGACCGTAAGCCTCCCAGCTGGGCACCGACGAGGACCCTCGAAAAAGAGCTGTACCCATTTCCGGCGCCCGAGCCCAGAACTTCCGCCCCGCGGACCAAAGGCTATACCAACGGCCTCGGCGGCTTTTCCTGTGACTGCGCCAGGCATTCTTGCCATTTTAGGGACCTCGACGTAGCCTCAGCTGGGCACTGCGAGAACCCTCGAAAGAATGTACCCATTTCCGGCGAGCCCCTAAACCCCTCCCCAACCCCAGCGGACCAAGGCTATAGACCTCAGGCCTCGGTGAATATTTCCTTGCAGCCTGCGCTGGCATTTCTTGCCATTTTGAGGCGGAGCTTCGACGTAGCCTCCCCACTGGGCACACAAGGACCCTCGAAAAATGTACCCATTTCAGGCGGAGCCCCGAGCGCTCCCGGCCCCAGCGGACCCAGGACAAATGCCTAGCCCACCCCCACCGGCCTCGTTTCGCAGCTGCGCCGTTGGTCATTTCTTGCCATTTTAGGGAAGGCCTCTGACCGTAGACTCCCACTGGGCACACGAGGTCCCTCGAAAAGACTGTACCCATTTCGATGCGAGGCCCCAGACTTCCTCCCCGGCCGCGGACCAAGGCCGCATAGCCCACCGGTCTCGCTGACTATTTCACGCGCTGCGCCGCTGGGCATGTCTTGCCATTTTTGTGCAAGCTTCTGACCGTAGCCTCCCAAGGGGCACACGAGGACCCTCGAAAAGACTGTACGCATTTCCGGCGACCCGGGCCCGAAACCCCCTCCCCAACCCCTGCGGACCAAAGGCTATAGCTCACCGGGCTCGGTGACTATTTCACGCGCTGCGGCGCTGGGCATTTCTTGCCCTTTTAGACCAGGCCTCTGACCGTAGCCTCCCACTGGGCACACGAGGACCCTCAAAAAGAATGTACCCATTTCTGACGCCCAGAGCCCCGACGCGCTCCCTAACCCCGCGGACCAGCTATAGCCCACCGGCCTCGGCGACTATTTAGCTGCGCTTGAGCATTCTTGCCATTTTAAAGCGGGCCTCTGACCGTAGCCTCCCACTGGGCACGAGGACCCTCAAAAGACTGTACCCATTTCGGGGCATGAGCCCCGCGCGGCTCCCGGCCCCAGCGGACCAAAAGGCTATAGCCCACGGCCTCGGCGACAATTTCACCGCGCTCGCGCTGGGTATTTCTTGCCATTTTAGGGCGGGCTTCTGACCCGTAGCCTCCCTTGCTGGGCACCACGAGGACCCTCGAAAAAACTGTACCCATTTGGCGCGGGCCCGAACTTCCCTCCCAACCCCGCGGACCGTGCCTGTAGCCCACCGGCCTCGGCGGCCGTTTCACGCTGCGCTGGGCATTTTTGCCATTTTAAGGCGGGCCTCGGCCGTAGCCTCCCAGCTGACACGAGGACCCTTGAAAGAGCATGCCCATTTACGGCGACGAGCCCGAACTTCCCTCCAACCACCGCGGACCGAGGCTATAGCCCACCGGCCTCGGTGTATATTTCACGCCTAACTGCGCGGGGTATTCTTGCCATTTAGGCGGGGCTTCGTGCCGTAGCCTCCCAGCTGGGCACGAGGACCCTCGAAAAAGGCTGTACCCATTCGGCGGACCGGGCCCCGAAACCCCCTCCCCAACCCCTGCGGACCAAAGGCAATAGCCCACCGGCATCGGTGAATATTTCACGCGCTGCGCCGCTGGGCATTTCTTGCCATTTTAGAGCAGACCTCTGACCGTAGCCTCCCACTGGGCACACGAGGACCCTCGAAAAGACTGTATCCATTTCGGCGGCCGAACCCGAAACCTCCTCCCAGCCCAGCGGACCAAAGGCTATAGCCCACCGGCCTCGGCGACCGTTTCCTGTGCGCGCTGGGCATTTTTGCCATTTTAGGCGGGTCTCGACCGTAGCCTCCCACCCAGGCACCGGAACCCTCGAAGAATGTACCCATTTCCGGCGACGAGCCCCTCCCCTCGGCCCCGCGGACCAAAGGCTATAGCCCAGACCTCGGTGACTATTTCCGCGCGCAGCGCGCTGGGCATTTCTTGCCATTTAGGGCGGGCTTGACGTAGCCTCCCAGCCCAGGCACCACGGACCCTCGAAAAGACTGCCCATTTCGATGACTGACACCCTAAACCCTCTCCCCAACCCCAGCGGACCAAAGGCTATAGCCCACGGCCTCGATGACTATTTCACGCGCTGCGCCTTTAGGTATTTCGTGCCATTTAGGGCGGGCTTCGTAGTAGCCTCCCAGGCACACGAGGACCCTCGAAAAGGCGTACCCATTTTCGATGACGAGCCCTAAACCCCCTCCCAACCCCAGCGGACCAGGCTATAGCCCACGGCCTCGGCGACCATTTCGCAGCTGCGCGCTGGGCATTTCTTGCCATTTTAGGGCGGGCTTCTGCCGTAGCCTCCAGGCACACGAGGACCCTCGAAAAAGGCTGTACCCATTTCCGGCGCCCAGGCCCCGAACTTCCCTCCCCAACCCGCGGACCGTGCTATAGCCCACCGGCCTCGGCGACCGTTTCGCAGCGGCTGCGCGACTGGGCATTTCTTGCCATTTAGGGCAGGCCTCGACCGTAAGCCTCCCAGGCTGGGCGAGGACCCTCGAAAATGTGCCATTTCCGGCGCCCGAGCCCGACGCGCGCTCCCCAGCCCCCGCGGACCAAAGGCTATAGCCCACCGGCCTCGGCGACAATTTCTGGCAGCTGCTTGAGTGGGTATTTATTGCCATTTTAGGGCGGGCTTCTGGCCGTAGCCTCCCTTTGGGCTACGAGGACCCTCGAAAAGCGTACCCATTTCCGACCCAGGCCCAGAACTTCCTCCCGGCCCCCGGACCAAATGCTATAGCCACCGGCCTCGGCGACCATTTCACTGGCGCTGCGCCGCTGGGCATTTTTGCCATTCGGGGCGGGCCTCGGCCAGTAGCCTCTGGGCTCACGAGGACCCTTGAAAAACTGTACCCATTTACGGCGGCGAGCCAGGAACTTCCTCCCAACCACCGCGGACCGAGCTATAGCCCACGGCCTCGGTGACTATTTCACGCACTGCGCGCTGGGTATTCTTGCCATTTAGGCGAAGGCTTGACCGTAGCCTCCCATTAGGCACGAGGACCTCGAAAGACTGTATCCATTTCGGCGGCAGGCCCCGAAACCCCTCCCAACCCCGCGGACCAAAAGGCTATAGCCCACCGACCTCGGTGACTATTTCCGCCAGCGCCTGAGCATTCTTCCCATTTAGGGCGGGCTTCTGACGTAGCCTCCCAGCCAGGTACCGAGGACCCTCAAAGACTGTACCCATTTCGATGACTCTGACAACTAAACCCCTCCCAGCCCCAGCGGACCCAAAGCCATAGCCCACCGGCCTGGTGACTATTTCACGCAGCTGCGCTGGTATTTCTTGCCATTTTAAGGGCAGGCTTCTGACCGTAGCCTCCCAGGCACCACGAGGACCCTCGAAAAGACTGCCCATTTCCGGCCGAGCCCAGAACTTCCCTCCCGGCCCCGTGGACCAAATGCTGTAGCCCACCGGCCTCGGCGACCGTTTCCGGCTGCGCGACTGGGCATTCTTGCCATTTTAGGGCGAGCCTCGGACCGTAGCCTCCATGGGCACACGAGGACCCTCGAAAAGGCTGTGCCATTTCCGGCGCCCAGGCCCTGAAACCCCTCCCAACCCCGCGGACCAGGCTATAGCCACGGCCTCGGTGACTATTTCACGCGCTTCGCCGTTGGGCATTTATTGCAATTTTAGGGCAGGATTCTGACCGTAGCCTCACTAGGCACAGAGGACCCTCGAAAAGACTGTACCCATTCCGGCGACGGGCCCCGAAACCCCTCCCGGCCCCAGCGGACCCAGGCTATAGCCCACCGGCCTCGGTGACTATTTCCGCGGCAGCTGCTTGGCTGGGCATTTCTTGTCATTTAGGGCGGGGCCTCGGCCGTAGCCTCAGCAGGGCTACGAGGATCCTCGAAAAGGCTGTACCCATTTCCGATGCAGGCCCTAAACCCCTCCCGAGCCCTCGCGGACCAAGGCTATAGCCCACGGCCTCGTCGACCGTTTCCGCAGCTGCGCGCTGGGCATTTCTTGCCATTTTGGGCGGCCTCTGACCGTAGCCTCCCGCCCAGGGCACGAGGACCCTCGAAAAGGCGTTACCCATTTTAAGTGACAGGCCCTAAACCCCTGCCCAACCCTCGCGGACGAGGCTATAGCCCACCGGCCTCGGCGACTATTTCCCAGCTGCGCGCTAGGCATGTCTTGCCATTTAGGGCGAAGGCTTCTGACCAGCCTCCCACTTTGGGCACCACAGGGACCCTCGAAAAGGCTGTGCCATTTCGGCCAGGCGAGCCCCTTCCCAGCCCCGCGGACCAAAGGCTATAGCCACCGGCCTCGGTGACTATTTCACGCAGGCTGCGCGGCTGGGTATTTCTTGCCATTTAGGGCGAGCCTCGACCGTAGCCTCCCCAGGCACACGAGGACCCTTGAAAAGACTGTACCCATTTCTGACGACCAGAGCCCCAGAACTTCCCTCCCAAACCACCGCGGACCAAAGGCTATAGCCCACCGGCCTCGGTGACTATTTCACGCACTGCGCCGCTGGGTATTTCTTGCCATTTTAGGGCAGGCTTCTGACCGTCGCCTCCCACGGGCACCGAGGGCCTCGAAAAGGCTGTACCCATTTCGGCGACAGGCCCGAAACCCTCCCGACCCTGCGGACCAAAGGCAATAGCCCGCGGCCTCGGTGAATATTTCCTTGCGCTGCGCTGGGCATTCTTGCCATTTAGGCGAGGCCTCGACCGTAGCCTCCACTTCCAGGCACACGAGGACCCTCTAAAAGACTGTACCCATTTCAGACGCCCAGTGCCCCCGAACGTCGCTCCCCAACCCCCGCGGACCAAAGGCTATAGCCCACCGGCCTCGGCGACCTTTCATGCGCTGCGCCGCTGGGTATTCTTGCCTTTTAGGGCAGGCTTCTGACCGTAGCCTCCCGCCCAGGCACACGAGACCCTCGAAAAAGTGTACCATTTCCGGCGCGAGCCCCGAACTTCCCTCCCAGCCCCGCGGACCAAATGCCATAGCCCACGGCCTCGGCGACCGTTTCCGCGCTGCGCGCTGGGCATTTTGCCATTTAAGGCGGGGCCTCGACCGTAGCCTCCCACTGGGCACGAGGACCCTTGAAAGACTGTACCCATTTCGGCGGCGGGCCCGAAACCCCCTCCCGACCCTGCGGACCAAGGCAATAGCCACCGGCCTCGGTGAATATTTCAGCGCTGCGCGCTGGGTATTTCTTGCCATTTTAGGCGAGCCTCGACCGTAGCCTCCCAGGCACCACGAGGACCCTCGAAAAGGCGTATCCATTCGTGACGGGAACCCCGAAACCTCCTCCCGGCCCCAGCGGACCAAGGCTATAGCCCACCGGCCTCGGCGACCGTTTCACGCAGCTGCGCGGTGAGCATTTTGCCATTTTAGGGCAGGCCTCGACGTAGCCTCCCAGGCTGCGAGAACCCTCGAAAAGAATGTACCCATTTCCGACGACCAGAGCCCTTAAACCCCCTCCCCAACCCCCGCGGACCAAAGGCTATAGCCCACCGGCCTCGGTGACTATTTCGCGCTGCGCGCTGGGTATTCGTGCCATTTAGGGCAGGCTTGACCGTAGCCTCCCACCCAGGCACACGAGGACCCTCGAAAAGGCTGCCATTTTCGATGACGGGCCCCTAAACCCCTCCCCAGCCCCGCGGACCAGGCTATAGCCACCCGGCCTCGGCGACCGTTTCACCTCTGCGCGACTGGGCATTCTTGCCATTTAGGGCGGGCCTCGTACCGTAGCCTCCAGCAGGCACTGCGGACCCTCGAAAAGACTGTACCCATTTCCGACACAGGCCCCGAGCGCCGCTCCCCGGCCCCGCGGACCAAGGCTATAGCCCCGGCCTCGGCGACAATTTCACAGCTGCGCGCTGGGTATTATTGCCATTTAGGCGGGCTTGACCGTAGCCTCCCACTGGGCACCGAGGACCCTTGAAAAGCTGTACCCATTTCCGACCGAGCCTGAACTTCCCTCCCAACCCCCGCGGACCAAATGCTGTATAGCCCACCGGCGACCATTTCACCTTGCGCGCGCTGGGCATTTTTTACCATTTTAGGCGAGCCTCGACGTAGCCTCCCCACTGGGCACGAGGACCCTTGAAAAGGCGTACCCATTTCGTGACGAGGCCCCGAACTTCCCTCCCCAACCCCCGCGGACCAAAGGCTATAGCCCACCGGCCTCGGTGACTATTTCACGCACTGCGCCTTTGGGTATTTCTTGCCATTTTAGGTCAGGCCTCTGACCTTAGCCTCCCACCCAGGCACCACGAGACCCTCGAAAAGGCATCCATTTCGGCGACGAGCCCGAAACCCCTCCCCGGCCCCGGACCAGTCTATAGCCCACGGCCTCGGCGACCGTTTCACGTGTTGCGCCCTGAGCATTCTTGCCATTTAGGGCGGGCCTCGTGTAGCCTCCCGCTGGGTACACAGAACCCTCGAGAAGAATGTACCCATTCCGGCGGCCAGAGCCCTTAAACCCCTCCCAGCCCCGCGGACCAAGGCTGGCCCAGGCCTCGGTGACTATTTCACGCAGCGCGCGCGCCGGCTGAGCATTTCTTGCCATTTTAGGGCAGGCTTGACCGTAGCCTCCAGCTGGGCACGAGACCCTCGAAAAAGGCTGTACCATTTCGATGACTACGGCACCTAAACCTCCCTCCCCAACCCCGCGGACCGGCCTATAGCCCACCGGCCTCGGTGACTATTTCACGCGACTGCGCGGTATTTCTTGCCATTTTAAGGCGGGCTTGACGTGTAGCCTCCCCGGGCACCACGAGGACCCTTGAAAAGGCGTACCCATTTAGATGACGAGCCCCTAAACCCCTCCCCGCGGACCAGGCTATAGCCCGCAGGCCTCGGCGACCATTTCACGCAGCTGCGCGGCGGGTATTTCTTGCCATTTTAAGGCGGGCCTCGGCACCGTAACCTCATCCCCGCTGGACACCACGGGGACCCTCGAAAGGTGTACCCATTTCCGATGACGGGCGAACTTCCTCCCAGCCCCGCGGACCAAAAGGCTATAGCCCACCCGGCCTCGGCGACCGTTTCCGCAGCGCTGCGCGACTGGGCATTTCTTGCCATTTTAGGGCGGGCCTCGACCGTAGCCTCCCAGGCTGCGAGGACCCTCGAAATGACTGTACCCATTTCCGAAGCCCCTAAGCCCCCCACCCCCGCGGACCAAAGGCTATAGCCCACGGCCTCGGTGACTATTTCCTGCTGCGTCGTTGGGCATTCTTGCCATTTTAGGGCGGATTCTGACCGTAGCCTCCCACTAGGCACCACGAGGACCCTCGAAAGACTGTACCCATTTCCGGCGAGCCCGAAACCCCTCCCAACCCCAGCGGACCGAGGCTATAGCCCGGCCTCGGTGACTATTTCACAGCGCTGCGCTGGGCATTTTGCCATTATAGGGCGGGCCTCGGCCGTAGCCTCCAGGGGCTGCGAGGACCCTCGAAAAGAATGTACCCATTTCCGACGACCCGCGCCCCTAAATCCCGTCCCCAACCCCCGCGGACCAAAGGCTATAGCCCACCGGCCTCGTCGACCGTTTCCTGCCTTATTGCGCGGCTGGGCATTTTGCCATTTGGGCAGGCCTCGCCCGTAGCCTCCCAGCTTTGGGCACCGAGGACCCTCGAAAAGTGTACCATTTCCGACGACCAGAGCCCCCGAAACCCCCTCCCCAACCCTCGCGGACCGAAAGGCTATAGCCCACCGGCCTCGGTGAATATTTCACGCGCTGCGCCGCTGGGCATTTTTGCCATTTAGGGCGAGCCTCGACCGTAGCCTCCCTGGGCTACGAGGACCCTCGAAAGACTGTACCCATTTCGGGGCGCCCGAGCCCCGAGCGCCGCTCCCAGCCCCAGCGGACCAAAGGCTATAGCCCACCGGCCTCAGGCGGACTATTTCACGCAGGCTGCGCCCGCTGGGTATTTCTTGCCATTTTAGGGCAGGCTTCTGACCGTAGCCTCCCCATTGGGCACGAGGACCCTCAAAAGACTGTACCCATTTCCGGCCGAGCCCGAAACCCCTCCCCGGCCCCGCGGACCAGGCTATAGCCCACGGTCTCGGCGACTATTTCAGTGCTGCGCGCTGGACATTTCTTGCCATTTTAGGGCAGGCTTCGGCCGTAGCCTCCCACAGGCTACGAGGACCCTCGAAAAGGCTGTACCCATTTCCGGCGGCCGGTGCCCCGAAACACCCTCCCCAGCGGACCGAGGCTATAGCCCACCGGCCTCGGTGACTATTTCACGCAGCTGCGCGCTGAATTTCTTGCCATTTAGGGCAGGCCTCTGACCGTAGCCTTCCACTTTGGTACACGAGGACCCTCGAAAGACTGCCATTTCCGATGCCCGAGCCCCGAACTTGCCTCCCAGCCCCAGCGGACCAAAGGCTATAGCCCACCGGCCTCGGCGACCATTTCACGCGCGATCGCCGCTGGGCATTTCTTGCCATTTTGGGCAGGCTTCTGCCGTAGCCTCCCCAGCTGCACGAGGACCCTCGAAAAGACTGTACCCATTCCGATGCGAGCCCAGAACTTCCCTCCCCGGCCCAGCGGACCAAGGCTATAGGCCCAAGGCCTCGGCGACTATTTCGCGTGCTGCGCGCTGGGTATTTCTTGCCATCTTAGGGCGGGCTTCTGACCGTAATCTCCCACTGGGCTACGAGGACCCTCGAAAAGGCTGTACCCATTTCCGGCGACCAGGCCCCGAACTTCCTCCCGGCCCGGACCCGGCTATAGCCCTCGGCCTCGGCGACGTTTCCGCAGCTGTGCCGCTGGGTATTTCTTGCCATTTTGGGTCAGGCCTCTGACGTAGTAACCTCACTTTGGGTACACAAGGACCCTCGAAAGACTGTACCCATTTTCGATGCCCGAGCCCCGACGCCCTTCCAGGCCCCAGCGGACCAAAGGCTATAGCCCACCGGCCTCGGCGACTATTTCACGCGCTGCGCCGCTGGTTATTTTTTGCCATTTTAGGGCATGCTTCTGAACGTAGCCTCCCACTGGGCAGACGAATACCCTCGAAAAGACTGTACCCATTTTCGATGACCAGAGCCCCCTAAACCCCCTCCCCGACCCCCGCGGACCAAAGGCTATAGCCCACCGGCCTCAGTGACTATTTCACGCACTGCGCTGCTGGGCATTTTTTGCCATTTTAGGCGGGCCTCTCACCGTAGCCTCCCACTGGGCTACGAGGACCCTTGAAAAGACTGTACCCATTTCCGGCGGCCGAGCCACGAAACCCCCTGACCCCGGACCAGGCTATAGCCCACCGGCCTCGGTGACTATTTCACCTTGTTGTGCGGCTGGGCATTTCTTGCCATTTGGGGCAGGCCTCTCACCGTAGCCTCCCACTTTGGGCACACGAGGACCCTCGAAAAAGGCTGTACCCATTCCGGCGACGAGCCACGAAACCCCGCCCCGCGGACCAAAGGCTATAGCCCACCGGCCTCGGTGATGACAATTTCACGCGGCCGTGCGCTGGGCATTTCTTGCGATTTGGGGCGGGCCTCTGACCGTAGCCTCCCCTTGCACGAGGATCCTCGAAAAGGCCGTACCCATTTCCGGCGGACCCAGGCCCCGAAACCCCTGACCCCGCGGACCAAAGGCTATAGCCCACCGGCCTCGGCGACTATTTCGCGCGCATTGCGGGCATTTCTTGCCATTTTAGGGCAGGCCTCTGGCCGTAGCCTCCCAGGTACGAGGACCCTCGAAAGACTGCCAATTTCCGGCGAGCCCCCGAGCCTCCCATCCCCGTGGACCAAGGCTATAGCCCACGGCCTCATTGACTATTTCCAGCGCCCGGCGCGCTGGGCATTGTTGCCATTTTAGGGCAGGCCTCTGACGTAGCCTCCCTGGGCACCAAGGACCCTCGAAAGAACTGTACCCATTTCGGCCAGAACCCCGAGCGCCCTCTCCCATGCGGACCAAGGCTATAGCCCACCGGCCTCGGCGACCGTTTCCGCTGCGCGCTGGGCATTTCTTGCCCATTTAGGGCAAGCCTCTGACCGTAGCCTCCCCAGGTACCGAGGACCCACGAAAAGAATGTACCCATTTTCGTGACGAGCCCTAAACCCCTCTCGGCCCAGGGGACCAAGGCTATAGCCCACCGGCCTCGAAGACTATTTAACGCGCTGAGCCGCTGGGCATTTCTTGCCATTTTAGGGCAGGCATCTGACCGTAGCCTCCCCCGGGGCACAAGAGGACCCTCGAAAAGACTGTACCCATTTTCGACGACCAGAGCCCCCTAAACCCCCTCCCCTACCCCCGCGGACCAAAGGCTATAGCCCACCGGCCTCGGCGACTATTTCACGCGCTACGCCGCTGGGCATGTCTTGTAATTTTAGGACAGGCTTCTGACTGTAGCCTCCCACTGGGCACACGAGGACCCTCGAAAAGACTGTACTCATTTTCGACGACCAGAGCCCCCGAAACCCCCGCCCCAACCCCCGCGGACCAAAGGCTATAGCCCACCGGCCTCGGTGACTATTTCACGCTGCGCCGCTGGGCATTCTTGCCATTTAGGCAGGCTTGACGTAGCCTCACTTTGGGCACGAGGACCCTCGAAAAGACTGTACTCATTTCGATGACGAGCCCGTAAAACCCTCCCGACCCCGCCCGACCAAAGGCTATAGCCACGGCCTCGGTTAACTATTTGGCAGCCTGCTGGGCATTTTTGCCATTTTAGGGCAGGCCTCTCACCGTAGCCTCCCAGGCTGCGAGGACCCTCGAAAAGACTGTACCCGTTCCGGACGACCGAGCAGAACCCCTCTGACCCCGCGGACCAAATGCTATAGCCACGGCCTCGGACTATTTCCAGCGCACGCGCTGGGCATTTCTTGCCATTTTAGGGCGGGCTCTGACCGTAGCCTCCCATGGTACCCGAGGACCTTTGAAAAGGCATGCCGTTTGGACGAGCCCCGAACTCCCTCCCGACCCACGGACCAAAGGCTATAGCCCACCGGCCTCGGACTATTTCCAGCTGCGCGCTGGGCATGTCTTGCCATTTGGGGTAGGCTGACCGTAGCCTCCACTATGCACGAGGACCCTCGAAAAACTGCCATTTCGGCGGCCGGGCCCGAAACCCTCCTCCGGCCCCTGCGGACCAAAACCTATAGCCCACCGGCCTCCGTGACTATTTCCCGCGCTGCGCCGCTGGGCATTTCTTGTCATTTTAGGGCAGGCCTCTAACCGTAGCCTCCCACGGGGCACATGAAGACCCTCAAAAAGACTGTACCCATTTCTGACACCCAGAACCCCCGAACCCCCTCCCCAACCCCCGCGGACCAAAGGCTATAGCCCACCGGCCTCGGTGACTATTTCACGCGCTGCGCCGCTGGGCAATTCTTGCCATTTTAGGGCAGGCTTCTGAACGTAGCCTCCCACTGGGCACACGAGGACCCTCGAAAAGACTGTACTCATTTTCGACGACCAGAGCCCCCTAAAACCCCTCCCCAACCCCCGCGGACCAAAGCCTATAGCCCACCGTCCTCGGTGACTATTTCACGCGCTGCGCCGCTGGGCATTTTTTGCAATTTTAGGGCAGGCCTCTGACCGTAGCCTCCCACTGGGCACACGAGGACCCTTGAAAAGACTGTACCCATTTCCGACGACCAGAGCCCCCGAAACCCCCTCCCTAACCCCCGCGGACCACAGGCTATAGCCCACCGGCCTCGGTGACTATTTCACGCGCTGCGCCGCTGGGCATTTCTTGCCATTTTAGGGCAGGCTTCTGAACGTAGCCTCCCCCTACAGGACCCTCGAAAGGACTGTACTCATTTCGGCGACGAGCCCCAAAGCCCTCCCCGGCCCCGCGGACCAAAGGCTGTGCCCACCGGCCTCGGCGACTATTGTGGCGCTGCGCCCTGGGCATTTCATGCTATTTTAGGGCAGGCTTCGGCCGTAGCCTCCCACAGGGCACCACGAGACCCTCAAAAACTGTACCCATTTCGACTCGAACCCCGAGCCGCTCCCCAAACCCGCGGACAGGCTATAGCCCACGGCCTCGGCGACTAATTCAGCTGCGCTGGGCTGGGCATTTCTTGTCATTTAGGGCAGGCCTCTGGCCGTAGCCTCCAGCAGGGCACCACGAGGACCCTCGAAAGACTGTACCCATTTCGATGCCAGGCCCCTAAACCCCTCCCGACCCTCGCGGACCAACGGCTATAGCCCACCGGCCTCGGCGACGTTTCAGCAGCTGCGCGCTGGGCATTTCTTGCCATTTTGCGACAGTCCTCTGACCGTAGCCTCCCACTTTGGGCACCGAGGACCCTCGAAAAGACTGTGCCATTTTCGATGACGAGCCCGTAAACCCCTCCCACCCTCGCGGACCAAGGCTATAGCCCCGGCCACGGCGACTATTGCCGGCGCTGCGACGCTGGGCATGTCTTGCCATTTTAGGGCAGGCTTCTGACCGTAAGCCTCCCAGCTGGGCACCACGAGGGCCTCGAAAAGACTGTACCCATTTAGGCGAGGCCCCGAAACCTCCCAACCCCGCGGACCAAGGCTATAGCCCACGGCCTCGGTGACTATTCAACCTGCGCGCTGGGCATTTTTGCAATTTTAGGGCAGGCCTCTAACCGTAGCCTCCCAGGCACGAGGACCCTCGAAAAGACTGTACCCATTTGAGCCGATAGCACCCCGAAACCCCTCCCGACCCGCGGACCAAAGGCTATAACCCACGGCCTCGGTGACTATTTCCGCTGCGCGCTGGGCATTTCTTGTCATTTTAGGGCGGGCCTCTAACCGTAGCCTCCCACGGGGCTACGAGACCCTCAAGGTGTACCCATTTTCGGCGGAACCCCGAACCCCCCCAACCCCAGCGGACCAAAGGCGATATACCACCGGCCGCGGTGACTATTTCATCTTCGCGCTGGGCATTCTTGCCATTTAGGCGGGCTTCTGAGCGTAGCCTCCCATTGGGCTACGAGGACCCTCGAAAAGGCGTACTCATTTCGGACCAGAGCCCCTAAAACCCCTCCCAACCCCAGCGGACCATAGCCCACCGGTCCTCGGTGACTATTTCATCGCTGCGCCGCTGGGCATATCTTGCCATTTGGGCAGGCCTCGACCGTAGCCTCCCCAGGTACGAGGACCTTGAAGACTGTACCCATTTGGACGAGCCCCGAGCGCCCTCCCATCCCCGGCGGACGAGTCTATAGCCCACCGGCCTCAGTGACTATTTCACGCGCTGCGCCGCTGGGCATGTCTTGCCATTTTAGGGCAGGCTTCTGACCGTAGCCTCCCACTGGGCACACGAGGACGCTCGAAAAGACTGTACCAATTTCCGACGACCAGAGCCCCCGAAACCCCCTCCCCATCCCCCGTGGACAAAAGGCTATAGCCCACCGGCCTCAGTGACTATTTCCCGCGCCGCGCCGCTGAACATTTGTTGCCATTTTAGGGCGAGCCTCGACGTAGCCTCCCAGGCACACAGGACCCTCGAAAAGAATGTACCCATTTCGAAGCGAGAACCCCGAGCGGCCCTCCCGACCCATGCGGACCAAAGGCTATAGCCCACGGCCTCGGCGGACGTTTCGCAGCGCTGCGCGCTGGGCATTTCTTGGTATTTTAGCGCAGGCCTCTGACCGTAGCCTCCCCAGGCACAGCGACCCTCGAAAGAATGTACCCATTTTCGGCGACGAGCCCTAACCCCCTCCCCCCCGCGGACCAGGCTATAGCCCACGGCCTCGGTGACTATTTCCATGGCGCTTCGCGCTGGGCATTTCTTGCCATTTTAGGGACGGGCTTAGTAGCCTCCCACTGGGCACATGAGGACCCTCGAAAAGACTGTACCCATTTTCGACGACCAGAGCCCCCTAAACCTCCTCCCCTACCCCCGCGGACCAAAGGCTATAGCCCACCGGCCTCGGCGACTATTTCACGCGCTACGCCGCTGGGCATGTCTTGCAATTTTCGGACAGGCTTCTGACCGTAGCCTCCCACTGGGCACACGAGGACCCTCGAAAAGACTGTACTCATTTCGTGACGAGGCCGAAACCCCTCCCTAACCCCCGGCGGACCAAAGGCTATAGCCCCACCGGCCTCGGTGACTATTTCGCAGCGCTGCGCTGGGCATTTCTTGCCATTTAGGGCAGGCTTCTGCGTGGCCTCCCACTCGGCACACGAGGACCCTCGAAAGACTGTACTCATTTCGTGACCGAGCCCCAAACCATCCCAACCCCAGCGGACCAAAGGCTATAGCCCACGGCCTCGATAACTATTTCACCTGCTGGGCTCTTTGGTATTTTGCCATTTGGGAAGGCCTCTCACCGTAGCCTCCCACTTGGGCTGATGACCCTCGAAAAGACTGTACCCATTTCCGGCACCAGAACAACACTGAAACCCCGCTGACCCCAGCGGACCAAGGCTATAGCCACCGCCTCGGTGACTATTTCCGCTGCGCTGGGCATTTCTTGCCATTTTAGGGCAGGCCTCGACCGTAGCCTCCCCTTTGGGTACGAGGACCCTCGAAAAGACTTTACCCATTTCGGACGCCCAGGCCCGAGCGCCCTCCCGGCCCCGCGGACCGAGGCTATAGCCCACCGGCCGCTGCGACTATTTCACTGGCGCTGCGCGCTGGGCATGTCTTGCCATTTAGGGTGAGCTTCTGACCGTAGCCTCCCACTAGGCACGAGGACCCTCGAAAAGGCATGCCCATTTCGACCACGAGCCACGAAACACCTTCCCCGACCCTCGCGGACCAGGCTATAGCCCACCGGCCTCGGCGACTATTTGGCCACTGCGCGCTGGGCATTCTTGCTATTTTAGGACAGGCTTCTGACCGTAGCCTCCCCAGGCACCGAGGACCCTCGAAAAGACTGCAGCGTTTCCGATGACCGAGCCGCGAAACCCCTCCCAACCCCAGCGGACCGGCTATAACCCACGGCCTCGGTGACTATTTCCGCGCTTCGCTGGGCATTTCTTGTCATTTTAGGGCAGGCCTCTAACGTAGCCTCCCCAGGCGCACGAGGACCCTCGAAAAGACTGTACCCATTTCGGCGGAACCCGGGCCCCCTCCCCAACCCCGCGGACCAAGGCTATATCCCACGGCCTCGGTGACTATTTCCAGCAGCTGCGCGCTGAGCATTTCTTGCCATTTTAGGGCAGGCTTCTGAACGTATCCTCCGATTGGGCACACGAGGACCCTCGAAAAGACTGTACTCATTTTCGATGACCAGAGCCCCCTAAAACCCCTCCCCAACCCCCGCGGACCAAAGCCTATAGCCCACCGTCCTCGGTGACTATTTCACGCGCTGCGCCGCTGGGCATTTTTTGTAATTTTAGGGCAGGCCTCTGACCGTAGCCTCCCACTAGGCACACGAGGACCCTTGAAAATACTGTACCCATTTCCGGCGACCAGAGCCCCCGAAACCCCCTCCCTAACCCCCGCGGACCCAAGTCTATAGCTCACCGGCCTCGGTGACTATTTCACGCGCTGCGCCGATGGGCATTTCTTGCCATTTTAGGGCAGGCTTCTGACCGTAGCCTCCCACTGGGCACACGAGGACCCTCGAAAAGACTGTGCCCATTTCTGACGACCAGAGTCCCCGAAACACCTTCCCCAACCCCCGCGGACCAAAGGCTATTGCCCACCGGCCTCGGCGACTATTTGACGCGCTGCGCCGCTGGGCATTTCTTGCTATTTTAGGACAGGCTTCTGACCGTAGCCTCCCACGGGGCACACGAAGACCCTCAAAAAGACTGTACCAATTTCTGACGCCCAGAACCCCCGAACGCCGCTCCCCAACCCCCGCGGACCAAATTCTAAAGCCCACCGGCCTCGGCGACTAATTCACGCGCTGCGCCGCTGGGCATTTCTTGTCATTTTAGGGCAGGCCTCTGACCGTAGCCTCCCACTGGGTACACGAGGACCCTCGAAAAGGCTGTACCCATTTCGGACCCGGGCCCCGACGACCCTCCCCGGCCCCGTGGACCAAGGCTATAGCCACCGGCCTCGGTAACTATTTCAGCTGCGCGCTAGGCATGTCTTGCCATTTTAGGGCGGGCTTCGGACCGTAGCCTCCACTGGCCACGAGGACCTCGAAAAGGCTGTATCCATTTCAGGACGAGCCCTAACCCCCCCCAACCCCCGCGGACCAAAGGCTATAGCCCACCGGCCTCGGTGACTATTTTGCGCGCTGGGTGTTGCCATTTTAGGGCAGGCTTCTGAGCGTAGCCTCCCGGGCACCTGCGAGGACCCTCGAAAAGCTGTACTCATTTCCGGCGGCCAGCCCCAGCCCATCCCGGCCCCAGCGGACCAGGCTATAGCCACGGCCTCGATAACTATTTCACGCTGCGCTGCTGGGCATTTTTGCCATTTTGGGAAGGCTCTCCGTAGCCTCCCACTGCGCGAGGACCTCGAAAAGACTGTACCATTTCCGTGACAGGCCCCGAAACCCCGCTGACCCCGCGGACCTAAGGCTATAGCCAACCGGCCTCGGTGACTTTTTCCAGCGCAGCTCCGCTGGGCATTTCTTGCCATTTTAGGGCAGGCCTCTGACCGTCCCACTGGGTACACGAGGACCCTCGAAAAGACTGTACCCATTTCGGACGCCCAGAACCCCGAGCGCCCTCCCGGCCCCGCGTACCAACGCTATAGCCCACCGGCCTCGGCGACTATTTCACGCGCTGCGCCGCTGGGCATTTCTTGTCATTTTAGGGCAGGCCTCTGACCGTAGCCTCCCACGGGGCACAAGATAACCCTCGAAAAGACTGTACCCATTTCGGCGCCCGCTGACCCCCATGAGACCGGCCGATATCCCAACGGCCTCGGCGACTATTTCACGCGCTGTGCCGCTGGGCATTTCTTGCCATTTTAGGGTAGGCCCTGACCGTAGCCTCCCACTGGGCACGCGAGGACCCTCGAAAAAGCTGCCATTTCCGACACCCAGGCCCCGACGCCCTCCCCAACCCCCGCGGGCCAAACGCTATAGCCCCCCGGCCTCGGCGACTATTTCACGCGCTGCGCCGCTTGGCATTTCTTGCTATTTTAGGGCAGGCTTCTGATCGTAGTCTCCCACTGGGCACACGAGGACCCTCGAAAAGACTGTACCCATTTCCGACGCCCAGAGCCCCGGAACTTCTCTCCCCAACCCCCGCGGACCAAAGGCTATATCCCACTAACCTCGGGGACTATTTCACGCGCTGCGCCTCTGGGCATGTCTTGCCATTTTAGGGCAGGCTTCTGACCGTAGACTCCCACTGGGCACACGAGGACCCTCGAAAAGACTGTACCCATTTCTTACGACCAGAGCCCCCGAAACCCCCTCCCCAACCCCCGCGGACCAAAGGCTATAGCCCACCGGCCTCGGTGACTATTTCACGCGCTGCGCCGCGGGTTATTTCTTGCCATTTTAGGGCAGGCCTCTGACCGTAGCCTCCCACTGGGTACACGAGGACCCCCGAAAAGACTGTACCCATTTTGGACTCCCAGAGCCCCCGAACGCCCCTCCTCAACCCCCGTGGACCAAAGGCTATAGCCCACCGGCCTCGGCGACTATTTCACGCAATGCGCCGCTGGGCATGTCTTGCCATTGTAGGGCAGGCCTCTGACCGTAGCCTCCCATTGGGCACACGAGGACACTCGAAAAGACTGTACCCATTTCTGACCACCAGAACCCCCGAACCCCCCTCCCCAACCCCCGCGGACCAAAGGCTATAGACCACCGGCCTCGGTGACTATTTCACGCGATGCGCCGCTGGGCATTTCTTGCCATTTTAGGGCAGGCTTCTGAACGTAGCCTCCGATTGGGCACACGAGGACCCTCGAAAAGACTGTACTCAGTTTCGATGACCAGAGCCCCTAAACCCCTCCCAACCCAGCGGACCAAAGCCTGGCCCCGTCCTCGGTGACTATTTCAGCGCTGCGCGCTGGGCATTTTGTAATTTTAGGGCAGGCCTCGACCGTAGCCTCCCAGGCACCACGAGGACCCTTGAAAATACTGCCCATTTCCGGCGGAGCCCCGAAACCCCTCCCAACCCCGCGGACCCAAGTCTATAGCTCACGGCCTCGGTGACTATTTCAGCAAGCTGCGCCCGATGGGCATTTCTTGCCATTTTGGGCAGGCTTCTGACCGTAGCCTCCCGGGCTACGAGGACCCTCGAAAAGGCATGCCCATTTCGGCGACCAGGCCCCGAAACCCCTCCCAACCCCCGCGGACCAAAGGTCATAGCTCACCGGCCTCGGCGACTATTTCTGCGCCGCTGGGCATTTCTTGCCATTTTAGGGCAGGCCTCTGACGTATCCTCCCCTTTGGGTACGAGGACCCTCGAAAAGCTGTACCCATTTGGACGCCAGAACCCCGACGCCCCTCCCAGGCCCCGCGGACCAAAGGCTGCCAGCCCCGGCCTCGGCGACTATTTCACAGCGCTGCGCGCTGGGCATTTCTTGTCATTTAGGGCAGGCCTCTGACCGTAGCCTCCCACAGGCACAAGATAACCCTCGAAAAAATGCCATTTCCGGCCCCCCCCCCCGCGGACCAGCCGATATCCCACCGGCCTCGGCGACTATTTCACGCGCTGAGCCGCTTGGCATTTCTTGCCATTTAGGGTAGGCCCTGACCGTAGCCTTCCACTTGAGCCTGAGGACCCTCGAAAGACTGTACCCATTTCCGACACGGGCCCCCAGGCGCCCTCCCGACCCCGCGGGACCGCTATAGCCCCCCGGCCTCGGCGACTATTTCACGCGCTGCGCCGCTTGGCATTTCTTGCTATTTTAGGTCAGGCTTCTGATCGTAGTCTCCCCAGGCACCGAGGACCCTCGAAAAAGAGCTGTACCATTTCCGGCGCCCAGGCCGGAACTTCTCTCCCCAACCCCCGCGGACCAAAGGCTATATCCCACTGGCCTCGGGGACTATTTCACGCGCTGCGCCTCTGGGCATGTCTTGCCATTTTAGGGCAGGCTTCTGACCGTAGACTCCCACTGGGCACACGAGGACCCTCGAAAAGACTGTACCCATTTCTTACGACCAGAGCCCCCGAAACCCCCTCCCAGCCCCGCGGACCAAGGCTATAGCCCACGGCCTCGGTGACTATTTCACAGCGCTGCGCGCGGGTTATTTCTTGCCATTTAGGGCAGGCCTCGTAGTAGCCTCCCAGGTACGAGGACCCCGAAAGACTGTGCCATTTGGACTCCCAGGCCCGAGCGCCCCTCCTCGGCCCCGTGGACCAAGGCTATAGCCCACCGGCCTCGGCGACTATTTCACGCAATGCGCGCTGGGCATGTCTTGCCATTGTAGGGCGGGCCTCGACGCCAGCCTCCCATTGGGCACGAGGGACACTTTCGAAAGACTGCCATTTCCACGGAACCCCGAACCCCCTGCCCCAGCGGACCAAAAGGCTATAGCCCCCCGGCCTCGGTGACTTTTTCACGCTTTGCGACGCTGGGCATTTGTTGCCTATTTAGGGCAGGCTTCTAACCGTAGCCTCACTGGGCACCACGAGGACCCTCGAAAGACTGTAGCCATGTTGGGCGCCCAGGCCCCGAGCGCCCTCCCGGCCCAGTGGACCAGGCTATAGCCCACCGGCCTCGGCGACTATTTCAGCGCTGCGCGCTGGGCATGTCTTGCCATTTTAGGGTGAGCTTCTGACCGTAGCCTCCCTGGGCTCACGAGGACCCTCGGACTGTACCCATTTTGGGCGGGCCCCGAATGCCCCTCCCAGCCCCGTGGACCAAGGCTATAGCCCACCTCGGCGACTATTGCTTATGTCTTGCCATTTAGGGCAGGCTTGACCGTAGCCTCCCCCCGGGCACACGAGGACCCTCGAAAAGGCCGTACCCATTTCTGACGACCAGAGCCCCCGAACTTCCCTCCCCAACCCCCGCGGACCAAATGCTATAGCCCACCGGCCTCGGTGACCATTTCACGCGCTGCGCCGCTGGGCATGTCTTGCCATTTTAGGGCAGGCTTCTGACCGTAGCCTCCCACTGGGCACACGAGGACCCTCGAAAAGACTGTACCCATTTTGGGCCAGCCTGACGCCCTCCCCGGCCCCGCGGACCAAAGGCTATAGCCCACCGGCCTCAGCGACTATTTAACGCGCTGGGTATGTCTTGCCATTTTAGGGCAGGCTTATGACCGTAGCCTCCACCCAGAACACGAGGACCCTCGAAAAGACCGTACCCATTTCTGACGACCAGAGCCCCCGAACTTCCCTCCCCAACCCCCGCGGACCAAAGGCTATAACCCACCGGCCTCGGTAACCAATTCACGCGCTGCGCCGCTGGGCATTTCTTGCCATTTTAGCGAGCCTCGGCCGTAGCCTTCCACTGGGCTGAGGACACTCGAAAAGGCTGTACCCATTCGGCGGCCAGAACCGCGAGCGACCCTCCCGGCCCCAGCGGACCAAAGGCTATAGCCACCGTCCTCGGAGACTATTTCTCGCGATGCGCGGCTGGGCATTTCTTGCCATTTAGGGCGGGCTTCTGGCGTAGCCTCACTGGGCACCGAGGACCCTCGAAAAGTGTACCCATTTGAGCCGAGCCCCGAGCGCCCCTCGACCCCGTGGACCAAGGATATAGCCCACCGGCCTCGGCGACTATTTCACGCGCTGCGCCGCTGGGCATGTCTTGCCATTGTAGGCGGGTCTCGACCGTAGCCTACTGGGCACAGAGGACACTCGAAAAGCATGCCCATTTCGACCACGGAACCCCGAACCCCCTCCCCGGCCCCGCGGACCGAGGCTATAGACCACCGGCCTCGGTGACTATTTCCGCAGCGATGCGCGCTGGGCATTTCATGCCATTTTAGGGCGGGCTTGACCGTAGCCTCCCTGGGCAGGCACACGAGGACCCTCGAAAGACTGTACCCATTTGGATGCGAGAGCCCCGACGCCTCCCGGCCCCCGTGGACAAAAGGCTATAGCCCACCGGCCTCGGCGACTATTTCAGCGCTGCGCGCTGGGCATGTCTTGCCATTGGAGGGCAGGCCTCCCACCGTAGCCTACAACTGGGCTCACGAGGACACTCGAAAAGACTGTACCCATTTCTGACCACCAGAACCCCCGAACCCCCCTCCTCAACCCCCGCGGACCAAAGGCTTTAGACCACCGGCCTCGGTGACTATTTCACGCGATGCGCCGCTGGGCATTTCTTGCCATTTTAGGGCAGGCTTCTGACCGTAGCCTCCCACTGGGCACACGAGGACCCTCGAAAAGACTGTACCCATTTGGACGCCAGGCCCCGAGCGCCCCTCCCAGCCCGGTGGACAAAGGCTATAGCCCACCGGCCTCGGCGACTATTTCACCAGCTGCGCGCTGGGTATTTCTTGCCATTTTAGGGCAGGCCCGACCGTAACCTCCCGCGGGCGAGGACCCTCGAAAAGCATGCCATTTCCGTGACGGGCCCCGACCCCTCCCCCAACCCCGCGGACCAAAAGGCTATAGCCCACGGGCTGGCGACTATTTCCTGTATTGCGCGCTGGGCATTTCTTGCCATTTGGGGCGATCTTACGGCCGTAGCCTCCCACTGGGAAGGCGAGGACCCTCGAAAAGGCATGCCATATTTCCGGCGGCCAGGCCCGAAACCACCTCCCGGCCCGGACCAATGGCTAGCCCACCGGCACTGGTGACTATTTCAAGCTGCGCGCTGGGCATTTCTTGCCATTTTAGGGCGGCGGCTTCTGATCGTACCCTCGCTGGGCACCACGAGGACTCGGAAAACACTGCCCATTTCGGCAGGCGAACTTCCTCCCGACCCCGCGGACCAAGGCTATAGCCCAGCCTCGGCGACTATTTCAGCGCTGCGCGCTGGGCATCTTGCCATTTTAGGGCAGGCTTGACCGTAGCCTCCCAGGCTGCACACGAGGACCTTGAAAAGCTGCCATTTCCGGCGACGGAACCCCGAAACACCTTCCCCCCCCGGACCAAAGGTTATAGCCCACGGCCTCGGCGACTATTTGGCCTTCGCTACGCTGGGTATTCGTGCCATTTTAGGGCGGGCCTCGACCGTAGCCTCCCCACTGGGCACACGAAGACCCTCGTAAAGACTGTACCCATTTCCGATGACCAGAGCCCCCGAAACCCCCTCCCCAACCCCCGCGGACCAAAGGCTATAGCCCACCGGCCTCGGTGACTATTTCACGCGCTGCGCCGCTGGGCATTTCTTGTCATTTTAGGGCAGGCCTCTGACCGTAGCCTCCCACTGGGCACGCGAGGACCCTCGAAAAGACTGTACCCATTTCCGATGCCCCTCCCCAACCCCCGCGGACCAAAGGCTATAGCCCACCGGCCTCGGCGAATATTTCACGCTGCGCGGCTGGGCATTCTTGCCATTTAAGGCAGGCCACGGCCCTGTAACCTCCCACTGGGCACGCGAGGACCCTCGAAAGACTGTACCATCTCCGAGGCAGGCCCCGAAACCCCTCCCGACCCCAGCGGACCAAGGCTATAGCCCACAGCCTCGGCGACTATTTCCCGCTGCGCGCTGGGCATTTCTTGCCATTTTAGGGCGGGCCCTGGCCGTAGCCTCCCCCCAGGCACGCGAGGACCCTCGAAAAGACTGTGCCATTTCGACTCAGATCCCCGAGCGCCCCTCCCGACCCCGAGGCGAAGGCTATAGCCACCCGGCCTCGGCGACTATTTCACTTGTGCTGCGCGCTGGACATTTCTTGCCATTTTAGGGCAGGCTTGACCGTAGCCTCCCACTTTGGGCTACGAGACCCTCGTAAAGACTGTACCCATTTCGTGAGCAGGCCCCGAAACACCTCCCCCATGCCCCGCGGACCAATGGCTATAGCCCACCCGGCCTCGGTGACTATTTCCGTGCTGCGCCGCTGGGCATTTCTTGCCATTTAGGGCAGGCCTCTAACCGTAGCCTCACAGGCACCGAGGACCCTCGAAAAGGCTGTACCCATTTCCGATGCCCGGAGACCCGAGCCCCTCGGCCCCAGCGGACCGGGATATAGCCCACCGGCCTCGGCTATTTCGCGCTGCGCGCTGGGCATGTCTTGCCATTTAGGGGGCAGGCCGTAGCCTCCCACTGGGCACCACGAGGACCTTGAAAAACTGTACCCATTTCCGGCGGCCAGGCCCCGAAACCCCTCCCAACCCCGTGGACCAAAGCTATACCCCACCGGCTCGGCGACTATTTCACGCGATCGCCGCTGGACATTTCTTGCCATTTTAGGGCAGGCTTCCGACCGTAGCCTCCCCGGTACACGAGGACCCTCGTGAACTGTACCCATTTCCGGCGGCCAGGCCCGACACCTTCCCCAACCCCGCGGACCAAGGTTATAGCCCACCGGCCTCGGCGACTATTTCCCGTGCTGCGCGTTGGGCATTTCTTGCCATTTAGGAAGGCCTTTGACCGTATCCCTCACTAGGCACCACGAGGACCTTGAAAAACTGTACCCATTTCCGGCGACCAGGCCCCGAAACCCTCTCCCCGGCCCCGCGGACCAAAAGGCTATAGCCCACGGCCTCGGCGACTATTTCCGCAGCTGCGCCGCTGGGCATTTCTTGCGATTTAGGGCAGGCCTGTAGCCTCCCACAGGCACGCGAGGACCCTCGAAAGACTGTACCCATTTCCGAGCTCAGGCCCCGAGCCTCCCGACCCCAGGGCCAAGGCTATAGCCCCGGCCTCGGCGGACTATTTCCGCAGCGCTGCGGCTGGGCATGTCTTGCCATTTTAGGGCAGGCTTGACCGTAGCCTCCCACTGGGCACGAGGACCTTGAAAGACTGTACCCATTTCCGGCGACCAGGCCGAAACCCCTCCCCAACCCCGTGGACCAAAGGCTATACCCAGCGGCTCGGGACTATTTCACGCTGCGCGCTGGGCATTTCTTGCTATTTTACGGCAGGCTTCTGATCGTTGCCTCCCAATGGGCACACTAGGACCCTCGAAAAGACTGTACCCATTTCCGGCGAGGCCCCGAACTTCCCTCCCCAACCCCCGCGGAACAAAGGCTCTATGCCAACGGCCTCGGCAACTATTTCACGCGCTGCGCCGTTGGACATTTCTTGCCAATTTAGGGCAGGCTTCTGACCGTAGCCTCTCACTGGGCACACGATGACACTCGTAAAACTGTACCCATTCGGCGGCGGGCCCCGAAACCCACTCCCCAACCCCCCGCGGACCGAGGCTATAGCCCACCGGCCTCGGTGACAATTTCCGTGCTTTGCGCCCAGGCATTTCTTGTCATTTTGGGCAGGCCTCGGCCGTAGCCTCCTCTGAGGCACGAGGACCCTCGAAAAGACTTTACCCATTTCCGGCGCCTCGACCCCGCAGACCAAGGCTATAACCACGGCCTCGGCGACTATTTCAGCGCTCTGCGCTGAGCATTTCTTGCCATTTTAGGGCAGGCACTGGCCGTAGCCTCCCAATGGGCACGCGAGGACCCTCGAATAGGCATGTACCCATTTCCTGAATCGAGGCCCCAGGCGCCTCCCCAACCCCGCGGACCGAAAGGCTATAGCCCAGGCCTCGGCGACTATTTCACGACTGCGCTGCTGGGCATGTCTTGCCATTTTAGGGCGGGCTTAAGCGTAGCCTCCCAGGCACCGAGGACCCTCGAAAGGCCGTACCCATTTCGGCGGCCAGGCCGAAACCCTCCCGGCCCCGCGGACCAAAGGCTATAGCCCACCGGCCTCCGTGACTATTTCCCGTGCTACGCCGCTGGGCATTTCTTGCCATTTTAGGGCAGGCCTCTGACCGTAGCCTCCCACTGCTCACACGAGGACCCTCGAAAAGACTGTACCCATTTCCGATGCCCAGAGACCCCGAACGCCCGTCCCCAACCCCCGCGGACAAAAGGCTATAGCCCACCGGCCTCGGCGACTATTTCATGCGCTGCGCCGCTGGGCATGTCTTGCCATTTTAGGGCAGGCGTCTGACCGTAGCCTCCCACTGGGCACACGAGGACCCTCGAAAAGACTGTACCCATATCCGAAGCCCATACCCCGACGCCGTCCCCAACCCCCGCGGACAAAGGCGATAGCCCACCGGCCTCGGCGACTATTTCAAGCGCTGCGCCGCTGGGCATTTCTTGCTATTTTAGCGCAGGCTTCTGATCGTATCCTCCATGGGCATCACGAGGCCTTCGAAAGACTGTACCCATTTCCGACGAGCAGGCGCGAAACACCTTCCCAACCCCGCGGACCAAAGGTTATAGCCACCGGCCTCGGCGACTCTTTCCGTGCTGCGCGCTGGGCATTTCTTGCCATTTAGGGCAGGCCTTTGACGTATCCTCTCCAGGCACCACGAGGACCTTGAAAGACTGTACCCATTTCCGGCGGCCAGGCCCGAAACCCCTCCCGGCCCTGCGGACCAAGGCTATAGCCCACCGACCTCGGCGACTATTTCCGCGCGCTGCGCTGGGCATGTCTTGCCATTTTAGGGCGGGCTTCTGACCGTAGCCTCAGCTTTGGGCACCCGAGGACCTTGAAAAACTGTGCCCATTTCCGGCGGCAGGCCCCGAAACCCCTCTGACCCGCGGACCAAAAGGCTATAGCCCACGGCCTCGGCGACTATTTCACAGCTGCGCGCTGGGCATTTCTTGCCGGTTTAGGGCGAGCCTGACCGTAGCCTCCCCAGGCACGCGAGGACCCTCGAAAGACTGTACCCATTTCCGACTCAGGCCCCGACGCCCCTCCCAGCCCCCAGGGGCCAGGCTATAGCCCACCGGCCTCGGCGACTATTTCACGCGCTGCGCGACTGGGCATGTCTTGCCATCTTAGGGCGGGCTTGACGTAGCCTCCCACTTTGGGCACCGAGGACCTTGAAGGCTGTACCCATTTCCGACGACCAGGCCGAAACCTCCCGACCCCGTGGACCAAGGCTATAGCCCACCGGCCTCGGCGACTATTTCACGCTGCGCGGCTGGGCGGTTCTTGCTATTTTAGCGCGAGCTTCTGATCGTAGCCTCCCAGGCACTGCGAGGACCTCGAAAAGCTGTACCCATTTCCGTGACCAGGCCCGAAATTCCTCCCAACCCCCGCGGACCAAGGGCTCTAGCCCACCGGCCTCGGCGACTATTTCCGCGCTGCGCGCTGGGCATTTCTTGCCATTTTAGGGCAGGCTTCCGACCGTAGCCTCCACTCGGTACGAGGACCCTCGTAAAGACTGTACCCATTTCCGGCGACGAGCCCCGAAACACCTTCCCCAACCCCGGACCAAGGTTATAGCCACCGGCCTCGGCGACTATTTCCGTGCTGCGCGTTGGGCATTTCTTGCCATTTTAAGGCGGGCCTTTGACCGTATCCCTCGCTGGGCACGAGGACCTTGAAAGACTGTACCCATTTCCGGCGGCGAAACCCCTCCTGGCCCCAGCGGACCAAAGGCTATAGCCCACGGCCTCGGCGGCTATTTCAGCTGCGCGCTGGGCATTTCTTGCCATTTTTGGGCCGGCCCTGACCGTAGCCTCCCCGGCACGCGAGGACCCTCGAAAAGACTGTACCCATTTCCGACTCCAGCCCCCGAACGCCCCTCCCCCCCGAGGGCCAAAGGCTATAGCCCACCGGCCTCGGCGACTATTTCACGCGCTGCGTCGCTGGGCATGTCTTGCCATTTTAGGCGGGATTCGGCCGTAGCCTCCCACTGGGACCACGAGACCTTGACTGTACCCAATTCCGGCGACGAGGCCCCAAACCCCTCCCAACCCCGTGGACCAAAGGCTATACCCCGGCTCGAGACTATTTCCTGCGCGCTGGGCATTTCTTGCTATTTTAGGGCAGGCTTATGATCGTAGCCACCCACGGGCACCTCGACCCTCGAAAAGGCTGTACCCATTTCCGGCCAGGCCCCGAACTCCCCTCCCCAACCCCCGCGGACCAAAGGCTCCAGGCCACCGGCTTCGGCAACTATTTCACGCGCTGCGCCGCTGGACATTTCTTGCCAATTTAGGGCAGGCTTGACCGTAGCCTCTCCTTTGGGCACCACGAGGACCGTCGTAAAGACTGTACCCATTTCGGCCCAGGCCGAAACCCCCTCCCCAACCCCCGCGGACCAAAGGCTATAACCCACCGGCCTCAACGACTATTTCACGCGCTGCGCCGCTGGGCATTTCTTGCCATTTTAGGGCAGGCCCTGACCGTAGCCTCCCAATGGGCACGCGAGGACCCTCGAATAGACTGTACCCATTTCTGAATCCAGAGCCCCCGAACGCCTCCCCGGCCCCGCGGACCAAAGGCTATAGCCCACGGCCTCCGTGACTATTTCCGTGCTTTCGCGCTGGGCATTTCTTGCCATTTTAGGGCAGGCCTCTGACCGTAGCCTCCCACTGGGCACACGAGGACCCTCGAAAAGACTGTACCCATTTCCGATGTCCAGAGACCCCGAACGTCCGTCCCCAACCCCCGCGGACAAAAGGCTATAGCCCACCGGCCTCGGCGACTATTTCATGCGCTGCGCCGCTGGGCATGTCTTGCCATTTTAGGGCAGGCGTCTGACCGTAGCTCCCACTGGGCACACGAGGACCTTCGAAAAGACTGTACCCATTTCCGACGACGGAGGCCCCGAACTTCCCTCCCGACCCCGTGGACAAAGGCTATAGCCCACCGGCCTCGGCGACTATTTCACGCGGTGCGCCGCGGGGCATTTATTGCTATTTTATCGCAGGCTTCTGATCGGAGCCTCCCCTGGGCAGCGAGGGCCTTTCGAAAAAGACTGTACCCATTTCCGTGACGAGGCGGAAATTCCGTCCCCAACCCCCGCGGACCAAAGGCTCTAGGCCACCGGCCTCGGTGACTATTTCACGCGCTGCGCCGCTGGACATTTCTTGCCATTTTAGGGCAGGCTTCTGACCGTAGCCTCCCACTGGGTACACGAGGACCCTCGTAAAGACTGTACCCATTTCCGATGACCAGAGCGCCCGAAACACCTTCCCCAACCCCCGCGGACCAAAGGTTATAGCCCACCGGCCTCGGCGACTCTTTCCCGTGCTGCGCCGCTGGGCATTTCTTGCCATTTTAGGGCAGGCCTTTGACCGTATCCTCTCACTGGGCACACGAGGACCTTCGAAAAGACTGTACCCATTTCGGCGGGCCCCGAAACCCCTCCCAGCCCCTGCGGACCAAGGCTATAGCCCACCGGCCTCGGCGACTATTTCACTGCGCGCTGGGCATTTCTTGCCATTTAGGGCGAGGCCCTGGCCGTAGCCTCAGGCGCGAGGACCCTCGAAAGACTGTACCCATTTCCAGGCTCCGAGCCCCGGGCGCCCTCCCCGACCCCGAGGGCCAAAGGCTATAGCCCACCGGCCTCGGCGACTATTTCACGCGCTGCGCCGCTGGGCATGTCTTGCCATTTTAGGGCAGGTTTCTGACCGTAGCCTCCCACTGGGCACACGAGGACCTTCGAAAAGACTGTACCCATTTCCGACGAAAGGCCCCCCCTCGACCCCGTGGACCAAAGGCTATACCCCACCGGCTTGAAGACTATTTCACGCGCTGCGCCGCTGGGCATTTCTTGCTATTTTAGGGCAGGCTTCTGATCGTAGCCTCCCACTGGGCACACGAGGACCCTCGAAAAGCCTGTACCGATTTCCGACGCCCAGAACCCCAGAACTTCCCTCCCCAACCCCCGCGGACCAAAGGGTCTAGGCCACCGGCCTCGGCAACTATTTCACGCGCTGCGCGGCTGGACATTTCTTGCCAATTTAGGGCAGGCTTCTGACCGTAGCCTCTCACTGGACACACGAGGACCCTTGTAAAGACCGTACCCATTTCCGACGACGAGCCCGACCCTCCCGGCCCCGCGGACCAAAGGCTATAGCCCACCGGCCTCGGTGACTATTTCACGCGCTGCGCCGCTGGGCATTTGTTGTCATTTTAGGGCAGGCCTCTGACCGTAGCCTCCCACGGGGCACACGAGGTGCCTCGAAAAGACTGTACCCATTTCCGACGCCCCTCCTCAACCCCCGCAGACCAAAGGCTATAGCCCACCGGCCTCGACGACTATTTCACGCGCTGCGCCGTTGGCCATTTCTTGCCATTTTAGGGCAGGCCCTGACCGTAGCCTCCCAATGGGCACGCGAGGACCCTCGAAAAGACTGTACCCATTTCCGAATCCAGAGCCACGAGCGCCCTCCCCGGCCCCGAGGCAAAGGCTATAGCCCACGGCCTCGGCGACTATTTCCCGTACTCGCGCTGGGTATTTCTTGCCATTTAGGGCAGGCCTCGACCGTAGCCTCCCATGGGCACACGAGGACCCTCGAAAAGGTGTACCCATTTCCGTGCCCGAGACCCGACGCCCTCCCAGCCCCAGCGGACCGAGACTATAGCCCACGGCCTCGGCGACTATTTCACGACTGCGCCCGCTGGGCATGTCTTGCCATTTTAGGGCGACTTGAGTAGTAGCCTCCCCAGGCTGCGAGGACCCTCGAAAGACCGTACCCATTTCGGACGACGAGCCCCTAAACCCCCTCCCCAGCGGACCAAGGCTATAGCCCACGGCCTCCGTGACTATTTCCGTGCTGCGCTGGGCATTTCTTGCCATTTTAGGGCAGGCCTCGACCGTAGCCTCCCACAGGCACACGAGGACCCTCGAAAAGGCTGTACCCATTTCCGATGCCCGAGAGACCGAGCGCCCGTCCCGGCCCGCGGACAAAAGGCTATAGCCCACCGGCATCGGCGACTATTTCATGCGCTGCGCCGCTGGGCATGTCTTGCCATTTTAGGGCGGGCTTCTGACCGTAGCCTCCCACTGGGCACACGAGGACCTTCGGAAAGACTGTACCCATTTCCGACGACCAGAGGCCCCAAAACCCCCTCCCTAACCCCCATGGACCAAAGGCTATAGCCCACCGGCCTCGGCGACTATTTCACGCGCTGTGCCGCTGGGCATTTCTTGCTATTTTAGGGCAGGCTTCTGATCGTAGCCTCCCACTGGGCACACGAGGACCCTCGAAAAGACTGTACCCATTTCCGACGCCCAGAGCCCCAGAACTTCCCTCCCCAACCCCCGCGGACCAAAGGCTCTAGGCCACCGGCCTCGGCAACTATTTCACGCGCTGCGCCGCTGGACATTTCTTGCCAATTTAGGGCAGGCTTCTGACCGTAGCCTCTCACTGGGCACACGAGGACCCTCGTAAAGACTGTACCCATTTCCGATGACCAGAGCCCCCGAAACACCTTCCCCAACCCCCGCGGACCAAAGGCTATAGCCCACCGGCCTCAGTGACTATTTCCCGTGCTGCGCCGCTGGGTATTTCTTGCCATTTCAGGGCAGGCCTCTGACCGTAGCCTCCCACTGGGCAGACGAAGACCTTCGAAAAGACTGTACCCATTTCCGACGACCAGATCCCCCGAAATCCCCTCCCCAACCCTCGCGGACCAAAGGCTATAGCCCACTGGCCTCAGTGACTATTTCCCGTGCAGCGCCTCTGGGCATTTCTTGCCATTTTAGGGCAGGCCTCTGACCGTAGCCTCCCACTGGGCACGCGAGGACCCTCGAAAAGAATGTACCCATTTCCGTCGGCAGGCCCCGCCTCCCGACCCCGCGGACCGAGGCCACGGCCTCGGCGACTATTTCCGCTGCGCGGCTGGGCATTCTTGCCATTTAGGGCAGGCCATGACCGTAGCCTCCCAGGCGCGAGGACCCTCGAAAGAATGTACCCATTTCCGGCGGCCCCGAAACCCCTCCCGGCCCCAGCGGACCAAAGGCTATAGCCCACCGGCCTCGGCGACTATTTCCTTGACTGCTGCGGCTGGGCATTTCTTGCAATTTAGGGCAGGCCTGACCGTAGCCTCCAGCTCGACGCGCGAGGACCCTCGAAAGACTGTACCATTTCCGACTCCAGGCCCCACGCCCTCCCCAACCCCAGGGCCAAGGCTATAGCCGGCCTCGGGGACTATTCCGCAGCTGCGCGCTGGACATTCTTGCCATTTTAGGGCGGGCTTCTGACCGTAGCCTCCCGGCTGCAGGACCGTCGAAAAGAATGTACCCATTTCCGACGACCAGAGGCCCCAAAACCCCCACCCCAACCCCCAAGGACCAAAGGCAATAGCCCACCCGCCACGGCGACTATTTAAAGCGCGGCGCCGCTGGGCATTTCTTGCTATTTTAGGGCAGGCTTCTGATCGTAGCCTCCCACTGGGCACACGAGGACCCTCGAAAAGACTGTACCCATTTCCGACGCCCAGAGCCCCAGAACTTCCCTCCCCAACCCCCGCGGACCAAAGGCTCTAGGCCACCGGCCTCGGCAACTATTTCACGCGCTGCGCCGCTGGACATTTCTTGCCAATTTAGGGCAGGCTTCTGACCGTAGCCTCTCACTGGGCACACGAGGACCCTCGTAAAGACTGTACCCATTTCCGACGACCAGAGCCCCCGAAACCCCCTCCCCAACCCCCGCGGACCAAAGGCTATAGCCCACCGGCCTCAGTGACTATTTCCCGTGCTGCGCCGCTGGGCATTTCTTGCCATTTAGGGTAGGCCTCTGACCGTAGCCTCCCACTGGGCAAACGAGGACCCTCGAAAAGACTGTCCCCATTTCCGACGACCAGAGCCCCTCCCGACCCGGCGGACCAAGGCTGCAGCCCACCGGCCTCGCGACTATTTCCGCAGCTGCGCGCTGGGCATTTCTTGCCATTTAAGGGCAGGCCTTGACCGTAGCCTCCCCCAGGCGCGAGGACCCTCGAAAGACTGTACCATTTCGGCGACCCAGGCCCCGAAACACCTTCCCCGCCCCGTGGACCAAAAGGCTATAGCCCACCAGCCTCGATGACTATTTCCCGTTGCTGCTTGTTGGGTATTTCTTGCCATTTAGGCGGCAGGCCTCGTACCGTAGCCTCCCTGGGCAGGCGAAGGCCTTCGAAAAGACTGTACCCATTTCCGGCGACCAGAGCCCCCTAAACCCCCTCCCCAACCCCCGCGGACAAAAGGCTATAGCCCACCGGCCTCGGCGACCGTTTAACGCGCTGCGCCGCTGGGCATTTCTTGCCATTTTAGGGCAGGCCTCTAACCGTAGCCTCCCACTGGGCCCCGGAGGAGCCTCGAAAGAATGTACCCATTTCCGGCCAGGCCCCGAAACCCCTCCCGACCCCGCGGACCAAAAGGCTATAGCCCACCGGCCTCGGCGACTATTTCACGCGCTGCGCCGCTGGGCATTTCTTGCCATTTTAGGGCAGGCCGCTGACCGTAGCCTCCGCCGATGCACACGAGGACCCTCGTAAAGACTGCCATTTCCGACTCGAGGCCCCGAGCGCCCTCCCGGCCCCGAGGGCCAGGCTATAGCCCACCGGCCTCGGGGACTATTTCCTTCGCTGCGCGCTGGATTTCTTGCCATTTAGGCAGGCTTCTGACCGTAGCCTCCACTGGGCTGCGAGGACCGTCGAAAAGAATGTACCCATTTCCGAAGACCAGAGGCCCCAAAACCCCCTCCCCAACCCCCATGGACCAAAGGCTATAGCCCACCGGCCTCGGCGACTATTTCACGCGCTCCGCCGCTGGGCATTTCTTGCTATTTTAGGGCAGGCTTCTGATCGTAGCCTCACTGGGACCGGGACCCTCGAAAGACTGTGCCATTCCGGCGCGGGCCCAGACTTCCTCCCGGCCCCAGCGGACCGAAAGGCTCTGGGCCACCGGCCTCGGCAACTATTTCACGCAGCGCTGCGCTGGACATTTCTTGCCAATTTAGGGCGGGCTTCGGCCGTAGCCTCTCCTTTGGGCACACGAGGACCCTCGTAAGACTGTACCCATTTCCGGACGGCAGGCCCCGAAACCCCTCCCGACCCTCGCGGACCAAAGGCTATAGCCCACGGCCTCGGTGACTATTTCCCGTGCTGGCGTGAGCATTTCTTGCCATTTAGGGTGGGCCTCTGACCGTAGCCTCCCAGCAGGCAAGCGAGGGACCCTCGAAAAGACTGTCCCCATTTCCGGCGGACAGGCCCGAAATCCCTCCCAACCCCCAGACCAAAGGCTATAGCCCACCGGCCTCGGCGACTATTTCGCAGCTGCGCGCTGGGCATTCTTGCCATTTAAGGCAGGCCTTGACCGTAGCCTCCCCTTTGGGCGCGAGGACCCTCGAAAAGACTGTACCCATTTCCGACGACCAGAGCCCCCGAAACCTCCTCCCCAACCCCCGCAGACCAAAGGCTATAGCCCACCGGCCTCGACGACTATTTCACGCGCTGCGCCGCTGGGCATTTCTTGCCATTTTAGGGCAGGCCTTGACCGTAGCCTCCCACTGGGCACGCGAGGACCCTCGAAAAGACTGTACCCATTTCCGACGACCAGAGCCCCCGAAACCTCCTCCCCAACCCCCGCAGACCAAAGGCTATAGCCCACCGGCCTCGGCGACTATTTCACGCGCTGCGCCGCTGGACATTTCTTGCCATTTTAGGGCAGGCTTCTGACCGTAGCCTCCCACTGGGCACACGAGGACCCTCGTAAAGACTGTACCCATTTCCGACTCCATAGCCCCCGAACGCCCCTCAACAACCCCCGAGGGCCAAAGGCTATAGCCCACCAGCCTCGGCGACTATTTCACGCGCTGCGCCGCTGGACATTTCTTGCCATTTTAGGGCAGGCTTCTGACCGTAGCCTCCCACTGGGCACACGAGGACCCTCGTAAAGACTGTACCCATTTCGGACGAACAGAGCCCCCGAAACCCCCTCCCCAACCCCCGCAGACCAAAGGCTATAGCCCACCGGCCTCGGCGACTATTTCACGCGCTGCGCCGCTGGACATTTCTTGCCATTTTAGGGCAGGCTTCTGACCGTAGCCTCCCACTGGGCACACGAGGACCGTCGAAAAGAATGTACCCATTTCTGAAGAACAGAGGCCCCAAAACCCCCTCCCCAACCCCCATGGACCAAAGGCTATAGCCCACCGGCCTCGGCGACTATTTCACGCGCTGCGCCGCTGGGCATTTCTTGCTATTTTAGGGCAGGCTTCTGATCGTAGCCTCCCACTGGGCACACGAGGACCCTCGAAAAGACTGTACCCATTTCCGACGCCCAGAGCCCCAGAACTTCCCTCCCCAACCCCCGCGGACCAAAGGCTCTAGGCCACCGGCCTCGGCAACTATTTCACGCGCTGCGCCGCTGGACATTTCTTGCCAATTTAGGGCAGGCTTCTGACCGTAGCCTCTCACTGGGCACACGAGGACCCTCGTAAAGACTGTACCCATTTCCGACGACCAGAGCCCCCGAAACCCCCTCCCCAACCCCCGCGGACCAAAGGCTATAGCCCACCGGCCTCAGTGACTATTTCCCGTGCTGCGCCGCTGGGCATTTCTTACTATTTTAGGGCAGGCCTTGACCGTAGCCTCCCACTGGGCACGCGAGGACCCTCGAAAAGACTATGCCATTTCCGTGACCGAGCCCCGAGCCTCCTCCCCGGCCCCGCGGACCAAAGGCTATAGCCCCACGGCCTCGGCGACTATTTCCGCAGCTGCGCGCTGGGCATTTCTTGCCATTTAGGGCAGGCCTTGACCGTAGCCTCCCCGGGCGCGAGAACCCTCGAAAAGACTGTACCCATTTCCGGCGACCAGGGCCCCGAAACCTCCTCCCGGCCCCGCGGACCAAAGGCTAGCCCACGGCCTCGGCGACTATTTCACGCGCTGCGCCGCTGGACATTTCTTGCCATTTTAGGGCAGGCTTCTGACCGTAGCCTCCCTCTGGGCACACGAGGACCCTCGTAAAGACTGTACCCATTTGCGACTCCATAGCCCCCGAACGCCCCTCAACAACCCCCGAGGGCCAAAGGCTATAGCCCACCAGCCTCGGCGACTATTTCACGCGCTGCGCCGCTGGACATTTCTTGCCATTTTAGGGCAGGCTTCTGACCGTAGCCTCCCTTGGGCACGAGGACCCTCGTAAAGAATGCCATTTCCGACGACATGAGCCCCCGAAACCTCCTCCCCAACCCCCGCAGACCAAAGGCTATAGCCCACCGGCCTCGACGACTATTTCACGCGCTGCGCCGCTGGGCATTTCTTGCCATTTTAGGGCAGGCCTTGACCGTAGCCTCCCACTGGGCACGCGAGGACCCTCGAAAAGACTGTACCCATTTCCGGCGACGGGCCCCGAAACCTCCTCCCGGCCCCAGCGGACCAAGGCTATAGCCCACCGGCCTCGGCGACTATTTCCTTTGCGCGCTGGACATTTCTTGCCATTTTTGGGGCAGGCTTCTGAGCAGTAGCCTCCCACTGGTCACACGAGGACCGTCGAAAAGAATGTACCCATTTCCGAAGACGGGCCCCGAAACCCCTCTGACCCATGGACCAAGGCTATAGCCCACGGCCTCGGCGACTATTTCCCGCTGCGGCTGGGCATTTCTTGCTATTTTAGGGCAGGCTTACGATCGTAGCCTCCCAGCTGAGACGAGGACCCTCGAAAAGACTGTACCCATTTCCGACGCCCAGAGCCCCAGAACTTCCCTCCCCAACCCCCGCGGACCAAAGGCTCTAGGCCACCGGCCTCGGAAACTATTTCACGCGCTGCGCCGCTGGACATTTCTTGCCAATTTAGTGCAGGCTTCTGACCGTAGCCTCTCACTGGGCGCACGAGGACCCTCGTAAAGACTGTACCCAATTCCGACGACCAGAGCCCCCGAAACCCCCTCCCCAACCCCCGCGGACCAAAGGGTATAGCCCACCGGCCTCCGTGACTATTTCCCGTGCTACGCCGCTGGGCATTTCTTGCCATTTTAAGGCGAGCCTTGGACGTAGCCTCCCCAGGCAGCGAGGACCCTCGAAAGACTGTACCATTTCCGACCAGGCCCCAGCCTCCTCCCCGGCCCGCAGACCAAAGGCTATAGCCCACCGGCCTCGACGACTATTTCACGCGCTGCGCCGCTGGGCATTTCTTGCCATTTAAGGGCAGGCCTTGACCGTAGCCTCCCACTGGGCACGCGAGGACCCTCGAAAAGACTGTACCCATTTCCGACGACATGAGCCCCCGAAACCTCCTCCCCAACCCCCGCAGACCAAAGGCTATAGCCCACCGGCCTCGACGACTATTTCACGCGCTGCGCCGCTGGGCATTTCTTGCCATTTTAGGGCAGGCCTTGGCGTAACCTCCCACTTTGAGCGCGAGGACCCTCGAAACGTCTGTACCATTTCCGGCGGACCCGAGCCCCGTAACCTCCTCCCCAGCCCCGCGGACCAAAAGGCTATGGCCCGGCCTCGGCGGCTATTTCCACTGCGCTCGCGCTGGACATTCTTGCCATTTTAGGGCAGGCTTGGCCGTAGCCTCCCTTTGGGCACCACGAGGACCCTCGTAAAGGGCTGTACCATTTCCGACTCCATAGCCCCGACGCCTCAACAACCCCGAGGCCAAGGCTATAGCCCAGGCCTCGGCGGCTATTTCAGCAGCTGCGCGGCTGGACATTTCTTGCCATTTTAGGGCGGGCTTGACGTAGTAGCCTCCCCAGGCACCACGAGGACCCTCGTAAAGACTGTACCCATTTGAGACGAGCAGGCCGACCTCCTCCCAGCCCCGCGGACCAAAGGCTATAGCCCACCACGGCCTCGGCAACTATTTCCGCGCTGCGCGCTAGACATTTCTTGCCATTTAGGCGGGGCTTCTGACCGTAGCCTCCTTTGGGCACGAGGACCGTCGAAAAGAATGTGCCATTTCCGAAGGCGAGGCCCCGACCTCCCAACCCCATGGACCAAAGGCTGCCCGCGGCCTCGGGGACTATTTCCCGCGCTGCGCCGCTGGTCATTTCTTGCTATTTTAGGGATGGCTTCTGATCGTAGCCTCCATCTGGGCACACGAGGTGCCTCGCATAGACTGTACCCATTTCCGGCGAGCCCCAGAACTTCCTCCCAGGCCCCGCGGACCAAGGCTCTGGGCCACTGGGCTCGGCGGCTATTTCCTGGCTGCTGCGCTTCTTGCCAATTTAGGGCGGGGCTTCTGACCGTAGCCTCTCAGGCACCGGGGACCCTCGTAAAGGCTGTACCCATTTCCGGCGACGAGGCCCGAAACCCCTCCCGCCTCGCGGACCAGGCTATAGCCACGGCCTCGATGGACTATTTCCCGTCTTTGCGCCGCTGGGCATTTCTTACTATTTTAGGGCAGGCCTTGACCGTAGCCTCCCACTGAGCGCGAGACCCTCGAAAGACTGTGCCCATTTCCGGCACCCGGGCCCGAAACCTCCTCCCCAGCCCCGCGGACCAAGGCTATATAGCCCTCGGCGACTATTTCACGCGCTGCGCTGGGCATTTCTTGCCATTTAGGGCAGGCCTTGACCGTAGCCTCCAGCGGGCTGCGCGAGGACCCTCGAAAGACTGTACCCATTTCCGGCGGAGCCCCGAAACCTCCTCCCAGCCCCCGCCGGACCAAAGGCTATAGCCCCCGACGGCCTCGGCGACTATTTCCAGCGCTGCGCGCTGGACATTTCTTGCCTTTTTAGGGCAGGCTTCTGACCGTAACCTCCCTCTGGGCACAGAGGACCCTCGTAAAGACTGTACCATTGCGACTCCGCAGCCCCAGGCGCCCCTCAGACCCCAGGGCCAAGGCTATAGCCCACCGGCCTCGGCGGACTATTTCCAGCGCTGCGCTGGACATTTCTTGCCATTTTGGGGCAGGCTTCTGACCGTAGCCTCACTGGGCACCAGGGACCTCGAAAGGTGTGCCCATTTCCGATGGCAGAACCCCGACGCCCTCCCGACCCTCGCGGTCCAGTATATAGCCCACCGGCCTCGGCGACTATTTCCCGCGCTGCGACGATGGGCATTTCTTGCGATTTTCGGGAAGGCTTCTGACCGTAGCTTCCCCAGGCTGCGAGGACCCTCGAAAGGCATGCCCATTCCGATGACAGGCCCCAGGCCCCTCCCAACCCCCGGGGACCAAAGGCTATATCCGTCTGGCCTCGGCGACTATTTCGCGCGCTGCGTCGCTGGGCATTTCTTTCCATTTTACGGCAGGCTTCTGGCAGTAGCCTCCCACTGGGCACGAGGACCTCGAAAGACTGTACCCAATTCAGACACAGGAACCCGAGCGCCCTCCCCAACCCCCGCGGACCAAAGGCTATAGCCCACCGGCCTCGGCAACTATTTCACGCGCTGCGCCGCTTGGCATTTCTTGCCATTTTAGGGCAGGCCTTGACCGTAGCCTCCCACTGGGGACGCGAGGACCCTCGAAAAGACTGTACCCATTTCCGGCGACGGGCCAGAAACCCTCCCCGGACCCCCGCGGACCAAAGGCTATAGCCCGCGGCCTCGGCGACTGCAGCGCTGCGCGCTGGGCATTTCTTGCCATTTTAGGGCAGGCCACGTAACCTCCCACTCGGCGAGGACCCTCGAAAAGACTGTACCCATTTCCGACTCAGGCCCGAGCGCCTCCCGACCACGAGGCCAAGGCTATAGCCACGGCCTCGGGGACTATTTCCTGCTGCGCCGCTGGACATTTCTTGCCATTTTAGGGCGGGCTTGACCGTAGCCTCCCACTGGGCACACGAGGACCCGTCGAAAGAATGTACCCATTTCCGAGACCATGGGCCCAAACCCCTCCCAACCCCCGTGGACCAAAGGCTATAGCCACCGGCCTCGGCGACTATTTCACGCGCTGCGCCGCTGTACCTTTCTTGCCATTTTAGGGCAGGCTTCTGACCGTAGCCTCCCTGGGCTGCAGGGACCCGTCGAAAGAATGTGCCATTTCCGAGACCATAGGCCCAAAACCCCTCCCCGACCCCCATGGACCAAAACTATAGCCCACCGGCCTCGGCGACTATTTCACTGCGCTGCGCGCTGGGCATTTCTTGCTATTTTAGGGCAGGCTTTGATCGTAGCCTCCCAGGCACGAGGACCCTCGAAAAGACTGTACCATTTCCGGCCCTTGAGCCCCAGAACTTCCTCCCCAACCCCGGACCAAGGCTCTGGCCAGGCTCGGCAACTATTTCACGCTGCGCGCTGGACATTTCTTGCCAATTTAGGGCAGGCTTCGTAGTAGCCTCTCCTTGGGCACCGAGGACCCTCGTAAGACTGTACCATTTCCGGCGGCGGGCCCGAACCCCCTCCCCAACCCCCGCGGACCAAAGGCTATAGCCCACCGGCCTCGGTGACTATTTCCCGCGCTGCGCCGCTGGGCATTTCTTGCCATTTTAGGGTAGGCCTCTGACCGTAGCCTCCCAGGCAAGCGAGGGACCCTCGAAAAGGCGTCCCCATTTCGACGACCAGGCTGACCCCTCCCCGGCCCCAGCGGACCAACGGCTATAGCCCGCCGGGCTCGGCGACTATTTCACGCAGCTGCGCCCTGGCATTTCTTGCCATTTAGGGCAGGCCTTGACCGTAGCCTCCCCTTTGAGCGCGAGGACCCTCGAAAAGACTGTACCCATTTCCGGCGACGGGCCCGAAACCTCCTCTGACCCCGCGGACCAAGGCTATAGCCCACCTCGGCCTGCACTATTTCCGCAGCTGCGCGCGGGCATTTCTTGCCATTTTAGGGCAGTCCCTGACCGTAGCCTCCCACAGGGCACGCGAGGACCCTCGAAAAGACTGTACCCATTTCCGACGACCAGAGCCCCCGAAACCTCCTCCCCAACCCCCGCAGACCAAAGGCTATAGCCCACCGGCCTCGGCGACTATTTCACGCGCTGCGCCGCTGGACATTTCTTGCCATTTTAGGGCAGGCTTCTGACCGTAGCCTCAGCTGGGCACGAGGACCCTCGTAAAGGCTGTACCCATTTCGACTCCAGCCCGAGCGCCCCTCAACAACCCCGGCCCAATAGCCCACCAGCCTCGGCGGCTATTTCACAGCTGCACGCTGGACATTTCTTGCCATTTAGGCAGGCCTTGACCGTAACCTCCCACTTTGGGCGCGCGAGGACCCTCGAAAAACTGTACCATTTCCGGCCGACGAGCCCCGAAACCTCCTCCCGGCCCCCGCGGACCAAAGGCTATGGCCCACGGCCTCGGCGACTATTTCGCATGCTGCGCCCCCGGGCATTTCTTGCCATTTTCCGGCAGGCCTTGACCGTAGCCTCTCAGGCAGCGAGGACCCTCGAAAGACTGTGCCATTTCCGACCAGGCCCCAAAACCTCCTCCCCGGCCCCCAGACCAAGGCTATAGCCCACCGGCCTCGACGACTATTTCACCGTGCGCGCGGGCATTTCTTGCCATTTTAGGGCGGGCCTTGACCGTAGCCTCCCCTGGGCACCTGCGAGGACCGTCGAAAAGAATGTACCCATTTCCGAAGCGAGGACCCGAAACCCCCTCCCAGCCCCCCCATGGACCGAGGCTATAGCCCACGGCCTCGGCGACTATTTCCGCGCTGCGCCCTGGGCATTTCTTGCTATTTTAGGGCGGGGCTTCTGATACGTAGCCTCCCAGGCACACGAGGACCCTCGAAAAGACTGTACCCATTTCCGGCAGGCGAACTTCCTCCCCAGCCCGCGGACCAAGGCTCTGGCCACCGACCTCTGCAACTATTTTGCATGCTGCGCCGCTGGTCATTTCTGGTCAATATAGTGCAGGCCTCTGACCGTAGCCTATCATTGGGCACACGAGGACCCTCGTAAAGACTGTACCCATTTCCGACGAACAGAGCCCCCGAAACCCCGTCCCCAACCCCCGCGGACCAAAGGCTATAGCCCACCGGCCTCAGTGACAATTTCCCGTGCTGCGCCGCTGGGCATTTCTTGCCATTTTAAAGCGGGCTTCGACCGTAACCTCTCCAGGCACGAGACCCTCGTAAAGGCTGCCCATTTCCGGACGCGGGCCCGAAACCCCTCCCGACCCTCGGACCAAAGGCTATAGCCACCGGCCTCAGTGGCTATTTACCGTGCTGCGCCGCTGGGCATTTCTTGCCATTTTAGGGCAGGCCTCTGGCCGTAGCCTCCCAGGCAAGCGAGGACCTCGAAAGACTGTGCCATTTCCGGCGACGGGCCCCGAAACACCTTCCCGACCCCGCGGACCAAGGCTATGCCCACGGGCTCAATGATTATTTCCGCGCTGCGCCTGGGCATATCTTGCCATTTAGGGCAGGCCTCGACCGTAGCCTCCTGGGCACAGACCTTGAAAGACTGTACCGATTTCCGGCGGCCAGCCCCGAAACCCCCTCGGCCCCGCAGACCAAAGGCTATAGCCCACCGGCCTCGACGACTTTTTCACGCGCTGCGCCGCTGGGCATTTCTTGCAATTTTAGGGCAGGCCTTGACCGTAGCCTCCCACTGGGAATGCGAGGATCCTCGACAAGACTGTACCCATTTCCGAAGACCAGAGCCTCCGAAACACCCTCCCCAACCCCCGCGGACCAAAGGCTATAGCCCACCGGCCTCGACGACTATTTCACGCGCTGCGCCGCTGGGCATTTCTTGCCATTTTAGGGCAGGCCCTGACCGTAGCCTCCCCACCCAGGCGCAGCGAGGACCCTCGAAAGACTGTACCCATTTCCGACTCCAGGCCCGGACGCCTCCCGGCCCCGAGGGCCAAGGCTATAGCCCGCGGCCTCGGCGACTATTTGCAGCGCTGCGCGCTGGACATTTCTTGCAATTTTAGGACAGGCTTCTGACCGTAGCCTCCCACTGGGCAAACGAGGACCCTCGTAAAGACTATAACCATTTCCGACGAGCAGGCCCCGAAAGCCCCTCCCGGCCCCGCGGACCAAGGCTATAGCCACCGGCCTCGTGACTATTTCGTGCTGCGCCGCTGGGCATTTCTTGCCATTTAGGGCAGGCCTCTAACCGTAGCCTCCCCTGGGCACGAGGACCCTCGAAAAGACTGTACCCATTTCCGATGCCCGAGACCCGAGCCCCTCCCAACCCTCGCGGACCAAGGCTATAGCCCACGGCCTCGTGACTATTTCCGTGCTGCGCTGGGCATTTCTTGGCATTTTAGGGCAGGCCTCTGACCGTAGCCTCCCGGGCAAGCGAGGACCCTCGGACTGTACCCATTTCCGGCGGCAGGCCCGAAACACCTTCCCCAACCCCCGCGGACCAAAGGCTATAGCCCACCCGCCTCGGTGACTATTTGACGTGCTACGCCGCGGGGCATTTCTTGCCATTTTAGGGCAGGCTTCTGACCGTAGCCTCCGCTGGGCACGAGGACCTTGAAAGATTGTACCCATTTCCGGAGACGAGCCCCGAAACCCCCTCCCGGCCCTGTGGACCAAAGGCTCTAGGCCACCGGCCTCGGCGACTATTTCACGCGCTGCGCCGCTGGACATTTCTTGCCAATTTAGGGCAGGCTTCTGACCGTAGCCTCACACTGGGACCACGATGACCCTCGAAAAGACTGGACCCATTTAAATGACCGAGCCCGAAACCCCCTCCCAACCCCGCGGACCGAGGCTATAGCCCACCGGCCTCGGCGACTATTTCCAGCGATCGCGCTGGACATTTCTTGCCATTTTAGGGCAGGCTTCTGACCGTAGCCTCCCACTGGGCACGAGAGGACCCTCGTAAGACTGTACCCATTTCGGCGACAGCGGGCCCCGAAACCCCTCCCGGCCCCCGCGCAAAGGCTATAGCCACGGCCTCGGCGACTATTTCACGCTGCGCGCTGGGAATTTCTTGCCATTTAGGGCAGGCCTACGTAGCCTCCCACTTGAGCGCGAGGACCCTCGAAAGACTGTGCCATTTCCGACTCGAGCCCCGAGCGCCTCCCGGCCCCGGGCCAAAGGCTATAGCCCACCGGCCTCGGCGGCTATTTCCTGTATTGCGCGCTGGACATTTCTTGCCGGTTTAGGGCAGGCTTCGTAAGTAGCCTCCCTTTGGGCACGAGACCCTCGTAAAGACTATACCCTTTTTCGACGAGCAGGCCCCGAAACCTCCCCGGCCCCCCGGACCAGGCTATAGCCCACCGGCCTCGTGACTATTTCCGTGCTTTGCGCCCAGGCATTTCTTGCCATTTTAGGGCAGGCCTCTAACCGTAACCTCCCACTTTGGGCACACGAGGACCCTCGAAAAGGCTGTACCCATTTCCGATGCCGAGACCCCGAGCGCCTCCCAACCCTCGCGGACCAGGCTATAGCCCACCGGCCTCGTGACTATTTCCCGTCTTTGCGCTGGGCATTTCTTGCCATTTTAGGGCGGGGCTTGACCGTAGCCTCCCAGGCACGAGGACTCGAAAGACTGTACCCATTTCCGGGACGAGCCCCGAAACCCCCTCCCGGCCCTGTGGACCAAGGCTCTGAGCCACCGGCCTCGGCAACTATTTCGCAGCTGCGCTGGCTGGACATTTCTTGCCAATTTGGGCGGGCTTGACCGTAGCCTCTCCTTTGGGCACCACGAGGACCCTCGTAAAGGCATGTACCATTTCCGGCGACGGGCCCGAAACCCCTCCCCAACCCCCGCGGACCAAAGGCTATAGCCAGCGGCCTCGGCGACTATTTCCGCGCGATGCGCTGGACATTCTTGCCATTTTAGGGCGGGCTTCTGACCGTAGCCTCCTGCGGGCTACGAGGACCCTCGTAAAGACTGTACCCATTTCCGGCGACGAGCCCGAGCCTCCCCGGCCCCCGCGCACCAAAGGCTATAGCCCACGGCCTCGGCGACTATTTCACAGCTGCGCGGCTGAAATTTCTTGCCATTTAGGGCAGGCCCTGACCGTAGCCTCCCAGGGCGCGAGGACCCTCGAAAGACTGTACCCATTTCGACTCCAGGCCCCGACGCCCTCCCCAGCCCCGAGGCCAGGCTATACACCGGCCTCGGCGACTATTTCACCTTGCTGCGCGCTGGACATTCTTACCCGGTTTAGGGGCGGGCTTCGGACGTAGCCTCACTGGGCACCGAGACCCTCGTAAAGACTGTACCCATTTCCGACGACCAGAGCCCCCGAAACCCCCTCCCACCCCCGGACCAAAGGCTATAGCCCACCGGCCTCCGTGACTATTTCCCGTGCTGCGCCGCTGGGCATTTCTTGCCATTTAGGGCAGGCCTCTAGCATAGCCTCCCACTTTGGGCTACGAGGACCCTCGAAAGACTGTACCCATTTCCGATGCCGAGACCCGCCCTCCCACCCTCGCGGACCAGGCTATAGCCCACCGGCCTCGTGACTATTTCCCGTGCTGCGCGCTGGGCATTTCTTGCCATTTTAGGGCAGGCTTCTGCCGTAGCCTCCCTTTGGGCACCACGGGGACCTTGAAAAGACTGTACCCATTTCCGGAGACCAGAGCCCCCGAAACCCCTCCCGACCCACCTGTGGACCAGGCTCTAGGCCACGGCCTGACTATTTCCCGCGCTGCGCGGACATTTCTTGGCAATTTAGGGGCAGGCTCTGACCGTAGCCTCTCCAGGCACGAGGACCCTCGTAAAGCGTACCCATTTCCGGCGAGCCCCGAGCCCCTCCCAGCCCGCGGACCAAAGGCTATAGCCACGGCCTCGGCGACTATTTCAGCGATGCGCTGGACATTTCTTGCCATTTTAGGGCAGGCGGGCTTCTGACCGTAGCCTCCCCAGGCTGCGAGGACCCTCGTGAAGACACCATTTCCGTGCGAGCGGGCCGAGCCTCCCCCGCGCAAAGGCTATAGCCCACCGGCCTCGGCGACTATTTCAGCTGCGCGCTGGGAATTTCTTGCCATTTAGGGCAGGCCACGACGTAGCCTCCCCGCGGGCACGCGAGGACCCTCGAAAGACTGTGCCATTTCCGACTCGGGCCCCGACGCCCTCCCACCCCGAGGCCAAGGCTATAGCCCACCGGCCTCGGCTATTTCCGCAGCGCTGCGCTGGACATTTCTTGCCGGTTTAGGCGGGCCTGACCGTAGCCTCCCATGGGCACCGAGACCCTCGTAAAGACTATACCATTTCCGGCCGCAGGCCCGAAACCTCCCGGCCCGCGGACCCAAAGGCTATAGCCACCGGCCTCCGACTATTTCCCGTGCTGCGCGCTGGGCATTTCTTGCCATTTAGGGCAGGCCTCTAGTAGCCTCCCCCTTTGGGCTACGAGGACCCTCGAAAAGACTGTGCCATTTCCGATGCCGAGACCCGACGCCCCTCCCGGCCCTCGCGGACCAGGCTATAGCCACGGCCTCCGTGACTATTTCCGTGCTGCGCGCTGGGCATTTCTTGCCATTTTAGGGCAGGCCTCCTGACCGTAACCTCCCGCTGGGCAAGCGAGACCCTCGAAAAGACTGTACCCATTTCCGGCGAGCGAGCCCGAAACACCTTCCCCGGCCCGGACCAAGGCTATAGCCACCGGCCTCGGTGACTATTTGGCGTGCTACGCCCGCGGGGCATTCTTGCCATTTTAGGGCGGGCTTCTGACCGTAGCCTCCCAGCTGCACGAGGACCATCGAAAAGACTGTACCCATTTCGGGGCAGGCCGAGCCCCCTCTGACCCTGTGGACCCGAGGCTCTGGGCCACCGGCCTCGGCAACTATTTCCCGCAGCTGCGCGCTGACATTTCTTGCCATTTAGGGGCAGGCTTCGTGACCGTAGCCTCCCGCTGGGCACACGAGGACCCTCGTAAAGACTGTACCCATTTCCGGCGACGGGCCGACCCCCCTCCCGACCCCGCGCCAAAGGCTATAGCCCACCGGCCTCGGCGACTATTTCACACTGCGCTGGCAATTTCTTGCCATTTAGGGCAGGCCTGACCGTAGCCTCCCAGGCTGAGGACCCTCGAAAAGACTGTACCCATTTCCGACTCGAGCCCCGACGCCCTCCCGACCCCGGGGCCAAGGCTATAGCCTACGGTCTCGGCGAATATTTCATGCGCGCTGGACATTTCTTGCCATTTTAGGGCGAAGCTTCGTAGTAAGCCTGCCGCTGGGCACGAGACCCCGTAAAGACTGTACCCATTTGAATGACAGGCCGAAACCCCTCCCCAACCCAGCGGACCAAAGGCTATGGCCCGGCCTCGTGACTATTTCCCATCTTTGCGCCCGGTTGAGCATTTCATGCTATTTTGGGGAGGCCTCTAAGTAACCTCCCCGGGCTACGAGGACCCTCGAAACGCTGTACCCATTTCTGATGCGAGACCTGACGCCCTTTTCCAACCAGCAGCGGACCAAGGCTATAGCCCACCGGCCTCGGCGACTATTTCCGCAGCGCTGCGCGCTGGGCATATCTTGCCATTTTAGGGCGGGCTTAGTAGCCTCCCAGGCACGAGGACCTTGAAAAAGACTATACCCATTTCCGGCGAGCCCCGAGCCTCCCAGCCCCGGGGACCAAAGGCTATACCCCACCGGCTCGGCGACTATTTGACGCGCTGCGCCGCTGGTCATTTCTTGCTATTTTAGGGCAGGCTTCTGATCGTAGCCTCCCACTGGGCACACGAGGACCCTCGAAAAGACTGTACCCATTTCCGACTTCAGAGCCCGACGCTATCCAGCCCCGGGGCAGGCTATAGCCCCACCGGCCTCGGCGACTATTTCACAGCTGCTGCGCGCTGGACATTTCTTGCCATTTTAGGGGCGGGCTTCTGATCGTAGCCTCCCCGGGCACCGAGGACCCTCGTAAAGGCTGTACCCATTTCCGGCGAGCAGGCCCCGAAACCCCTCCCAACCCCCAGCGGACCAGGCTATAGCCCACCGGCCTCGGCGACTATTTGGCATGCTGCGCCGCCGGGCATTTCTTGCCATTTTAGGGGCGGGCCTCGTGGTAGCCTCCCGGCTGGCGCGAGGACCCTCGAAAAACTGTACCCATTTCGACGACCCGGGCCCCGAAACCCCTCCCAGCCCCGCGGACCAAAGGCTATAGCCCACCGGCCTCGGTGACTATTTCCCGTCTTTGCGCGTTGGGCATTTCTTACCATTTAGGGCAGGCCTCGACCGTAGCCTCCCAGGCGCGAGGACCATCGAAAGACTGTACCCATTTCCGTGACGGGCCAAAACCCCTCCCGGCCCCGCGGACCAAAGGCTATAGCCACCGGCCTCAACGACTATTTGGCCAGCTGCGCAGCTGGGCATTCTTGCCATTTAGGGCGGGCCTTGGCCGTAGCCTCCCCGGGCGCGAGGACCCTCGAAAGGCATGCCCATTTCCGGCCAGGCCCCCGAGCCCCTCCCGACCCCAGCGGACCAAAGGCTATAGCCATCGGCCTCGGCGACTATTTGTTGTGTGCGGTACAGGCATTTCTTGCCATTTGGGCGGGCCTTGACCGTAACCTCCCCTGGGCGCGAGGACCCTCGAAAAGACTGTACCCATTTCCGGCGGCGGGCCCCGAAACCCCTCCCGGCCCGCGCAAGGCTATAACCCGCGGCCTCGGCGGCTATTTCGCAGCGCTGCGCCTGGGCATTCTTGCCATTTTAGGGCAAGGCCTGACCGTAGCCTACCCTGGGCACGCGAGGACCCTCGAAGACTGTGCACCATTTCGACTCGAGCCCCGAGGCGCCCTCCCGACCCGAGGGCAAGGCTATAGCACCGGCCTCGGCGGCTATTTCCGCAGCGTCTGGACCTTCTTGCCATTTAGGGCGGGCTTCGCCGTAGCCTCCCCTTGGGCTACGAGGACCCTCGTAAAGGCATGCCATTTCCGACTCCATAGCCCTCGACGCCTCAACAACCCCGAGGGCCAGGCTATAGCTCACCGGCCTCGGCGATTTCCTGCGCGCTGGACATTCTCGCCATTTAAGGCGAGGCTTTTGGCGTAGCATCACCCAGGCACCACGAGGACCCTCGTAAAGTGTACCCATTTCCGACTACGAGCCCCGAAACCCCTCCCCAACTCCCGTGGACCAGGCTATACCCCACCGCTCGGCGACTATTTCCTGCGCTGCGCAGATGGTCATTTCTTGCCATTTAGGCGGGGCCTTGACCGTAAGCCTCCCATGAGCGCAGCGAGGACCCTCGAAAAACTGTACCCATTTCCGGCGGAGCCCCGAAAGCCCCTCCCCGGCCCCGCGGACCAAAGGCTATAGCCACCGGCCTCGATGACTATTTCCCGTCTTTGCGCTGGGCATTTCTTCATTTGAGGCGAGCCTCGGCCGTGTACTCCCAGCTTGAGCGCGGACCATCGAAAAAACTGTACCCATTTCCGGACAGAGCCCCGAAACCCCTCCCAGCCCCGCGGACCAAAGGCTATAGCCACCGGCCTCAGCGACTATTTGACGCTGCGCGGCTGGGCATTTCTTGCCATTTTAGGCGGCCTCGGCCGTAGCCTCCCGGGCACGCGAGGACCCTCGAAAGACATGCCCATTTCCGACGACGAGCCCCCAAAACCCCCTCCCAACCCCCAGACCAAGGCTATAGCCCACCGGCCTCGGCGACTATTTGGCAGCTGCGCAGCTGGGCATTCTTGCCATTTTAAGGGCGGGCCTTGACCGTAGCCTCCCTTTGAGCGCGAGGACCCTCGAAAAGACTGCCATTTCCGGCGACGAGCCCGAAACCTCGGCCCCGCGCAAAGGCTATAACCCACCGGCCTCGGCGACTATTTCACTTCTGGCAGCTGGGCATTCTTGCCATTTTGAGGCAAAGGCCTGACCGTAGCCTACTGAGCGCGAGGACCCTCGAAAAGACTGCCATTTCCGACTCCGAGCCCCGAGCGCCCCTCCCAGCCCCAGGGCAAAGGCTATAGCCCACGGCCTCGGCGACTATTTCAGCGCTGCGTCGCTGGACATTCTTGCCATTTTAGGGGCGAGGCTTCTGACGTAGCCTCCACTGGGCACCACGAGGACCCTCGTAAAGGGCTTGTACCCATTTCCGACTCCAGCCCTCGAGCCCCTCAACAACCCCGAGGGCCAAGGCTATAGCTCACCGGCCTCGGCGTATTTCCGCGCTGCGCGCTGGACATTTCGCCATTTAGGCGAGCTTTTGGCCGTAACATCGCTGACACCTGCGAGGACCCTCGTAAAGACTGCCATTTCCGGCGGCCAGGCCCCGAGAAACCCCTCCCAACCCCGTGGACCAAAGGCTATACCCACCGGCTCGGCGACTATTTCCTGTGTGCGCCCGGCATTTCTTGCCATTTAGAGGCGAGGCCACAGCCTCCAGCCCAGGCGCGAGGACCCTCGAAAAAGCATGTACCATTTCCGGCTGACGAGCCCCGAGCGCCCTCCCCACCCCCGAGGGCCAAAGGCTATAGCCCTTGACCTCGGCGACTATTCAGCCCCCTTCTGCGGACATTCTTGCCATTTTAAGGCGAGCTTGACCGTAGCCTCACCCTGGGCACCACGAGGACCCTCGTAAAGGCTGTACCCATATCGGACAACCGAGTCCTCGAAACCCCTCCCAAGCCCCCGGACCAAAAGGCTGGCCCACCGGCCTCCGTGACTATTTCCGTGCTACGCTGGGCATTTCTTGCCATTTAGGCGAGCCTGACCGTAACCTCCCAGGCACGCGAGGACCCTCGAAAGACTGAACCCATTTGAATCAGAGCCCCAGCCCTCCCCGACCCCGAGGGCAAGGCTATAGCCCACCGGCCTCGGCGACTATTTCACGTCCTGCGCCGCTGGACATTTCTTGCCATTTAGGGCGGGCTTGACCGTAAGCCTCCCGCTGCTGCGAGGACCCTCGTAAAGACTGTACCATTTCCGGCGACCGAGCCCCGAAACCCCTCCCCGGCCCCAGCGGACCAAAGGCTATAGCCCAGCGGCCTCGTGACTATTTCCCGTGCTACGCGCTGGGCATTTCTTGCCATTTTAGGGGCCAGGCCTCTGTGGCCTCCCGCGGGCACGAGGACCCTCGAAAGCTGTACCATTTCGGCGAGCCCAGAACTTTCCTCCCCGGCCCCAGCGGACCGAGGCTCTGGGCCACCGGCCTCGGCGACCTTCCTGCGCTGGGCATTTCTTCTCATTTAGGGCGGGCCTCGACCGTAGCCTCCCAGGGCACACGGGACCCTCGAAAAGACTTTACCCATTTCGGCGCCCCTCCCAAACCCGCAGACCAAGGCTATAGCCCACCGGCGTCGGCGGACTATTTCGCTTTCGCTCGCCGCTGGACATTTCTTGCCATTTTAGGGCAGGCCACGACCGTAACCTCCCGGGCGCGAGGACCCTCGGCGACTGTACCCATTTCGACTCAGGCCCCAGGCGCCCCTCCCCAACCCCGAAACCCTCCCAACCCCTTTGCAAAGGCTATAACCCACCGGCCTCGGCGACTATTTCACTGGCTGCGCGCTGGGCATTTCTTGCCATTTTGGGGCAAGGCCTGACCGTAAGCCTACCACGGGCGCGAGGACCCTCGAAAAACAACTGTACCCATTTCGACTCCAGGCCCCGAGCGCCTCCCGACCCCGCGGGCAAAGGCTATAGCCCACCGGCCTCGGCGGCTATTTCACCAGCGCTGCGCGCTGGACATTCGTGCCATTTTAGGGCGAGGCTTCTGACCGTAGCCTCCCCGCAGGCTGCGAGGACCCTCGTAAAACTGTACCCATTTCCGACTCCGCCAGCTGACGCCTCAACAACCCCGAGGCCAAAGGCTATAGCCCACCGGCCTCGGCGACTATTTCACCTGTGTTGCTGCGCTGGACATTTCGCCATTTTAGGGCGGGCTTGGCCGTAGCCTCCCAGCGGGCTACGAGGACCCTCGTAAGCCCCATACCCATTTCCGGCGGCCAGGCCCCGAGCCCCTCCCAACCCCGTGGACAGGCTATACCCGGCTCGGCGACTATTTCCGCAGCTGCGCGCTGGGCATTTCTTGCCATTTGGGCGTAGGCGGGCGCACGTGTCTAAGCCTCCATGAACGCGCACCGGACCCTCGAAAAGACTGTACCCATTTCCGGCGGCGGGCCCCGAGCGCCCCTTCCCGACCCCGAGGCCAAAGGCTATAGCCCGCCCGGCCTCGGCGACTATTCACAGCGCTGCGCGCGGATATTTCGCCATTTGGCGAGCTTCTGACCGTAACCTCCCACCGCGCGGGCGCGCGGGACCCTCGAAAGACTGTACCCATTTCGAATCAGGCCCCGAGCGCCCTCCCCGGCCCCGAGGGCAAGGCTATAGCCCACCGGCCTCGGCGACTATTTCACCTGCGCGCTGGACATTCTTGCCATTTTGGGCGGGCTTGACCGTAGCCTCCTGGAGCTGGCACGAGACCCTCGTGAGGCTGTACCCATATCGACAACTTGAGCCCTCGAGCCTCCTCCAACCCCCGGACCAAGGCTATAGCCCACGGCCTCGACTATTTCCGTGCTCACCTTGCGGGCATTTCTTGCCATTTAGGGGAGCTTACGGCCGTAGCCTCCCAGCTGAGCACCACGAGACCTTGAAAGACTGTACCCATTTCGACGGCTGACAGGCCCAAACCCCTCCCCAACCCCCGGACCAAAAGGCTCTAGGCCACCGGCGACTATTTCCTGGCGGCTATTTCATTTGCGCTGCTGCATCTTCTCATTTAAGGCAGGCCTCTGACCGTAGCCTCCCACCGAGGACCCAAAAGACTTTCACCCTCGGCGCCCTCCCAAACCCGCAGACCAAAGGCTATAGCCCACGGCCTCGGCTGACTATTTCCGCAACGCTGCGCGCTGGACATTTCTTGCCATTTTAGGGGCAGGCCTGACGTAGCCTCCCCTTTGAGCGCGAGGACCCTCGGCGACTGTGCCCATTTCGACTCGAGGCCCCGAGCGCCCCTCCCGGCCCAGGGCCAGCTATAGCCCACCGGCCTCGGCGACTATTTCCGCAGCCTCGCGGCTGGACATTTCTTGCCCGGCTTAGGCGGGCTTCGACCCAAGCCTCCGTGAGCACCGAGGGACCCTCGAAAAAAACGTACCCATTTCCGATGCCTTTGGCGAGACCCGAGCAGCCCTCTGGCCCCGCCGACCAAAGGCTGTAGCCACCGACTCGCGGACTATTTCCAGCTGCGCGCTGAGCATATCTTGCCATTTAGGGCTTTGACCGTAACCTCCACTGAGGCACGAGGACGCCTTGAAAAGACATGCCCTGTTGAAGCGAGCCGAAAAGCGCCTCCCAACCCCGTGGACCAAAGGCTATAGCCCACCGGCTCGTGACTATTTCACGTGCTGCGCTTGTTGGGCATTTCTTGCTATTTTAGGGCAGGCTTACGATCGTAGCCTCCCCTGGGCTGCACGAGGACCCTCGAAAGACTGTGCCATTTCCGGCGCCCAGGCCCCAGAACTTCCCTCCCAACCCCAGCAGGACCAAAACAGGCTCTAGGCCACCAGCCTCGGCAACTATTTCACCTTTCGCGCTGGCATTGGACATTTCTTGCCAATTGAGGCGACTTCTGACCGTAACCTCTCCTTGGGCGAACGAGGACCCTCGTAAAACTGTACCCATTTCGCCGTGACGAGCCCCGAAAACCTCCCCAGCCCGGACCAGTAGGCTATATCCACGGCCTGGTGACAATTTCCACGTGCGCCGCTGTGCCATTTCTTGCCATTTGGGCAGACCTCTGACCGTAACCTCTCCCGCACACGCCATGAGGACCCTCGAAAGACTGCCCATTTCCGGTGACCGAGAGACCCGGGCGGAACAAAGGCTATAGCCCACCGGCTCACCCATTTCGGACTATTTCATTGCGCGGCTGGGCATTTCTTGTATTTAAGGCGGGGCTTCTGGGCGTAGCCTCCCATGGGCTCCACGAGGACCTTGAAAACAAACGCCGCCATTTCCGGCGACGAGCCGAAACCGCCTCGACCCGTGGACGAAACTATAGCCGCGGCTCGGCGGCTTCCCGCGCTGGCAGCGCTGCGCGCTGGGCATTCTTGCTATTTTAAGGGCAGGCTTCCGATGTAAGCCTCCATTGGGCCCGCGAGGACCCTCGAAAAGGCGCCATTCCGGCCCGCTTGAGGCCCGAACTTCCTCCCCAACCCCGCGGACCAGGCTCTGAGCCACCAGCCTCGGCAACTATTTCACCTTTGCGCCCCGCTGGGACATTTCTTGCCAATTTGAGGGCGATTCAATGGCCATCAGCCTCTCACTTGGGCACCGAGGACCGTCGTAGCTGTACCCATTTCCGGCGACCGAGCCCCGAAACCCCTGGCCAAGGGACCAAGAGGCTATATCACCGGCCCTCGGTGACAATTTCCGTGCTGCGCCGCTTGTATTTCTTGCCATTTAGGGCAGGCCTCGGCCGTAGCCTCGGTGACACCCTGCCCAGAGCACGCAGGACCCTCGAACTGTACCCATTTCCGTGACGGGCGAGCACCGACCCAGCCTTCCCCAACCCAGCGGAACAAAGGCTGCATAGCCCACCGGCCTCGGTGACTATTTCCTGCTTTCGCAGCAGCGGCTCATTTCTTCTCGTTTAGGCGGGCCTCGGACCGTAGCCTCCCAGGCACGAGGACCCTCGAAAGACTTTACCCATTTCCGGCGCCTCCCCAACCCCGTGGTCCAAAGGCTATAGTCCAACGGCCTCGGCGACTATTTCCGCTCGCGCTGGGCATTTCTTGCCATTTTAGGGCAGGCCACGACCGTACCCTCCCCGAGGCGCGAGGACCCTCGAAAGACTGAACCCATTTGAATCCGGGCCCCGAAAGCCTCCCCCCGAGGGCAAAGGCTATAGCCCACGGCCTCGGCGACTATTTCACGCTGCGCGCTGGACATTTCTTGCCATTTTAGGGCGGGGCTTGACCGTAGCCTCTCCTGGGCTACGAGGACCCTCGTAAGACTGTACCCATTTCCGGACGGGCCCCGAAACCCCTCGCCAACCCCAGCGGACCAAGGCTATATCCACCGGCCTCGGTGACAATTTCCCATGCTGCGCGCTGGGCATTTCTTGCCATTTAGGGCGGGCCTCGACCGTAGCCTCCCAGGCACGCAGGACCCTCGAAAGACTGTACCCATTTCCGGCGAGCCCCGAAACCTTCCCCAACCCCGCGGAACAAGGCTATAGCCACGGCCTCGGTGACTATTTCCCGCGCTGCGCCGCTGGGCATTTCTTCTCATTTTAGGGCAGGCCTCTGACCGTAGCATCCCAGGGCACGAGGACCCTCGAAAAGACTTTACCCATTTCCGGCCCTCCCCAACCCACGTGGTCAAAGGCTATAGCCCACCGGCCTCGGCGACTATTTCACGGCGCTACGCGCTGGGCATTTCTTGCCATTTAGGGCGGGCCCGACCGTACCCTCCCCGGCGCGAGGACCCTCGAAAGACTGAACCCATTTGAATCGAGGCCCCGGCCCTCCCCGGCCCCGAGGGCAAGGCTATAGCCCACCGGCCTCGGCGACTATTTCCCGCTGCTGCGCTGGACATTTCTTGCCATTTTAGGGCGGCTTCGACCTCCCTCGGGGCACGAGGACCCTCGAAAGACTGTACCCATTTCCGATGCCCGAGACCCCGACGCCCTCCCAACCCCGCGGACCAAAGGCTATAGCCCACCGGCCACGGCGACTATTTCCGCAGCTGCGCGCTGGGCATGTCTTGCTATTTTAGGCGGCTTCTGACCGTAGCCTCCCAGAGGCACGAGGACCCTTGAAAGACTGTACCCACTTCCGACGACCAGAGCCCCCGAAACCGCCTCCCCAACCCCCGAGGACACAAGGCTATAGCACACCTGACTCGGGGACTATATAACGCGCTGCGCCGCTGGGCATTTCTTGCCATTTTTGGCCAGGCTTCTGATAGCCTCCCCTGAACGCGAGGACCCTCGAAAGACTGTACCCATTTCCGGCGGCAGGCGAATCCCCTCCCCAAACCCCGCCGACCAAAGGCTATAGCCCGGCCTCGTGACTATTTCCGTGCTACGCGCTGGGCATTTCTTGCTATTTTAGGCGGGCTTCGATCGTAGCCTCCGGGCACACGAGGACCCTCGAAAATACTGTACCCATTTCCGACGCTCCTCCCAAACCCCCGCGACCAAAGGCTATATCCCACCGGCCTCGGCGCCTATTTCACGTGCTGTGCCGCTGGGCATTTCTTGCCATTTTAGGGCAGGCCCTGACCGTAGCCTCCCACTGGGCACGCGAGGACCCTCGAAAAGACTGAACCCATTTCGGAATCCAGAGCCCCCGAAAGCCCCTCCCCAACCCCCGAGGGCAAAAGCCTATAGCCCACCGGCCTCGGCGACTATTTCACGCGCTGCGCCGCTGGACATTTCTTGCCATTTCAGGGCAGGCTTCTGACCGTAGCCTCCCACTGGGCACACGAGGACCCTCGTAAAGACTGTACCCATTTCCGACGACCAGAGCCCCCGAAACCCCCTCCCCAACCCCCGCGGACCAAAGGCTATAGCCCACCGGCCTCCGTGACTATTTCCCGTGCTACGCCGCTGGGCATTTCTTGCCATTTTATGGCAGGCCTCTGACCGTAGCCTCCCACTGGGCACACGAGGACCCTCGAAAAGACTGTACCCATTTCCGATGCCCAGAGACCCCGAACGCCCCTCCCCAACCCCCGCGGACCAAAGGCTATAGACCACCGGCCTCGGCGACTATTTCACGCGCTGCGCCGCTGGGCATGTCTTGCCATTTTAGGGCAGGCTTCTGACCGTAGCCTCCAACTGGGCACACGAGGACCCTCGTAAAGACTGTACCCATTTACGACGACCAGAGCCCCCGAAACCCCCTCCCCGGCCCCAGCGGGCCAAGGCTATAGCCCGGCCTCGATGACTATTTCCCGTGCTGCGACGCTGGGCATGTCTTGCCATTTTAGGGCAGGCTTCTGACCGTAGCCTCCCACTGGGCACATGAGGACCCTTGTAAAGACTGTACCCATTTCTGATGGCCAGAGACGCCGACTGCCCTCCCGGCCCAGCGGACCAAAGGCTAGCCCACCGGCCTCGGCGACTATTTCCGCTGCACGCTGGGCATGTCTTACAATTTTAGGCGGGCTTCTGACGTAGCCTCCCAGGCACCACGAGGACCTTGAAAAGACTGTACCCATTTCCGGCGACCCGGGCCGAAACCCCCAACCCCGCGGACCAAAGGCTATATCCCACCGGCCTCGTTGACAATTTCCGTGCTCGCTGGCATTTCTTGCCATTTAGGGCAGGCCTCGACCGTAGCCTCGGGCACGCGAGGACCCTCGAAAAAGTACCCATTTCCGGCGGCAGGCCCGAAACCCCTCCCGGCCCCGTGGACCAAGGCTATAGCCCACCGGCTCGGCGACTATTTCACCTTGCTGCGCGCTGGGCACTTCTTGCCATTTTAGGGCAGGCCTCTGATCGTCGCCTCCCCGCGCGGACTCGAGGACGCTCTAAACGACTGTACCCATTTCCGGCGACGAGCCCGAAACCCCCTCCCAAACCCAGCGGACCAAAGGCTATAGCCAGCGGCCTCGTGACTATTTCCCGTGCTCGCGCTGGGCATTTCTTGCTATTTTAGGCAGGCTTCTGATCGTAGCCTCCAGGCACCGAGGACAGTCGAAAAGACTGTACCATTTCCGCGCCCTCCCCAACCCCCGCGGACCAAAGGCTATAGCCCACCGGCCTCGGCGACTATTTCACGCGCTACGCCGCTGGGCATTTCTTGCCATTTTAGGGCAGGCCCTGACCGTAGCCTCCCACTGGGCACGCGAGGACCCTCGAAAAGACTGAACCCATTTCGGAATCCAGAGCCCCCGAAAGCCCCTCCCCAACCCCCGAGGGCAAAAGCCTATAGCCCACCGGCCTCGGCGACTATTTCACGCGCTGCGCCGCTGGACATTTCTTGCCATTTTAGGGCAGGCTTCTGACCGTAGCCTCCCACTGGGCACACGAGGACCCTCGTAAAGACTGTACCCATTTCCGACGAAATTACGCCCCGAAACCCCCTCCCCAACCCCCGCGGACCAAAGGCTATAGCCCACCGGCCTCCGTGACTATTTCCCGTGCTACGCCGCTGGGCATTTCTTGCCATTTTATGGCAGGCCTCTGACCGTAGCCTCCCACTGGGCACACGAGGACCCTCGAAAAGACTGTACCCATTTCCGATGCCCAGAGACCCGACGCCTCCCCGGCCCTCGCGGACCAAAGGCTATAGACCACCGGCCTCGGCGACTATTTCACGCGCTGCGCCGCTGGGCATGTCTTGCCATTTTAGGGCAGGCTTCTGACCGTAGCCTCCAACTGGGCACACGAGGACCCTCGTAAAGACTGTACCCATTCTGACGGACGAGCCCGAAACCCCTCCCGGCCCCGGGCCAAAGGCTATAGCCCACCGGCCTCGGTGACTATTTCCCGCGCTGCGGCGCTGGGCATGTCTTGCCATTTTAGGGCAGGCTTGACCGTAGCCTCCAGGCACGAGGACCCTCGTAAAGTGCCATTTCGTGCGAGACCCGAATGCCCCTCCCAGCCCCGCGGACCAAGGCTATAGCCCGGCCTCGGCGACTATTTCCGCTGCACGCTGGGCATGTCTTGCAATTTTAGGGCGGGCTTGACCGTAGCCTCCCAGCCCAGGCTACGAGGACCTTGAAAAGTACCCATTTCCGACGACCAGGCCCCGAAACCCCTCCCCAACCCCCCGGACCAAAGCTATATCCCACCGGCCTCGGTGACAATTTCCCGTCTGCGCGCTGGCCATTTCTTGCCATTTTAGGCGGGGCCTCGACCGTAGCCTCCCATTTGCACGCAGGAGGACGAAAGACTGTACCCATTTCCGGCGACGGGCCCGAAACCCCTCCCCAACCCCAGCGGACCAAGGCTATAGCCCCACGGCCTCGTGACTATTTCCCGTGCTTTCGCGCTGGGCATTTCTTGCCATTTTAGGGCAGGCTTGACCGTAGCCTCCCAGGCACACGAGGACCTTGAAAGACTGTACCCATTTCCGGCGACAGGCCGAAACCCCTCGCCAACCCCGCGGACCAGGCTATATCCCACCGGCCTCGGTAACAATTTCCCGTGCTCGCGCTGGCCATTTCTTGCCATTTTAGGGCGGGCCTCGACCGTAGCCTCCCGCTGAGCGCGAGGACCCTCGAAAAGACTGTACCCATTTCCGACGACCAGAGCCCCCGAAACACCTGCCCCGACCCCCGCGGAACAAAGGCTATAGCCCACCGGCCTCGGCGACTATTTCACGCACTGCGCCGCTGGGCATTTCTTGTCATTTTAGGGCAGGCCTCTAACCGTAGCCTCCCACAGGCACGAGGACCTCGAAAGACTTTACCCATTTCCGGCGCCTCCCCAACCCCGTGGTCAAGGCTATAGCCACGGCCTCGGCGACTATTTCACGCGCGCTTCGCGCTGGGCATTTCTTGCCATTTAGGGGGCCCTGACCGTACCCTCCCAGAGCACGCGAGGACCCTCGAAAGACTGAACCCATTTGAATCCAGGCCCCAGCCTCCCCAACCCCGAGGGCAAGGCTATAGCCCACGGCCTCGGCGACTATTTCAGCGCTCGCGCTGGACATTTCTTGCCATTTAGGGCGGGCTTGACCGTAGCCTCTCCTTTGGGCACCACGAGGACCCTCGTAAAGGCATGTACCCATTTCCGTGACGAGCCCGAAACCCCTCGCCAGCCCCGCGGACCAAGGCTATATCCCACCGGCCTCGGTGACAATTTCCCGTGCTGCGCTGGCCATTTCTTGCCATTTTAGGGCGGGCCTCGACCGTAGCCTCCCCGGGCACGCGGGACCCTCGAAAAGACTGTACCCATTTCCGACGACCAGAGCCCCAGAAACACCTTCCCCAACCCCAGCGGAACAAACGCTATAGCCCACCGGCCTCGGTGACTATTTCACGCGATGCGCCGCTGGGCATTTCTTCTCATTTTAGGGCAGGCCTATGACCGTAGCCTCCCACCAGGGCACGAGACCCTCGAAAAGACTTTACCATTTCAGCGCCTCCCAACCCCGTGGTCAAAGGCTATAGCCCACGGCCTCGGCGACTATTTCACGCTTCGCGCTGGGCATTTCTTGCCATTTTGGGGCAGGCCGACCGTACCCTCCCCAGCTGAGCGCGAGGACCCTCGAAAGACTGTACCCATTTCCGATGCCCGAGACCCCGAGCGCCCTCCCAACCCCGCGGACCAGGCTATAGCCCACCGGCCTCGGCGACTATTTCCAGCGCTGCGCGCTGGGCATGTCTTGCCATTTAGGGCGAGCTTGACCGCCCTCCGGCAGGCACACGAGGACCCTCGAAAAAGACTGTACCCATTTCCGATGCCGAGACCCGACGCCTCCCAACCCCCGGACCAAAGGCTATAGCCCACCGGCCTCGGCGACTATTTCACAGCTGCGCGCTGGGCATGTCTTGCCATTTAGGGCGCGATCTTGACCGTAGCCTCCCAGCAGGCACGAGGACCTTGAAAGACTGTACCCATTTCCGGCGAGCCCCCCCTCCCGGCCCCGTGGACCAAAGGCTATAGCCCACCGGCTCGGCGACTATTTCACGCGCTGCGCCGCTGGGCATTTCTTGCTATTTTAGGGCAGGCTTCTGATCGTCGCCTCCCACTGGGCACGCGAGGACCCTCGAAAAGACTGTACCCATTTCCGACGACCAAAGCCCCGAAACCCCCTCCCCAAACCCCGCGGACCAAAGGCTATAGCCCAGCGGCCTCCGTGACTATTTCCCGTGCTACGCCGCTGGGCATTTCTTGCTATTTTAGGCCAGGCTTCTGATCGTAGCCTCCGACTGGGCACACGAGGACAGTCGAAAAAGGCACCATTTCCGGCGCCCTCCCAAACCCCCGCAGACCTAAGGCTATAGCCCCCCGGCCTCGCCGACTATTGCACGCGCTCCGCCGCTGGGCATTTCTTGCAATTTTAGGGCAGGCCCTGACCGTAGCCTCCCACTGGGCACGCGAGGACCCTCGAAAAGACTGAACCCATTTCGGAATCAGGCCCCAGCCCTCCCCAACCCCAGGGCAAAGCCTATAGCCCCGGCCTCGGCGACTATTTCCTGCGCGCTGGACATTCTTGCCATTTCAGGGCGGGCTTGACCGTAGCCTCCCAGGCACCACGAGGACCCTCGTAAGACTGTACCCATTCGGCGACCCCGAGAAACCTCCCCAACCCCCGCGGACCAAAGGCTATAGCCCACCGGCCTCGTGACTATTTCCGTGCTCGCTGGGCATTTCTTGCCATTTTATGGCATGCCTCTGACCGTAGCCTCGTACTGAGCACATGAGGAGCCTCGAAAAGACTGTGCCCATTTCCGATGCCGAGACCCCGAGCGCCTCCCCAACCCCGCGGACCAGGCTATAGACCACCGGCCTCGGCGACTATTTCACGCAGCGCTGCGCGCTGGGCATGTCTTGCCATTTAGGGCAAGCTTCGACCGTAGCCTCAGCGGGCACCACGAGGACCCTCGTAAAGGCATGCCATTCTGACGAGCCCCGAAACCCCTCCCAACCCCGCGGGCCCAAAGGCTATAGCCCACGGCCTCGGTGACTATTTCGCGTGCTGCGCCGCTGGGCATGTCTTGCCATTTAGGGCAGGCTTGACCGTAGCCTCCCCAGGCGCAGGACCCTCGTAAACTGTACCCATTTCGATGCCCGGAGACCGAATGCCTCCCCCAGCGGACCAAAGGCTATAGCCCGCGGCCTCGGCGACTATTTCAGCGCTGCGCTGGGCATGTCTTGCAATTTTAGGCGGGGCTTGACCGTAGCCTCCCAGGCACACGAGGACCTTGAAAGACTGTACCCATTTCCGGCGACAGGCCCGAAACCCCTCCCAACCCCGCGGACCAAAGGCTATATCCCACCGGCCTCAGTGACAATTTCCCGTGCTGCGCCGCTGGCCATTTCTTGCCATTTTAGGGCAGGCCTCTGACCGTAGCCTCCCACTGGGCACGCAAGGACCCTCGAAAAGACTGTACCCATTTCCGACGGGCCCGAAACCCCCTCCCAACCCCAGCGGACCAGGCTATAGCCCACGGCCTCGGTGACAATTTCCGTGCTGCGCTGGCCATTTCTTGCCATTTAGGGCAGGCCTCGACGTAGCCTCAGGCACGCAGGACCCACGAAAAGACTGTACCCATTTCCGACGACCAGAGCCCTCGAAACACCCTCCCAAACACCCGCGGAACAAAGGCTATACCCCACCGGCCTCGGTGACTAGTTCACGCGCTGCGCCGCTGGGCATTTCTTGTCATTTTACGGCAGGCATGTGAACGAAGCCTCCCAGGCACGAGGACCCTCGAAAAGACTTTACCCATTTCCGGCGCCTCCCCAACCCCGTGGTCAAGGCTATAGCCGCCACGGCCTCGGCGACTATTTCCGCTGCGCGCTGGGCATTTCTTGCCATTTAGGGCGAGCCCGGCCGTACCCTCCCAGGCGCGAGGACCCTCGAAAAGGCTGAACCCATTTGAATCGAGCCCCGGCCCTCCCCAACCCCGAGGGCAAGGCTATAGCCCACGGCCTCGGCGACTATTCAGCGCTGCGCTGGACATTCTTGCCATTTTAGGGCAGGCTTGACCGTAGCCTCTCCTTTGGGCACGAGGACCCTCGTAAAGGCTGTACCATTTCCGGCGACCAGGCCCCGAAACCCCTCGCCAACCCCGCGGACCAAGGCTATATCCACGGCCTCGGTGACAATTTCCCGTGCTGCGCGCTGGCCATTTCTTGCCATTTTAGGGCGGGCCTCTGACCGTAGCCTCGGCAGGCGCATAAGGACCCTCGAAAAGACTGTACCCATTACAGACGAACAGAGCCCACGAAACACCTTCACAAACCCCGGCGGAACAAAGGCTATAGCCCACCGGCCTCGGTGACTATTTCAAGCGCAGCAACGCTGGGCATTTCTTCTCATTTTAGGGCGGGCCTCTGACCGTAGCCTCCAGCGGGCACGAGGACCCTCGAAAGACTTTACCCATTTCCGGCGCCTCCCCAACCCCGTGGTCAAGGCTATAGCCCACCGGCCTCGGCGACTATTTCACCAGCGCTGCGCCGCTGGGCATTTCTTGCCATTTTAGGGCGAGGCCCGTACCCTCCCACTGAGCGCGAGGACCCTCGAAAGCTGAACCCATTTGAATCGAGGCCCCAGCCTCCCCAACCCCGAGGGCAAGGCTATAGCCCACCGGCCTCGGCGACTAGCTCACGCGCTGCTACGCTGGACATTTCTTACCTTTTTAGGGCGGGCTTGACCGCATGACCTCCGTGGGCACCGAGGACCCTCGAAAGACTGTACCCATTTCCGATGCGACCCGAGCGCCTCCCGGCCCCGCGGACCAAAGGCTATAGCCCACCGGCCTCGGCGACTATTTCACCTGCGCGCTGGGCATGTCTTGCCATTTAGGGCGATCTTCGACCGTAGCCTCCCAGCTGGGCACCACGAGGACCTTGAAAAGACTGTACCCATTTCCGACGACTGAGCCCCGAAACCTCCCGGCCCCGTGGACCAAAGGCTATAGCCCACCGGCTCGGCGACTATTTCACAGCTGCGCGCTGGGCATTCTTGCTATTTTAGGCGGGCTTCTGATCGTCGCCTCCCACCCAGGCGCGAGGACCCTCGAAAAAACTGTACCCATTTCCGGCGACGAGCCCGAAACCCCCTCCCAAACCCAGCGGACCAAAGGCTATAGCCAGGCCTCGTGACTATTTCCGTGCTCGCGCTGGGCATTTCTTGCTATTTTAGGCGGGCTTCTGATCGTAGCCTCCATTTGGGCACACGAGGACAGTCGAAAGACTGTACCCATTTCGGCGCCCCTCCCAACCCCGCCGACCAAAGGCTATAGCCCACTGGCCTCGGCGACTATTTCACGCGCTACGCCGCTGGGAATTTCTTGCCATTTCTGGCAAGGGCCTGACCGTAGCCTCCCACTGGGCACGCGAGGACCCTCGAAAGACTGTACCCATTTGAATCCAGGCCCCCCTCCCAGCCCCGAGGGCAAAGCCTATAGCCCACCGGCCTCGGCGACTATTTCCGCAGCGCGCTTCTTGCCATTTCAGGGCAGGCTTGACCGTAGCCTCCCCTGGGCACCGAGAACCCTCGTAAAGACTGTACCCATTTCCGGCGACAGGCCCGAAACCCCTCCCGGCCCCAGCGGACCAAAGGCTATAGCCCACCGGCCTCCGTGACTATTTCCCGTGCTACGACGCTGGGCATGTCATGCCATTTATGGCGGGGCCTCGACCGTAGCCTCCCACTGGGCACACGAGGACCCTCGAAAAGACTGTACCCATTTCCGATGCCCAGAGACCCCGAACGCCCCTCCCCAACCCCCGCGGACCAAAGGCTATAGACCACCGGCCTCGGCGACTATTTCACGCGCTGCGCCGCTGGGCATGTCTTGCCATTTTAGGGCAGGCTTCTGACCGTAGCCTCCAACTGGGCACACGAGGACCCTCGTAAAGACTGTACCCATTTACGACGACCAGAGCCCCCGAAACCCCCTCCCCAACCCCCGCGGGCCAAAGGCTATAGCCCACCGGCCTCAGTGACTATTTCCCGTGCTGCGACGCTGGGCATGTCTTGCCATTTTAGGGCAGGCTTCTGACCGTAGCCTCCCACTGGGCACACGAGGACCCTCGTAAAGACTGTACCCATTTCTGATGCCCAGAGACCCCGAATGCCCCTCCCCAACCCCCGCGGACCAAAGGCTATAGCCCACCGGCCTCGGCGACTATTTCACGCGCTGCACCGCTGGGCATGTCTTGCAATTTTAGGGCAGGCTTCTGACCGTAGCCTCCCACTGGGCACACGAGGACCTTCGAAAAGACTGTACCCATTTCCGGCGGAGGCCGAAACCCCTCCCAACCCCAGCGGACCAGGCTATATCCCACCGGCCTCGGTGACAATTTCCCGTCTTGCGCCGCTGGGCATTTCTTGCCATTTTAGGGCAGGCCCCGACCATAGCCTCCCACTGGGCACGCAAGGACCCTCGAAAAGACTGTACCCATTTCCGACGACCAGAGCCCCCGAAACCCCCTCCCCAACCCCCGCGGACCAAAGGCTATAGCCCACCGGCCTCGGTGACTATTTCCCGCGCTGCGCAGCTGGGCATTCCTTGCCATTTTTGGGCAGGCCTCTGACCGTAGCCTCCCACTGGGTACACGAGGACCCTCGAAAAGACTGTACCCATTTCCGGCCCGAGACCGGGCGCCCTCCTCAACCCCAGCGGACCAAAGGCTATAGCCCACCGGCCTGGCGACTATTTCACGCTGCGCTGGGCATGTCTTGCCATTTTAAGGCGGGGCTTGACCGTACCCTCCCGCTGGGCACCACGAGGACCTTGGCGACTGTACCCATTTCCGATGACGAGGCCGAAACCCGTCCTAACCCCGTGGACCAAGGCTATAGCCCACCGGCCTCGGCGACTATTTCAGCGCTGCGCGCTTGGCATTTCTTGCTATTTTAGGGCAGGCTTGACCGTAGCCTCCCAGGAACACAGGACCTTCGTAAAGGCTGCCCATTTCCGGCGACCGGAGGCCCGCCCCTCCCGGCCCCGTGGACCAAAGGCTACAGCCCACCGGCCTCGGCGACTATTTCACGCGCTGCGCGTGGGCATGTCTTGCCATTTTAGGGCGGGCTTGACGTACCCTCCCCAGGAACACGAGGACCTTGAAAAGACTGTACCCATTTCCGGACCGAGCCCTAAACCCCTCCCAACCCCCGCGGACCAAAGGCTATAGCCCACCGGCCTCGGTGACTATTTCACCCGCTGCGCCGCTGGGTATTTCTTGCCATTTTAAAGCAGGATTCTGACCCTAGCCTCCCATTGGGCACACGAGGACCCTCGAAAAGACTGTACCCATTTTCGACGACCAGAGCCTCCTAAACCCCCTCCCCAACCCCCGTGGACCAAAGGCTATAGCCCACCGGCCTCCGTGACTATTTCCCGTGCTACGCCGCTGGGCATTTCTTGCCATTCTATGGCAGGCCTCTGACCGTAGCCTCCCACTGGGCACACGAGGACCCTCGAAAAGACTGTACCCATTTCCGATGCCCAGAGACCCGACGCCTCCCAACCCCCGGACAAGGCTATAGACCACCGGCCTCGGCGACTATTTCACCTTTGCGCGCTGGGCATGTCTTGCCATTTAGGGCGGGCTTCGACCGTAGCCTCAGCCCAGGCACATGAGGACCCTCGTAAAATTTGTACCCATTCTGACGACGAGGCCGAAACCCCTCCCAACCCCCGGGCCAAAGGCTATAGCCCACGGCCTCGTGACTATTTCCCGTCTTTGGGGCTGGGCATGTCTTGCCATTTTAAGGCGGAGCTTCTGACCGTAGCCTCCCAGGCACCACGAGGACCCTCGTAAAGACTGTACCATTTCGATGCCCGAGACCGAATGCCTCCTCGACCCCGCGGACCAAAGGCTATAGCCCACGGCCTCGGCGACTATTTCACCGCTGCGCGCTGGGCATATCTTGCCATTTTAGGGCGGGCTTGACCGTAGCCTCCCCAGGCACCACGAGGACCCTCGAAAAGACTGCCATTTCCGATGCCCGAGACCCCGAGCGCCCTCCCCAACCCCGCGGACCAAAGGCTATAGACCACCGGCCTCGGCGACTATTTCCTGTGCTGCGCTGGGCATGTCTTGCCATTTAGGGCGAGCTTCGACCGTAGCCTCCAGGCACATGAGGACCCTCGTAAAGCATGCCATTTCGGCGACGAGCCCCGAAACCCCTCCCCAGCCCCAGCGGCCAGGCTATAGCCCACCGGCCTCGGTGACTATTTACCGTCTTTTGACGGCAGGCATGTCTTGCCATTTAGGGCAGGCTTGACCGTAGCCTCTCCTTTGGGCTACGAGGACCCTCGTAAAGGCGTACCCATTTCGATGCCCGGAGACCGAATGCCTCCCAACCCCAGCGGACCAAAGGCTATAGCCCACCGGCCTCGGCGACTATTTCACCTTGTTGCGCTTGCTGGGCATGTCTTGCCATTTTAGGGCGGGCTTGACCGTAGCCTCCCTGGGCACCGAGGACCTTGAAAACTGTACCCATTTCCGGCGACCGAGGCCCCCCCCGTCCCCAACCCCCGTGGACCAAAGGCTATAGCCCACCGGCCTCGGCGACTATTTCACGCGCTGCGCCGCTTGGCATTTCTTGCTATTTTAGGGCAGGCTTCTGACCGTAGCCTCCCACTGGGCACATGAGGACCCTCGTAAAGACTGTACCCATTTCTGACGAGAAGAGCCCCCGAAACCCCCTCCCCAACCCCCGCGGACCAAAGGCTATAGCCCACCGGCCTTAGTGACTATTTCCCGTGCTGCGCCGCTGGGTATTTCTTGCCATTTTAGGGCAGGCTTCTGATCGTAGCCTCCCACTGGGAGCACGAGGACCCTCGAAAAGACTGTACCCATTTCCGACGACCAGAGCCCCTAAACCCCCTCCCCAACCCCCGCGGACCAAAGGCTATAGCCCACCGGCCTCGGTGACTATTTCACCATTGCCATTTTAAAGCGAGATTCTGACCGTAGCCTCCCACTGGGTACACAAGGACCCTCGAAAAGACTGTACCCATTTCCGACGCCCCTCTCCAACCCCCGCAGACCAAAGGCTATAGCCCACCGGCCTCGGTGACTATTTCCCACGCTGCGCCGTTGGGCATTTCTTGCCATTTTAGGGCAGGCTTCTGACCGTAGCCTCCCACTGGGTACACGAGGACCCTCGAAAAGACTGTACCCATTTCAGACGCCCAGAGCCCCCGAACTCCCCTCCCCAACCCCCGCGGACCCAAGGCTATAGCCCACCGGCCTCGGTGACTATTTCACGCGCTGCGCCGCTGGGCATTTTTTGCCATTTTAGGGCAGGCCTCTGACCGTAGCCTCCCACTGGGGACATGAGGACCCTTGAAAAAGGCCTACCAATTTCCGGCGACGAGCCCCGAAACCCCTCCCCGGCCCAGCGGACCAAAGGCTATAGCCCACCGGCCTCGGTGACTATTTCCCGCGCTGCGCAGCTGGGCATTTCTTGCCATTTTAGGGCAGCCCTCTGACCGTAGCCTCCCACTGGGTACACAAGGACCCTCGAAAAGACTGTACCCATTTCCGACGCCCCTCCCCAACTCCCGAGGGCCAAAGGCTATAGCCCACCGGCCTCGGCGACTATTTGTGTGCGCTGCGCCAGCAGGCATTCTTGCCATTTTAGGCGGGCTTGACCGTAGCCTCCCAGGCACGAGGACCTCGAAAAGGCCGTACCCATTTCGGCGACAGGCCGAAACCCCTCCCCGGCCCCAGCGGACCAAAGGCTATAGCCCACGGCCTCGGTGACTATTTCAGCTGCGCGCTGGGCATTTCTTGTCATTTAGGGCAGGCCTCGACCGTAGCCTCCCACAGGGCACCGAGGACCCTCGATAAGACTGTACCATTTCCGGCGCCCCTCCCCGGCCCCATGGACCAAGGCTATAGCCACGGCCAGCGACTATTTCACGCCTTGCGCGGCCCGGGCATTTCTTGCCATTTAGGCGGGCCACGGTAGCCTCCATTGGGCACGAGGACCCTCGAAAAGACTGTACCCATTTAGATGCGGAGACCCGACGCCTCCCAACCCCAGCGGACCAAAGGCTATAGCCCACCGGCCTCGGCGAATATTTCACGCGCGGCGCCGCTGGGCATGTCTTGCCATTTTAGCGAGCTTGACCGTAGCCTCCCTTTGAGCACCACGAGGACCTTGAAAAGCTGTACCCATTTCCGGACGGCAGCCCCCGAAACCGCCTCCCCAACCCCCGTGGACCAAAGGCTATAGCCCACCGGCTCGGCGACTATTTCACGCGCTGCGCCGCTGGGCATTTCTTGCTATTTTAGGGCAGGCTTCTGATCGTCGCCTCCCACTGGGCACGCGAGGACCCTCGAAAAGACTGTACCCATTTCCGACGACCAGAGCCCCGAAACCCCCTCCCCAAACCCCGCGGACCAAAGGCTATAGCCCGGCCTCGTGACTATTTCCGTGCTACGCGCTGGGCATTTCTTGCTATTTTAGGCAGGCTTCTGATCGTAGCCTCCCGGGCACTGCGAGGACCGTCGAAAAAAGGCGTACCCATTTCAGCGCCCTCCCAACCCCGCAGACCAAGGCTATAGCCCACGGCCTCGGCGACTATTTCACCTTCGCGCTGGGCATTTCTTGCCATTTAGGGCAGGCCACGACCGTAACCTCCACTTGGCACGCGAGGACCCTCGAAAGACTGAACCCATTTGAATCCAGGCCCCAGCCCTCCCCAACCCCGAGGGCAAAGCCTATAGCCCACCGGCCTCGGCGACTATTTCACCGCTGCTTGCCAGACATTTCTTGCCATTTTAGGGCAGGCTTCTGACCGTAGCCTCCCGGCACCACGAGGACCCTCGTAAAGGCGTACCCATTTCCGGCGGCGAGGCCCCGAGCCTCCCCCCCCGCGGACCAAGGCTATAGACCACCGGCCTCGTGACTATTTCCCGTGCTACGCGCTGGGCATTTCTTGCCATTTTATGGCGGGGCCTCGACCGTAGCCTCCCCCAGGCACCACGAGGACCCTCGAAGGCATGCCATTTCCGATGCTGAGGGCCCGACGCCCCTCCCCAGCCCCAGCGGACCAAGGCTATAGACCACGGCCTCGGCGACTATTTCCGCAGCGGCGCCGCTGGGCATGTCTTGCCATTTTGGGCAGGCTTGACGTAGCCTCCAGGCTGCACGAGGACCCTCGTAAAGCCATACCCATTCGACGGCAGGCCCCGAACCTCCCAACCCCAGCAGACTGGCTATAGCCCACGGCCTCAGGTGGCTATTTCCCGTGCTGCGGCCCAGGCTGGGCATGTTGCCATTCCAACCCCAGCGGACGAGGCTATAGCCCACCGGCCTCGGCGACTATTTCACAGCTGCGCGCTGGGCATGTCTTGCCATTTAGGGGCAGGCTTGACCGTAGCCTCCCCTCCCAGGCACCGAGGACCTTGAAAAGAAAGGCATGCCCATTTCCGACGACCCGGGCCCCGAGACCCCTCCCCGACCCCGTGGACCCAGGCTATAGCCCACCGGCCTCGGCGACTATTTCCATTTGCGCGGCAGCATTTCTTGCTATTTTAGGCAGGCTTGACGTAGTAGCCTCCCACTTTGGGCTACGAGGACCCTCGTAAAAAGGCTGCCATTTCCAGCGACAGGCCCCGAAACCCCTCCCAGCCCCGCGGACCAAAGGATATAGCCCGCCGGCCTCGGTGACTATTTCCGTGCTGGCGCTGGGCATTTCTTGCCATTTTAGGCGGGGCTTCTGACGTAGTAGCCCATTTGGCAGGCACGAGGACCCTCGTAGGCATGTACCCATTTCCGACGAGCCCCAAAACCCCTCGGCCCCAGCGGACCAAAGGCTATAGCCCATCGGCCTCGGTGACTATTTCCGTGCTGCTGCTGGGCATTTCTTGCCATTTAGGCGGGCTTCTGACCGTAGCCTCCCCTTTAGGCACTGAGGACCCTCGAAAGAGCTGTACCCATTTCGGACACAGGCCCAGGCGCCTCCCGACTCCCGAGGCCAAGGCTGTACGGCCTCGGCGACTATTCCCGCTGCACCGCGGGAAATTTCTTGCCATTTAGGCGGGCTGACCGTAGCCTCCTTTGGGCACCACTGAGGACCCTTGTAAGGTACCCATTTCCAGCGACGAGCCCAGAGCCTCCCCGGACCCAGCGGACCAAAGGCTACAGCCCGTGGCCTCGGTGACTATTTCTGTCTTTGCGCCCATTGGGCATTCTTGCCATTTAAGGCGGGGCTTTGACCGTAGCCTCCAGCTGGGCACACGAGGACCCTCGTAAAGGCTGTACCATTTCCAACGACGAGCCCGAAACCCCTCCCGGCCCCGCGGACCCAAAGGCTGCTGCTTGGCCTCGATGACTATTTCCCGTGCTGCGCGTGAGCATTTCTTCTCATTTAGGCAGGCCTGCAGTAGCCTCTGCCCAGGCACCGAGGACCCTCGAATAGACTGTACCCATTTCCGGCCTTGAGCCCAGAACTTCCCTCCCAGCCCGCGGACCAAGGCTCTGAGCCACGGCCTCGGCGACAATTTCAAGCCTGCGCCCTGGACATTCTTACCATTTAGGGCGGGCTTCTGACGTAGCCTCCCAGGCACCGAGACCCTCGTGGCTGCTACCCATTCCGGCCGACGAGCCCCCGAAAGCCCGCTCCCCAGTCCCCGCGGACCAAAGGCTATAGCCACGGCGCCGGTGACTATTTCCCGTGCTGCGCTGGGCATTTCTTGCCATTTTAGGGCAGCCCTCGTAGCCTCCCAGGTACATGAGGACCCTCGAAAGCATGTACCCATTTGGGCCCAGGCCCCGAACTCCCTCCCAGCCCCCACGGACCCAAGGCTATAGCCCGCCGGCCTCGGCGACTATTTCCCGCGCGCTGCATGTCTTGCCATTTAGGCGGGCTTCTGACCGTAGCCTCCCAGGCTGAGGACCCTCGAAAGATTGTACCCATTTCCGGCGACGAGCCCCGAAACCTTCCCCGACCCTCGCGGACCGAGGCTATAGCCCACGGCCTCGGTGACTATTTGGCATTTCTTGCCATTTTAGGGCAGGCTTCTGACCGTAGCCTCCCTGGGCACCACGAGGACCCTAGAAAAGGCCGTACCCATTTCGGCGGCCCGGGCCGAAAGCCCCTCCCAGCCCCGCGGACCAAAGGCTATAGCCCACGGCCTCGGTGACTATTTCACAGCTGCGCTGCGCATTTCTTGTCATTTAGGGCAGGCCTCGACCGTAGCCTCCCACAGCACCGAGGACCCTCGAAAAGACTGTACCTAGTTCCGACGCCCCTCCCCAACCCCCGTGGACCCAAGGCTATAGCCCACCGGCCTCGGCGACTATTTCACGCGCTGCGCCGCTGGGCATTTCTTGCCATTTTAGGGCAGGCCCTGAAGGTAGCCTCCCACTGGGCATGCGAGGACCCTCGATCAGACTGTACCCATTTCCGACAGGCCCCGAATGCCTCCCCGACTCCGAGGGCCAAAGGCTATAGCCCACCAACCTCGGCGACTATTTCACGCGCTGCGCCGCTGGACATTTCTTGCCATTTTAGGACAGGCTTCAGACCGTAGCCTCCCACCCCAGGCTACGAGGACCCTCGAAAACTGTACCCATTTCCGGCGAGGACCCGAAACACCTTCCCCAACCCCCGCGGACCAAAGGCTATAGCCCACCGGCCTCGGTGACTATTTCACGCGCTACGCCGCTGGGCATTTCTTGCCATTTTAGGGCAGGCTTCTGACCGTAGCCTCCCACTGGGCACACGAGGACCCTCGAAAAGACTGTACCCATTTCCGACGCCCAGAGCCTCCCCAACCCCCGCGGACCAAAGGCTATAGCCCACCGGCCTCGGTGACTATTTCACGCGCTGCGCCGCTGGGCATTTCTTGTCATTTTAGGGCAGGCCTCTGACCGTAGCCTCCCACGGGGCACACGAGGACCCTCGAAAAGACTGTACCCATTTCCGACGCCCCTCCCCAACCCCCGCAGACCAAAGGCTATAGCCCACCGGCCTCGGCGACTATTTCACGCTCTGCGCCGCTGGGCATTTCTTGCCATTTTAGGGCAGGCCCTGAAGGTAGCCTCCCACTGGGCACGCGAGGACCCTCGAAAAGACTGTACCCATTTCCGACACCCAGAGCCCCCGAATGCCCCTCCCCAACTCCCGAGGGCCAAAGGCTATAGCCCACCGGCCTCGGCGACTATTTCACGCGCTGCGCCGCTGGACATTTCTTGCCATTTTAGGACAGGCTTCTGACCGTAGCCTCCCACTGGGCACACGAGGACCCTCGAAAAGGCTGTACCCATTTCCGACGACCAGAGCCCCTGAAACCCCCTCCCCAACCCCCGTGGACCAAAGGCTATAGCCCACCGGCCTCGGTGACTATTTCACGCGCTGCACGCTGGGTATTTCTTGCTATTTTAGGGTAGGCTTCTGATCGTAGCCTCCCACTGGGCACACGAGGACCCTCGAAAAGACTGTACCCATTTCCGACACCCATAGCCCCCGAATGCCCCTCCCCAACTCACGAGGGCCAAAGGCTATAGCCCACCGGCCTCGGCGACTATTTCACGCGCTGCGCCGCTGGACATTTCTTGCCATTTTAGGACAGGCTTCTGACCGTAGCCTCCCACTGGGCACACGAGGACCCTCGAAAAGACTGTACCCATTTCCGACGATCAGAGCCCCGAAAGCCTCCCAGACCCCGTGGACCAAAGGCTATAGCCCACCGGCCTCGGCGACTATTTCACGCGCTGCGCGCTGGGTATTTCTTGCTATTTTAGGGTAGGCTTCTGATCGTAGCTTCCCACTGGGCACACGAGGACCCTCGAAAAGACTGTACCCATTTCCGACGCCCAGAGCCCCAGAACTTCCCTCCCCAACCCCCGCGGATCAAAGGCTCTAGGCCACCGGCCTCGGCGACTATTTCACGCGCTGCGCCGCTGGACATTTCTTGCCATTTTAGGGCAGGCTTCTGACCGTAGCCTCCTACTGGGCACACGAGGACCCTCGTAAAGACTGTACCCATTTCCGACGACCAGAGCCCCCGAAACCCGCTCCCCAATCCCCGCGGACTAAAGGCTATAGCCCACCGGCCTCAGTGACTTTTTCCCGTGCTCCGCCGCTGGGCATTTCTTGCCATTTTAGGGCAGGCCTCTGACCGTAGCCTCCCACTGGGCACACGAGGACCCTCGAAAAGACCGTGCCATTTCGGCGGGCCCCGAGCCCCTCCCGGCCCCGTGGACCAAAGGCTATAGCCCACCGGCCTCGGCGACTATTTCACGCGCTGCGCGCTTGGTATTTCTTGCTATTTTAGGGTAGGCTTCTGATCGTAGCTTCCCACTGGGCACACGAGGACCCTCGAAAAGACTGTACCCATTTCCGACGCCCAGAGCCCCAGAACTTCCCTCCCCAACCCCCGCGGACCAAAGGCTCTAGGCCACCGGCCTCGGCGACTATTTCCGCGCTGCGCTGGACATTTCTTGCCATTTAGGGCAGGCTTCTGACCGTAGCCTCCTCTTGGGCACCACGAGGACCCTCGTAAAGGCCTGTACCCATTTCCGACGACGAGCCCCGAGCCCCTCCCAGCCCCGGACCAAAGGCTATAGCCCACCGGCCTCGGCGACTATTTCACAGCTGCGCGCTAGGCATTTCTTGTCATTTTAGGGCAGGCCTCGACCGTAGCCTCCCCACAGGGCACGAGGACCCTCGAAAAGGCTGTACCCATTTCGGCGCCCTCCCCGGCCCCAGCGGACCAAAAGCTATAGCCCACCGCCACGGCGCCGATTTAGCGCGCGGTGCCGCGGGGAAATTCTTGCCAATTTAGTGCAGGCCGAAGGTAGCCTCCCCAGCGCGAGGACCCTCGAAAAGGCTGCCATTTCCGACACCCAGGCCCCGAATGCCTCCCAACTCCGAGGCCAAGGCTATAGCCCACCGGCCGCGGCGACTATTTCCACGCTGCGCGCTGGACATTTCTTGCCATTTAGGACGGGCTTCTGCGTAGCCTCCCCAGGCTACGAGGACCCTCGTAAAGACTGTATCCATTTCCGACGACCAGAGCCACCGAAACCCCCTCCCCAACCCCCGCGGACCAAAGGCTATAGCCCACCGGCCTCGGTGACTATTTCACGCGCTGCGCCGCTGGGCATTTCTTGCCATTTTAGGGCAGGCCTCTGACCGTAGCCTCCCACTGGGCACACGAGGACCCTCGAAAAGGCTGTACCCATTTCCGACGATCAGAGCCCCCGAAACCCCCTCCCCAACCCCCGTGGACCAAAGGCTATAGCCCACCGGCCTTGGCGACTATTTCACGCGCTGCGCGCTGGGTATTTCTTGCTATTTTAGGGTAGGCTTCTGATCGTAGCCTCCCAGAGCCTGAGGACCCTCGAAAAGAAAAGCTGTACCCATTTCCGGCGCGGGCCCCAGAACTTCCTCCCGGCCCCGCGGACCAAGGCTCTGGGCCACCGGCCTCGGCGACTATTTCGCTTGCTGCGCCGCTGGACATTTCTTGCCATTTAGGGCAGGCCTCTGACCGTAGCCTCTCTCTGGGGACACGCGGAGCCTTGATAATACTGTACCCATTCCGGCGAGACAGGCCGAAACCGCTCCCCAATCCCGCGGACCAGGCTATAGCCCCACGGCCTCGATGACTTTTCCCGTGCTCCGCCGCTGGGCATTTCTTGCAATTTTAGGGCAGGCCTCTGACGTAGCCTCCCACAGGGCACCCCAGGACCCACGTAAAGGGGGTACCCATTTCCGGCGCCCTCCAAACCCCCGCAGACCAAAGGCTATAGCCCACCGGCCTCGGCGACTATTTCACGCGCTGCGCCGCTGGGCATTTCTTGCCATTTTAGGGCAGGCCCTGAACGTAGCCTCCCACTGGGCACGCGAGGACCCTCGAAAAGACTGTACCAATTTCCGACACCCAGAGCCCCCGAACGCCCCTCCCCATCCCCCGAGGGCCAAAGGCTAAAGCCCACCGGCCTCGGCGACTATATCACGCGCTGCGCCGCTGGACATTTCTTGCCATTTTAGGGCAGGCTTCTGACCGTAGCCTCCCACTGGGCACACGAGGACCCTCGTAAAGACTGTACCGATTTCCGACGACCAGAGCCCCCGAATCCCCCTCCCCAACCCCCGCGGACCAAAGGCTATAGCCCACCGGCCTCGGTGACTATTTGACGCGCTACGCCGCTGGGCATTTCTTGCCATTTTAGGGCAGGCTTCTGACCGTAGCCTCCCACTGGGCACACGAGGACCCTCGAAAAGACCGTACCCATTTCAGGCGACCAGGTCCCCCGAAACCCCCTCCCCAACCCCCGCGGACCAAAGGCTATAGCCCACCGGCCTCGGTGACTATTTCACGCGCTGCGCCGCTGGGCATTTCTTGTCATTTTAGGGCAGGCCTCTGACCGTAGCCTCCCACGGGGCACACGAGGACCCTCGAAAAGACTGTACCCATTTCCGACGCGCCTCCCCAACCCCCGCGGACCAAAGGCTATAGCCCACCGGCCTCGGCGACTATTTCACGCGCTGCGCCGCTGGGCATTTCTTGCCATTTTAGGGCAGGGCCTGACCGTAGCCTCCCACTGGGCACGCGAGGACCCTCGAAAAGACTGTACCCATTTCCGACAGGCCCCGAATGCCCCTCCCGACTCCCGAGGCCAAAGGCTATAGCCCACCGGCCTCGGTGACTATTTCCGTCTTTGCGCTGGGCATTTCTTGCCATTTTAGGCGGGCTTGACCGTAGCCTCCATGGGCACCGAGGACCCTCGTAAGGCGTATCCATTCTGACGACAGGCGGCCCCCTCCCGACCCCAGCGGACCAAAGGCTATAGCCCCCGGCCTCGGTGACTATTTCTGCTCTTGCTGGGTATTTCTTGCTATTTTAGGGTGACTTCTGATCGTAGCCTCCCATGGGCACGAGGACCCTCGAAAGGCGTATGCCATTTCGGCCCGGGCCCCGAACTTCCCTCCCCGGCCCAGCGGACCCACGGCTCTAGGCCACCGGCCTCGGCGACTATTTCAAGCGCTGCGCCGCTGGACATTTCTTGCCATTTTAGGGCAGGCTTCTGACCGTAGCCTCCCACTGGGCACACGAGGACCCTCGTAAAGCGTACCATTTCCGGCGACCGAGCCCCGAAAGCCGCTCCCCATCCCCAGCGGACCAGGCTATAGCCCACCGGCATCGTGACTATTTCCCGTGCTGCGCTGAGCATTTCTTGCCATTTAGGGCAGCCCTCGGCCGTAGCCTCCCGGCAGGTACGAGGACCCTCGAAAGACTGTACCCATTTCGGACGAGGCCCCGAACTCCCTCCCCAGCCCCCACGGACCCAGGCTATAGCCGCCCGGCCTCGGCGACTATTTCCGAACGCCCGCGCTTAAGCATGTCTTGCCATTTTAGGCGGGCTTGACCGTAGCCTCCCCTTTGGGCACGAGGACCCTCGAAAAGGCTGTACCCATTTCGGCGGCCGAGCCCCGAAACACCTTCCCGACCCTCGCGGACCACAGGCTATAGCCCACCGGCCTCGGTGACTATTTGATGCGCTACGCCACTGGGCATTTCTTGCCATTTTAGGGCAGGCTTCTGACCGTAGCCTCCCCAGGCTGCGAGGACCCTCGAAAAGACAGGACCCATTTCCGGCGACGAGCCCCGAAACCCCTCCCGGCCCCGTGGACCCAAAGGCTATAGCCCACCGGCCTCGGCGACTATTTCACGCTCTGCGCTGGGCATTTCTTGCCATTTAGGGCAGGCCTGAAGGTAGCCTCCCAGGCATCACGAGGACCCTCGAAAAGGCGTAACCATTTCCGACACAGGCCCCAGATGCCTCCCCAACTCCCGAGGGCCAAAGGCTATAGCCCACCGGCCTCGGTGACTATTTCACGCGTTGCGCCGCTGGGCATTTCTTGTCATTTTAGGGCAGGCCTCTGACCGTAGCCACCCACGGGGCACAGGAGGACCCTCGAAAAGACTGTACCCATTTCCGGCAGTCAGGCCCCAGCCGCTCCCCAATCCCCGCGGACCAAAGGCTATAGCCCACCGGCCTCGGTGACTATTTCCCGCGCTGCGCCGCTGGGCATTTCTTGCCATTTTAGGACAGGCTTCTGACCGTAGCCTCCCACTGGGCACACGAGGACCCTCGAAAAGACTGTACCCATTTTCGACGCCCCTCCCCAACTCCCGCAGACCAAAGGCTATAGCCCACCGGCCTCGGCGACTATTTTACTCTCTGCGCCGCTGGGCATATCTTGCCATTTTAGGGCAGGCCCTGAAGGTAGCCTCCCACTGGGCATGCGAGGACCCTCGAAAAGACTGTACCCATTTCCGACACCCAGAGCCCCGACGCCTCCCCGACTCCGAGGCCAAGGCTATAGCCCACCGGCCTCGGTCACTATTTCACGCGCTGCGCCGCTGTGTATTTTTTGTCATTTTAGGGCATGCCTCTGTCCGTAGCCTCCCACTGGGCACGAGGACCCTCAGACTGTACCCATTTCCGGCGAGGCCCGAGCCCCTCCCGGCCCCCGGACCAAAGGCTATAGCCCACCTGCCTCAATGACTATTTCCCGTGTTGCGCAGCTGGTGATTTCTTGCTATTTTAGGGCAGGCCTCTGACCGTAACCTCCCAGGCACCGAGGATCCTCGAAAAGACTGTACCCATTTCCGACGACCAGAGCCCCTGAAACCCCCTCCCCAACCCCCGTGGACCAAAGGCTATAGCCCACCGGCCTCGGCGACTATTTCACGCGCTGCGCGCTGGGTATTTCTTCCTATTTTAGGGTACGCTTCTGATCGTAGCCTCCCACTGGGCACACGAGGACCCTCGTAAAGGCATGCCATTTCCGTGACAGGCCCCGAGCCCCTCCCCAACCCCCGCGGACCAAAGGCTATAGCCCACCGGCCTCGGTAACTATTTGACGCGCTACGCCGCTGGGCATTTCTTGCCCTTTTAGGGCAGGCTACTGACCGTAGCCTCCCACTGGGCACACGAGGACCCTCGAAAAGACCGTACCCATTTCCGACGACCAGAGCCCCCGAAACCCCCTCCCCAACCCCCGTGGACCAAAGGCTATAGCCCACCGGCCTCGGCGACTATTTCACGCGCTACGCGCTGGGTATTTCTTGCTATTTTAGGGCAGGCTTCTGATCGTAGCCTCCCCGCCCAGGCACGAGGACCCTCGAAAAGGCCGTGCCATTTCCGGCGACCAGGCCCGAAACCCCTCCCCGGCCCCGTGGACCAAAGGCTATAGCCCACCGGCCTCGGCGACTATTTCACGCGCTGCGCGCTGGGTATTTCTTGCTATTTTAGGGCAGGCTTCTGATCGTAGCCTCCCACTGGACACACGAGGACCCTCGAAAAGACTGTACCCATTTCCGGCCCAGGCCCCGAACTTCCCTCCCGGCCCCAGCGGACCAGGCTCTGGGCCACCGGGCTCGGCGACTATTTAACGCGCTGCGCCGCTGGACATTTCTTGTCATTTTAGGGCAGGCTTCTGACCGTATCCTCCTACTGGGCACACGAGGACCCTCGTAAAGACTGTACCCATTTCCGACGACCAGAGCCCCCGAAACCCGCTCCCCAATCCCCGCGGACCAAAGGCTATAGCCCACCGGCCTCAGTGACTATTTCCCGTGCTGCGCCGCTCGGCATTTCTTGCCATTTTAGGGCAGGCCTCGGACCGTAGCGTCCCACGGGACCCACGAGGACCCTCGAAAACTGTACCCATTTCCGCGCCCTCCCCAGCCCCGTAGACCATAGGCTATAGCCCACCGGCCTCGGCGACTATCTCACGCTCTGCGCGCTGAGCATTTCTTGCCATTTAGGGCAGGCCACAGGTAGCCTCCCTTTGGGCATCGAGGACCCTCGAAAAGCTGCCATTTCCGACACCCAGGCCCCGAATGCCCCTCCCCGACTCCCGAGGGCCAGGCTATAGCCCCGGCCTCGGCGACTATTTCAGCTGCTGCGCTGGACATTTCTTGCCATTTTAGGGACGGGCTTCTGACCGTAGCCTCCCATGGGCACCACGAGGACCCTCGTAAAGGCATGCCATTTCCGGCGACCGAGCCCGAAACCCCTCCCAACCCCAGCGGACCAAGGCTATAGCCCACCTCGGTGACTATTTCCCGTGTTGCGCGCTGGTTATTTCTTGCTATTTTAGGGCGGGCCTCGGCCGTAGCCTCCCCCGGGGCACACGAGGACCCTCGAAAAGACTGTACCCATTTCCGACGATCAGAGCCCCCGAAACCCCCTCCCCAACCCCCTTGGACCAAAGGCTATAGCCCACCGGCCTCGGCGACTATTTCACGCGCTGCGCGCTGGGTATTTCTGGCTATTTTAGGGTAGGCTTCTGATCGTAGCCTCCCAGCTGAGCACGAGGGCCTTTCGAAAGACTGTACCCATTTCCGACAGGCCCCGAGCGCCCTTCCTTAACCCGAGGGCCAGGCTATAGCCCACCGGCCCCGGCCACTATTTCGTGCACTGCGCCGCTGGGCATTTCTTGCCATTTTAGGGCAGGCTTCTGGCCGTACCCTCCCACTGGGCACGCGAGGACCCTCGTAAAGACTGTACCCATTTCCGACGACCAGAGCCCCCGAAACCCCCTCCCCAACCCCCGCGGACCAAAGGCTATAGCCCACCGGCCTCGGTAACTATTTGTGGCTCGCCGCTGGGCATTTCTTGCCCTTTAGGGCAGGCTTCTGACCGTAGCCTCCACTGGGCTACGAGGACCCTCGAAAGACCGTACCCATTTCGGCGACAGGCCGAAACCCCTCCCGGCCCCGCGGACCCAGGCTATAGCCCACCGGCCTCGGTGACTATTTCACAGCGTTGCGCGCTTTGCATTTCTTGTCATTTAGGGCAGGCCTCTGACCGTAGCCACCACAGGCACGAGGACCCTCGAAAAGCGTACCCAATTCCGACGCCCCTCCCCAACCCCCGCAGACCAAAGGCTATAGCCCACCGGCCTAGTCGACTATTTCACGCACTGCGCCGCTGGGAATTTCTTGCAATTTTAGGGCAGGCACTGAAGGTAGCCTCCCACTGGGCACACGAGGACCCTCGTAAAGTACCCATTTCCGGCGGCAGGCCTCGAAACCCCTCCCGGCCCGTGGACCAAGGCTATAGCCCACCGGCCTCGGCGAATATTTCACGCGCTGCGCCGCTGGGTATTTCTTGCTATTTTGGGCAGGCTTCTGATCGTAGCCTCCCACTGGGCACACGAGGACCCTCGAAAGACTGCCCATTTCCGGCGCGAGCCCCAGAACTTCCTCCCAGCCCAGCGGACCAAGGCTCTAGGCCACCGGCCTCGGCGACTATTTCCAGCGCTGCGCCGCTGGACATTTCTTGCCATTTTAGGGCAGGCTTCTGACCGTATCCTCCTACTGGGCACACGAGGACCCTCGTAAAGACTGTACCCATTTCCGACGACCAGAGCCCCCGAAACCCGCTCCCCAATCCCAGCGGACCAAAGGCTATAGCCCACCGGCCTCAGTGACTATTTCCCGTGCTGCGCTGCTCGGCATTTCTTGCCATTTTAGGCCAGGCCCTGAACGTAGCCTCCCAGGACACCACGAGGACCCTCGAAAAACATGCCATTTCCGGCGCCTCCCAGCCCCGCGGACCAAAGGCTATAGCCCACGGCCTCGGCGACTATTTCCTGCTGCGCGCTGGGCAATTCTTGGCATTTTAGGCGGGCCCTGAGCGTAGCCTCCACTTTGGGCGCGAGGACCCTCGAAAGGCATGTACCCATTTCCGACAGGCCCCGAGCGCCTCCCGGCCCGAGGGCCAAGGCTATAGCACTCCGTCCTCGGCGACTATTTCACGAGCTGCGCCGCTGGACATTTCATGCCATTTTAGGGCAGGCTTCTGACCGTAGCCTCCCAGGCACGAGGACCCTCGTAAAGGCGTGCCATTTCCGGCGGCCAGGCCCCGAAACCCCCTCCCACCCGCGGACCAAGCCTATAGCCCACCGGCGCCGGTGACTATTTGTGCGCTCGCGCTGGGCATTTCTTGCCCTTTTAGGGCAGGCTTCTGACCGTAGCCTCCCACGGGCTGCGAGGACCCTCGAAAGACCGTACCCATTTCGGTGACGAGCCCCGAAACCCTCCCAGCCCCCGCGGACCAAGGCTATAGCCCGGCCTCGGTGACTATTTCACGCTGCGGCGCTGGGCATTTCTTGTCATTTTAGGGCAGCCCTCGGCCGTAGCCTCCACCACTGCGAGGACCCTCGAAAAGCATGCCATTTCCGGCCTCTCCAACCCCCGCGGACCAAAGGCTATAGCCCACCGGCCTCGGCGACTATTTCACGCTCTGCGCCGCTGGGCATTTCTTGCAATTTTAGGGAAGGCCACGAAGGTAGCCTCCCAATGGGCAGCGAGGACCCTCGAAAGGACTGTACCCATTTCCGACACGGGCCCCGAACACCTCCCCACCCCCGCGGGCCAAAGGCTATAGCCCACCGGCCTCGGCGACTATATCACGCGCTGCGCCGCTGGACATTTCTTACCATTTTAGGGCAGGCTTCTGACCGTAGCCTCCCAGCTGCGAGGACCCTCGTAACTGTACCCATTTCCGGCGAGCCCCGAAACCCCTCCCCCACCCCGCGGACCAAATCCTGCCCCACCGGCCTCGGTGACTATTTCCCGTGCTTTGCGCGCTGGGCATTTCTTGCCATTTAGGGCAGGCCTCGACCGTAGCCTCCCATTGGCCACGAGGACCCTCGAAAATCTGTACCCATTTCGGCGCCCGAGACCCGACGCCCCTGACCCCAGCGGACCAAAGGCTATAGCCCACCGGCCTCGGCGACTATTTCACCTTGCGCGCTGGCATGTCTTGCTATTTAGGGCGGGTTTCGACCGTAGCCTCCCAGGCACACGAGGACCCTCGTAAAGGCATACCCATTTCCGGACCGAGCCCCGAAACCCCTCCCAACCCCCGCGGACCAAGGCTATAGCCCACCGGCCTCGGTGACTATTTCCGTCTGCGCGCTGGTTATTTCTTTCTATTTTAGGGGCCTCGACCGTAGCCTCACTGGGCACACTAGGACCCTCGAAAAGGCTGTACCCATTTCCGGCAGTCAGGCCCCGAAAGCCCCTCCCGGCCCAGCGGACCAAGGCTATAGCCCACGGCCTCGGCGACTATTTCACAGCTGCGCGCTGGGCATGTCTTTCTATTTTAGGCGGGTTTCGGCCGTAGCCTCCCCAGGCACCGCGAGGACCCTCGAAAAGGCTGTACCCATTTCCGACAGGCCCCGAGCCCCTCTGACCCCGTGGACCAAGGCTATAGCCCACGGCCTCGGCGACTATTTCACGAGCTGCGCTCTGGGTATTTCTTGCTATTTTAGGGCTGGCTTCTGTTCGTAGCCTCCAGGCACATGAGGACCCTCGAAAACTGTGCCATTTAGCCGAGCCCAGAACTTCCCTCCCACCACCGGACCAAGGCTCTGGGCCACCGGCCTTGGCGACTATTTCATCGCTGCGCGCTTGACATTTCTTGCCATTTTAGGGCAGGCTTCGATCGTAGCCTCCCACTTTGGGCACACGAGGACCCTCGAAAAAGTGCCATTTCCGGCGCGGGCCCCGAACTTCCTCCCGGCCCGCGGACCAAGGCTCTGGGCCACGGCCTCGGCGACTATTTCACCTTGCGCGCTGGACATTTCTTGCCATTTTAGGGCGGGCTTGACCGTATCCTCCTCTTGGGCACCACGAGGACCCTCGTAAAGGCATGCCATTTCCGACGAGCCCCGAAACCCGCTCCCCAATCCCGCGGACGAAGGCTATAGCTCCACCGGCCTCGGTGACTATTTCACGCGCTGCGCCGCTGGGCATTTCTAGCCATTTTAGGGCAGGCTTCTGACCGTAGCCTCCCACTGGGCACACGAGGACCCTCGAAAAGACTGTACCCATTTCCGACGCCCCTCCCCAACCTCCGCGGACCAAAGGCTATAGCCCACCGGCCTCGGCGACTATTTCACGCGCTGCGCCGCTGAGCATAGCTTGCCATTTAGGGCGGGGCCACGAAGGTAGCCCCAGGCATGCGAGGACCATCGAAAGACTGTACCCATTTCCGACACATGAGCCCCGAATGCCCCCGACTCCGAGGGCCGAGGCTATAGCCCGCGGCCTCGTTGACTATTCACGCAGCGCTGCGCGCTGGACATTTCTTGCCATTTAGGACAGGCTTGACCGTAGCCTCCCATGGGCACACGAGGACCCTCGTAAAGGCTGTACCCATTTCCGGCGACGAGGCCGAAACCCCCTCCCAGCCCGCGGACCAAAGGCTATAGCCACGGCCTCGATGACTATTTCCCGTCTTTGCGCGCTGGTTATTTCTTGCCATTTAGGGCAGGCCTCGACCGTAGCCTCCCATGGGCACGAGGACCCTCGAAAAGACTGTACCCATTTCCGGCGATCGAGCCCTAAGCCTCCCCAGCCCCGTGGACCAAGGCTATAGCCCACGGCCTCGGCGACTATTTCACCTTGTTGTCGCTGGGTATTTCTTGCTATTTTAGGGTGAGCTTCTGATCGTAGCCTCCCATGGCTGAGGACCCTCGAAAGGCATGTACCCATTTCAGCGCCTCCCCAACTCCCGCGGACCAAGGCTGCTATAGCCCGCGGCCTCGGCGACTATTTCACGCTCTGCGCTGGGCATTTCTTGCCATTTAGGGCGGGCCACAGTAGCCTCCCTTTGGGCATCGAGGACCCTCGAAAAACTGCCCATTTCCGACCGCATGAGCCCCGAATGCCTCCCCGACTCCAGGGGCCATGGGCTATAGCCCACCGACCTCGGTGACTATTTCACCTGCGCCAGCTGGACATTTCTTGCCATTTAGGACAGGCTTGACCGTAGCCTCCAGCAGGCACCGAGGACCCTCGTAAAGGCCATGCCATTTCCGGCGGAGCCCCGAAACCCCTCCCAGCCCCGCGGACCAAAGGCTATAGCCCACCGGCCTCATTGACCATTTCCCGTGCTGCGCCGATGGTAATTTGTTGCCATTTTAGGGCGGGCCTCGACCGTAGCCTCCCAGGCCGCGAGGACCCTCGAAAAGCTGTACCCATTTTCGTGACGAACCTCTAAACCCCTCCCGGCCCCAGCGGACCAAAGGCTATATCCACCGGCCTCGGTGGCTATTTCCCGCAATGCGCCGCTGGGCATTTTTTGCCATTTTAGGCGGGCTTCTAACGTAGCCTCCCAGGCACGAGGACCCTCGAAAGACCGTACCCATTTCGGCGACCAGGCCCGAAACCCCTCCCGACCCCGCGGACAAAGGCTAGCCCACCGGCCTCGATGACTATTTCCGTCTTTGCGCGTTGAGCATTTCTTGCCATTTTATGGCGGGCCTCTGCCTAGCCTCCCAGGCTACGAGGACCCTCGAAAGCCTGTACCCATTTCCGGCCTTGAGCACCGAGCCCCTCCCGGCCCCGCGGACCAAAGGCTGTAGCCCACGGCCTCGATGACTATTTCAGCGTTGCGGCTGAGCATTTTGCCATTTTAGGGGCGGGCCTCGACCGTAGCCTCCCAGGGACATGAGGACCCTCGAAAGGACTGTACACATTTTTCAGCGACGGGCCCCGAACCCCTCCCGGCCCCGCGGACCAAGGCTATAGCCCACCGGCCTCGGTGACTATTTCCAGCGCTGTGTGGGCATTTCTTGTCATTTAGGCAGCCCTCGACCGTAGCCTCCCAGCTGGGCACCGAGGACCCTCGAAAGCTGTACCCATTTCAAATGCAGGCCCCAGACTCCCTCCCGACCCCGCGGACCAAAGGCTATAGCCCACGGCCTCGGCGACTATTTCCTTGTGCGCGGCTGGGCATGTCTTGGCATTTAAAGCGGGCTTGTAGCCTAGCCTCTTGCAGCATAAGGACCCTCGAAAGACTGTACCCATTTCCGGCGACGAGTCCTTAACCCCTCCCCAGCCCCGCGGACCAAGGCTATAGCCCACGGCCTCGGTGACTATTTCTCGCTGCTTGGGTATTTCTTGCCATTTAAGCGAGATTCTGACCATAGCCTCCCACCACGAGGACCCTCGAAAAGGCTGTACCCATTTCGGACCAGCCTCCTAAACCCTCCCAACCCCGCGGACCAAGGCTATAGCCCGCAGCCTCGGTGACTATTTCCAGCTGCGCTGGGCATTTCTTGCCATTTTAGGCGGGCTTTGTCCGTAGCCTCCCACTCGGCTACGAGGACCCTCGAAAAACTGTACCCATTTTCGTGATTAGAGCCCCTAAACCCCTCCCAGCCCCCGCGGACCAAGGCTATAGCCCGGCCTCGGTGACTATTTCACGTCTTTGCGCCCGCTGGGCATTTTATCCATTTAGGGCCTCGACCGTAGCCTCTAGCAGGGGACATGAGGACCCTCGAAAAGACTGTACCCATTTCCGTGACGAGCCCGAAACCCCATCCCAGCCCCGCGGACCAAGGCTATAGCCCACCGGCCTCGGTGACTATTTCCAGCTGCGGCTGGGCATTTCTTGCCATTTTAGGGCAGGCTTGGCGTAGCCTCCCAGGCACCACGAGGACCCTCGAAAAGGCGTACCATTTCGGCGAGGCCGAAACCCCTTCCCCACCCCAGCGGACCAAGGCTATAGCCCACCGGCCTCGGTGACTATTTCACAGCTGCTGGCTGGGCATTCTTGTCATTTAGGGCAGGCCTCGGCCGTAGCCTCCCAGAGGCTACGAGGACCCTCGAAAAGGCTGTACCCATTTCCGCGCCCTCCCCAGCCCCGCACCAAGGCTATAGCCCACGGCCTCGGCGACTATTTCTGCTTGCCATTTTATGGCGAGCTTCTAAGTAATCTCCCACTGGGCTACGAGGACCCTCGTAAAAGGCATGTACCCATTTCCGGCGGCAGTGTTGTGCAAATTTTATTGAACTTCATAGCGCCGCGAATCTGTGTAGAATAGATCAATGGTGATGTCGATCCGCGAGGAGGTTGATTTTAATTGTGTAGAATTAATTTTCTTTAGATGGATGGTTGGATTGATAGTGAAAGGAATTTAAATTGTGCTAGAAATTAAATTGGAATAGCGAATAACTGAAACTATTGAAATAAAGCACTTGGGTATCCGGATCTGCATCAACATGCTCCATGGGCTAAATATTCCATATTAATACCAATTAAATCGTGAGGGGGGATTCTACGCCTCATGAACCACGCTCAAATAAATATGGTGCTAAGGTCTTATCGTGCCAAATAATAATAACCTTGTACCAGGGTCTTGGGTTTAACGAGGCGGTATCTAGAACAAGACTATTATTGTTGTCGACGAAAAGTCAAAACAACCACAAATATTAGAGAATAGAAAATAAATTTACCAAATAAAGCCCATGGAACATGTTGAGCTTCACCTTGACCCAAGCTTAAAAGAAAATTAGCTACTCATTGTTGAACTAGGGGTAAAATGGGAATTTATTAAAATACATAGAAAATACAAGAAAGAGAAGGAATTACAAAAATCTAAGCTTAGAAATGAATTCAGGGATATCAAATTAGGGGGGGAAGCCCCCTTTTTATAAATACATTAGTGAATCATGACCATCGGATTAAAAAGCAGTTTGGGCCTTTCGAGATTGCGCCACGTCGTGATCAGCGATCAACGACCACTATTTGAGCGGTAACACTATTTACAGTTCACGGTTTGACCACTATTTGCCTGATAAACGGTTTTGCCACGGTAATACTATTTACCTGATTCGCGCGGTTTGACCACTATTTACCTGATGGCGGTTTTTGCGGTAATACTATTTATGCGGTACCATGACGATTACTATCGTATGAATAGTTCGTATATGTGACGATGACATTTTCCTTTTATGCTCCTCTTAAAGTTTTCGATCGTCCACGAGTTCAAATGTGACGTCCGTTTCTTTGTCGATCACTCGTTCGTTGTGAAACAATCGTGATACCTAAAATACATAAAATAACTAATTATAATGAAACACCGTAATTAAATAACAAAATACTTAAATAAATAAAAATAACAATGTTAGTGAGACTTGAAGTGTAAAATGGCGATTTTCTCCTTTATAAATATACACTTTCTAACACTCGACACACCCCGACCGACTTATTGCTGGTCCAGCAAATAAAGCGAATAAAATTCAAAACCAAATTTTTTTTTTTTAAACACACGTGTTTATTCAATCAGTTAATGATAATCAAAGAAAAGTACAAGTATTATCTCGGTCTAAAGAAATATCACAACCACATCAATAATCCACATGCATCAGTCCAGTAGACTATAGTAATCAGGCCACTTTCAAGAATAACATGTCAAACCCCAAAATCTTACCAGTAGTAGTGACACTCTCACAAAGAAATTAAACCCAATAAAAATTGTCACTACAATGAATGGTGAATTGAGAAAATAATATAGAAATACCACACTCTCACGAGATGAAAGAAATATACTGCGACTTAGAAATATCGACCTCGAATAAATTACTAGTCAACCCAAATTTTTTTAATGCATCACTACATCTTAATAGCCCATATAACTAGCTTTTACTTGATTATAGTTCTCTAAAATCAAGAAGGACTTTTATTAGGGCGTAACGTGGGCTAGGGACATGGCTTAACAAAGAAAGGAAAATAGGAAACAAAATATATATGTTTGAGAAAAACTTGAGAACTTTTGAAAATTACAAGATCGTTTTGCTTATTTATTGCTATTGTATATCCTTTTTTCTCTCTCTTTTTTCTTTTTTTTTCTTTTTGAATTTTTTTATATGGCACAACTTTATTGAACAAAATAATTATTTATCCTTTTCTCAAACATAAGTAGGTGATGGAACTTGTATTATAACGGGTAATACTCCAAATTGGAGCGGGTCAGGATGATAAGTTAACAAAGAAAAAGCTTTTTTTTTTTTTTTTAATGATCAAAAGGGCTAACTATGTATATTTTAAAATAGGGATGGATTTAAAGGCACAAAAGGATCAAATATGGCCTTCCGTCGTCTCTTGAAACTCTAAATAATCTTATATCTACTTAGTTAGGTGGGCCTTTAGATGCAACAACACACATTTTTTTTTTTTTTAGGGTTGACTTAAAGGAAATCTAGAGATCATGTATAAAATAATAAGCGCTAAAATTGCATGAATAATGGGCAAAGGGTTACTCTCAAGAAAAATTAATAGGCTCAAAAACTCACTTGGAATTTATTTTGACATATGCATTCCTTGAGCAACTCATATTTGTCCCCAACATCAACATATAGAATAGCAAACATGGTGTAACATCACTCGAGACCAAGATAATACAAATACTAAAATTTAAAAGTCATCATATCATCCAATATCAAAATTCACACAAAATTACCAAATATATATATTTTTTTTAAACGAAATTCTACCCCCCAACCTATTCTAAACATAAAAAGAAAACATACATGTAGAAAAATTAAAGAAAAATGTCTGAATTTTTTTTTTTTTTTTAAATAATATGCGTTTCTACAGTAAATAAACAACATATTCAGCAATCATAGACTCAAAAAATTGAAAATGTATATTTATAATGGAGAAGTCAAAAAGAAAGGTTAATAAAAACAATTTTTTTTTTTTACTAAGAAGATCGTTTAGAGTAACTACACTCGTATTGTCATCTTCTACTCAAAATGGTTGGAGTTCTACAACAAAAATTAGTAAAACTTAACCAATATTCCACAATTGTCAACTATTCCCTCCCCCACACAGAATGAAACATTGACCTCAATGTTTGAAAGGAAAAGTAGAGTTTAGAAGACATCACAGGTAGTGCAACCTGAAGAAAATATTTACAAGCGGAGTTAAATCTAATTTGTACTTCTTCTGCATTCTTGTTACCATCATTATTTGAACATTCCAACTTGATCACAGGATGCATCTGCGATTGATAAACATAACAGATCAAGTAGCTCATTAGCAGTATGTGCACAAATAAAGATTTTTTTAACTGAGGAAGGAATGAAATAGTTTTTTATTGCATGGTTAAGACATGCGATAAAGCCATCATAAAAATTATTGACATTTAACAAACCGATGGGTTTCTGGTGGATGTTCATATGGGCCCAAGATGCTAATGTGATTAGTGCCTCTAGAGTTGCAAGATCTCCTGGAAGGAAAATAAAAGCATCGGCGTGATTTATCATTTCGATTATGCGTTCTTGCATACGAGGACAACTAACTCTTCTCCAGGTTGATGAGTTAGACAAAGCGAGGTTTTAGGATTGTTGGGATGATGCCTAACACTTGGCTCCCTCGACATAAGCGACACGAGACCATTTTGGATAACCCTCGGTCACCTCCTCCATACACCAAGTGCAATTTTCTCTCTGCTATTCTTCGACCAAGATCTATGGCTGCCTCAACGAACTCTTTATGTTTGCCATAGTTAAATCCAGAGAGCACACAAATGTTCTTGAATTGTTTGCTGGGAGTAGCTGCCATTAGGATACTACTCAAAAACAACTTGTGAGTGGACAACAACAAAAAATTATATTTAAGAACCTTGGTGATAGTGGGTCACAGCTGTGTATGAGGCATTATGTCAATGTCAATTAACACTAAGGCACATGGCTCGAGAGTCAAAAAGAAAACAGTAAAAAGGAAAAAGAAAACAATGATAACAAGAAAAAAATTCTTACAAGCAATAATGCGATGGTAAAATAACAGTAAAGTAAAACAACAGTAAAGTAAAAAGGATATCTACAGGTAGTTGCGACTGTGGCTCACATCTTCCTCTGGTTTTACGTCCAGAAACGGCAGCGCCTCTATGGGTCGAGATAGGCTTCCCATCCGGTTTTCTTACAAGCGGCAAGCGAGTCGTTATAGTCGATTCAGGCGTATCGTGCGTTCTTTTTGAATAATGGCCATAGCGGAGAATCGCTCTTTATGCGTATCCGGCGGGATGCGTTTCAAAACAAAAGGATATTATCCAATGACTCTTTATTCAAGCCATCACAATGAATTTAATCTTATCTTCCTGTTATCGGACACCATTCTAAGAACATGGTTTTATTGCATATCGTTACGGCACACTTATGACAAACAGCGAGAAAGTCTTTTAGCTCGTCGTTTTCGCATAATTTCCTTTACCACAACCAGGCATGTATGCAATAAATTTAGGTAACTCACGCCAAGCGTGCTTTGGCCTCGATTAACCGGCGGATGTCGCGGGTATGTCATTGTTCATAAGCAATCGCATGCGTTCGGATCGGGCTTTATAGATTGAAAGAGTGCATTACGAGGCGAAGGGAATCGTTTGTGAAGCTTTGCTAAAATCTCGTCTCATCCATTGCCGTCTCGAATATCGAGTTATTGTGGGAAGCGAAGTAACCGACTTGATTGTCACGAATCTGGTTATCCGCCTCTTCACCGGGGTGACAAACTTAAACACACAAAGCAAACTAAAACAAGCGGAAAAATAAATTAAAACACACAAAGCAAATTAAAATCGTCCTCTTGTCAGATTACCTCAGCTCGATTCGGATCAAAAATTCCATCCTCTATTTACGTGAGTTGTCTTTCTAGATCTTTAACGTGGAATACTAACTCTGGCGGTTGTAGATCCCGATAGGATGAAATTTACAAAATCGTATCTGCTTTACGAGATGAGTTTGGATACGTTGAAGTGTTCTAATCGTGTACAAAGTCTTGTCTCATGATTAAAATGATAAGAAAACTATAATGGTTAAACAAACACTTAAACAAAAATAATTTCAATCGGCAAAAGAATAATCAAAAGAAAGAAAGAATCAAATTACCGAAAGAAAAGAAAAACTTCAATTTAAACTTGGTGGGTCACTCAGTTTATTTCACTCTCCTCTCCATGTGGTTGGTATTCTAGATATGGCTTTAATCTTTGACCATTAACTTTAAAAATAATGCGCGTTCTTTGGATCATAATTTCAATTGCCCCGTGTGGAAAAGCAGATTATGAACAACAAATGGGCCGTACCATCGAGCGTGACTTACACAGGAATGGGTGCAAGCGAAATTTAATAAAAGCACTTTCGACACAGGTGAAAGATTTCCTCGTAATTGATTTTCTCATAATTTGCTTGTCGTGAAAGACTTTTATTAGATTTGCTTGTAAATCTTGGCCAGCTGTAATCTTCTTTTGAGCCGACATGTTGCATGTCAAATTGAATTTCTTGATGGCCCGGTCGCCTGATGCTCGAGTTTCGGTGGTGATTCGATGATGGGCTGAGTTTCTTTTTACGATGGTACTAGTTGTTCAACTCTTGACTTCCATTTATTTGTGTCCATAGATGGTCTTTGAGTCAAGTAGTGTATTGACCTCATCGATTGATCATCAATGTCAAAATCAAACCAAAGTGAGTTAAACATGTTTGTAAAGGGTCATCACTAAGTTTGTGAGAAAATTATTATCAACTAATGTTTCTATTAAATCCATCAACAATTCCATCATCACATTGTGAGGTTGTTTGGCAATGTTGAAAATATTGAAACTCCGTGGTCATATTGCCAAAGGACAAGCTGCATATTTCAGATTCTGCATTGAATGTGAGCATCGGCGGTTGCCAAGAAAAGGTCGGCCTAGGATAATGGGGATGTGCTTCTTTGAATCTGTCTTGGTTGAGTGTCAGATTACAATGAAATCAACGGAAAATAAAACTTGTCTACGAATAACACGTCCTCCACAATACCACGAGGATTTTGTGGACGATCTGGTAACACCCTTTGGAGTTGGGTGTAATTCTCCCGGTCAAGTTTCACAAATCTGAGAATAAGACAGCAGATTTACACTAGCTCTAAATCAGCAAAGCATTCTCAATTGTGTGGTTCCTATACTACATGAGATAGTGGGGGCACGGATCTTTTAATTTTAGAGGCATTTTATGTTGGAGTATAGAACTAACATTTTACATTAAAAAGGCCTTTTACGAACATGAATATTTCTCTTTTTAGTGCATAGATCTTTAAGAAACTTGGCATCTGATGGCACTTGTTTTATAAACTTCAACAAAGGGATGTTAACACTTTGTTTGAAGATTTCAAAAATCTCACCTGTGGATTTTCCTTTCTTCCCTTTAGCTAACCTCTGAGGAAATGGAGCTTTGGGAATGTATTCTCGTGAGTTGGTTTCTTCTTTCTCCTCTGGTGATGGGTCCTCAGTATTCAGGTACAATGCAGGTTGATTTTGGCATCTCACTTTGTTATCGATTTCTTTCCCTTGCGAGGTCATGATAGCTTTGACCTCTCCGTCTAGCTTTGTGGTGAGCTGGAACTTGCTTCATGCTTGCTTTAGGATTAAACCTTTGGTTGACTTGGAAATTTACCTTTCTCAACGGTCATTGTCAAGGTTTGAACTGAAGAAGCAAGTTGTCCCACCATTTTCTCGAGATTTGAAATTGATTGGGCTTGTGAGTTGAAGCCTGCCCTCATTTCATTTGATTCATCAATGAGTGCAGTTACTGATCGATTACGGAATGAGTAGAGTTCTTGAAATTTTGGAATGTATCCTCCATAGTGCAGGTTGAGAGTGGTTTGGGTTTTGATTGTATGGTCTAAATGGTGGTTGAGCGGCTTGAAATTTGAGGAATTGGTGGAGGTGGGTATTGGTTCATTTGTTGGAATCCTTGAGACCATGAAAAATTGGGGTGATCTCTCCATCAGGGTTGTATGTGTTGGAGTATGGGTTGTAATTTGATGGTTTCTCATGACTCTATGGCATTGACTTGGTTGAATATGAGTCATGGTCATGTGGTTACATTGAGTTGGGTGTCGTTAATGATGCTATTAGTCGAGAAAGGCCTTGACCATCTCTTTGACTTCTTTAATTCACGAGGCTTGACTGTCCAACGTGAACCTCATTAACTCCTTAATTCTCACTGGTATTTACGGTGATCGACTCGTTGTTGGGAATTATCCGATTGGCGGAAGAATTCCCAAATCTACGATCGCTTTTGGACATTAACTCTCCTCCATTAGCCATTCTTGCACATGTGGCAATAATCCCTCAAAAGTATTGGCATTGGTGCCATTTCGTACCCATGATGTGGACACTTCAAGAGTAGCCCATTGAATCGCTCCGTGCTTGAAAAACTGCTCGTCGTCTCTTTGGGTAAATTCTGAAATTTCCTGCGAATAGCATTGGTTTTATGAGGAAATATTTATTTAAAATTTAGTTACCATTTGTTCCCATGATGTAATGCTATTAGCGAGCAATGTATTAAACCATGAGCAGGCTCTATCCTTTAAAGAAAATGGGAATAATCTAAGTTTAACATCATCATCGAAAAATTCTCATATTTAAAAGTCGGCGGATAGCATGGAAATCATTCGATGATTATATGGGTCCTCATTTTCTAGGCCATAAAATGTAGGGAGACAATTTAGCACACTAGGTTTTAATTGAAACTCCTAGCAGTACGTTTGGTGTCGATGCATGATGTGCTCAAATTAAGCTAAGGTGAAATAATCCTTAAATGGCCTCTCACTGTGGTTACGGTTGTTGGTTTTGTAAATCCATGTCAAATTTCTTTTTAAATGCGGTGTGTTTATGTGTGCGCAGTGTTTTTTCTAATTCAAGGTCTAAAGGCTCAAGATTAGGTGATAATGACCTTCGACCATGCATGCAAAGAATAAAATAAATAAAAGCAAAACAAATAAAAATAAAGAAGAAGGAGAAATTACGATACTAACCTTGCCACGTTGTTATAACTTTACTATGAAAACACACTCAATTGCTATAAGAAAAAGAAATTACGTGAAACAAATATTAACTAAAATTAAAATAAATTACAAAGAAAGATAACAAGATAAACAAAATTAAATTACAAAGAAAATGATAGGAAAATTAAATTACACAAATTTAAAGAAGAGAAAAAAAAATGAAATTCTAAACTTAATTTAAATTTTTTTTTCTTTTGTTTAAATGAGAAAAGGAGAAAAATAAAATTACAAGAAAATAACAAAAAAATTAATTCTATGAATTAAAAAACTTACCTCCCCGGCAACGGCGCCAAAAACTTGTTGTGCAAATTTTATTGAACTCGCAAGCGCACGAATCTATTGTAGAATAGATCAATGGTGGCAGTGTCGATCCACGAGGAGGTTGATTTTAATTGTGTGTAGTTTTTATTTTCTTTAGATGGATGTTTGGATTTATAGTGAAAATTTAAATTGTGCTAGAAATTAAATTGGAATAGCAGGAATAACTTAAGCTGAAACTATTGAAATAAAGCACTTGGGTATCCGGATGCTGCATCGTATGCTCCATGGGCTAAATATTCCATATTAATACCAATTAAATCGTGAGGGGATTACCTCATGAACCCGCTTCAAATAAATATGGTGCTAAGGGCTTATCGTGCCAAATAATAATAACCTTGTACTAGGGTGCTTGGGTTTAACCGGTATCTGAACAAGACTATTATTGTTGTCGACGAAAATCAAAACAACCACAAATATTAGAGAATAGAAAATAAATTTGCAAATAAAGCCCATGGAACATGTTGAGGCTTCAAGCTTAAAGAAAATTAGCTACTCATTGTTGAACTAGGGGTAAAATGGGAATTTATTAAAATACATAGAAAATACAAGAAAGAAGGAATTACAAAAATCTAAGCTTAGAAATGAATTCGGGGATATCAAATTAGAAGCCCTTTTTATAAAATACATTGGTGAATCATGACCATCGGATTAAAAGCAGTTTGGGCGCTCGAGTTGCGCCACGTCATCGATCCAGCGGCCACTATTTGAGCGGTAACACTATTTACACAATTCACACGGTTTGACCACTATTTGCACGATAAACCGGTTTTGCACGGATAATACTATTTGCCACATTCACGGTTTGACCACTTATTTACGATGGCCGGTTTTGCGCGATATCTATTTATGCAGTACCATGAGCGATCTTATCGTATGAATAGTTCCGTATATGTGAACGATGACATTTTCCTTTTATGCTCCTCTTAAAGTTTTCGATCGTCCACGAGTTCAAATGTGGCGTCCGTTTCTTTGTCGATCACTCGTTCGTTGTGAAACAATCGTGATACCCAAAATACATAAAATAACTAATTATAATGAAACACCGTAATTAAATAACAAAATACTTAAATAAATAAAAATAACAATGTTAGTGAGACTTGAAGTGTAAAATAGCGATTTTCTCCTTTATAAATATACACTTTCTAACACTTTTCGAGCCCCCTAAACCCGCTTCCCCAACCCTGCGGACGAAGGCTATACCCACGGCCTCGGTGACTATTTCCGTCTTTGCGCGGCTGGGCATTTCTTGCCATTTTAAGGCAGGCCTCGACGTAGCCTCCCACTAGGCACCACGAGGAACCTCGAAAAGCCTGTACCCATTTCCGGCCGAGCCCGACGCGCCTCCCGACCCGCGGACCAAAGGCTATAGCCTACCGGCCTCGGCGACTATTTCACGCGCTGCGCCGCTGGGCATGTCTTGACATCTATTGGCATGAGACTTGACCATAGCCTCCCACTGGGCACACGAGGACCCTCGAAAAGACTGTACCCATTTCCGACGCCCAGAGCCCCCGAACGCCCCTCGCCAACCCCCGCGGACCAAAGGCTATAGCCCACCGGCCTCGGCGACTATTTCACGCGCTGCGCCGCTGGGCATGTCTTGGCATTTTAAGGCAGGCTTCTGACCGTAGCCTCTCTTGACGAGGACCCTCGAAAAGACTGTACCCATTTCCGAAGACCAGAGCCCCTAAACCCCCTCCCCAACCCCCGCGGACCAAAGGCTATAGCCCACCGGCCTCGGTGACTATTTCTCGCGCTGCGCCGCTGGGTATTTCTTGCCATTTTAAAGCAGGATTCTGACCATAGCCTCCCACTGGGCACACGAGGACCCTCGAAAAGACTGTACCCATTTTCGACCAGAGCCCCTAAACCCCTCCCCAACCCCCGCGGACCAAAGGCTATAGCCCACCGGCCTCGGTGACTATTTCCCGCGCTGCGCCGCTGGGCATTTCTTGCCATTTTAGGGCAGGCTTCTGTCCGTAGCCTCCCACTCGGCACACGAGGACCCTCGAAAAGACCGTACCCATTTCTGACGAGCCCCTAAACCCCTCCCGACCCCAGCGGACCCAAAGGCTATAGCCACGGCCTCGGTGACTATTTCACGTGCTGCGCCGCTGGGTATTTTTTGCCACTTTAGGGCAGGCCTCTGACCGTAGCCTCCCACTGGGGACATGAGGACCCTCGAAAAGACTGTACCCATTTCCGACGACCAGAACCCCCGAAACCCCCTCCCCAACCCCCGCGGACCAAAGGCTATAGCCCACCGGCCTCGGTGACTATTTCCCGCACTGCGCAGCTGGGTATTTCTTGTCATTTTAGGGCAGCCCTCTGACCGTAGCCTCCCACTGGGCACACGAGGACCCTCGAAAAAACTGTAGCCATTTCGGACGACCAGAGCCCCCGAAACATCTTCCCTAATCCCCGCGGACCAAAGGCTATAGCCCACCGGCCTCGGCGACTATTTATTGGCCTTCGCGTCGGCGGCTTGCCATTTTAGGGCGGGCTTACGGCCGTAGCCTCCCAGCACAGGAGGACCCTCGAAAGACCTTACCCATTTCGGCGGCGGGCCCCGAAACCCCTCCCGACCCCAGCGGACCCAAGGCTATAGCCCACGGCCTCGGTGACTATTTCACGCAGCTGCGCGCTGGGCATTTCTTGTCATTTTAGGGCGGGCCTCTGCGTAGCCTCCCAGGGCTACGAGGACCCTCGAAAAGACTGTACCCATTTCCGGCGCCCTCCCCAACCACCGCACACAAAGGCTATAGCCCACCGGCCTCGGCGAATGTTTCCTGTGCGCGCTGGACATTTCTTGCCATTTATGGCAGGCTTCTAACCGTAATCTCCCCACTGGGCACGAGGACCCTCGTAAAAGGCATACCCATTTCCGGCGGCGAGCCCGAAACCCCCTTCACAACCCTGCGGACCAAAGGCTATACCCACCGGCCTCAGTGACTATTTCCCGTGCTGCGCCGCTGGGCATTTCTTGCCATTTTAGGGCAGGCCTCTGACCGTAGCCTCCCACCCGGCACACGAGGAACCTCGAAAAGCCTGTACCCATTTCCGGCCTTGCGAGCCCCGAGCGCCCCTCCCGGCCCCAGCGGACCAGGCTATAGCCTACCGGCCTCGGCGACTATTTCACAGCTGCGCGCTGGGCATGTCTTGCCATTTTGGGCGGGCTTCTGACCATAGCCTCACTTGGGCACGAGGACCCTCGAAAAGCTGTACCCATTTCCGGCGAGCCCCGAGCCCCCCTCGCCCAACCCCGCGGACCAGGCTATAGCCCACCGGCCTCGGCGACTATTTCCGCAGCTGCGCTGGGCATGTCTTGGCATTTTAAGGCAGGCTTCTGACCGTAGCCTCCTACTGGGCACGCAAGGACCCTCGAAAAGACTGTACCCATTTCCGAAGACCAGAGCCCCAAAACCCCCACCCCAACCCCCCCGGACCCAAGGCTATAGCCCACCGGCCACGGGGACTATTTCCAGCTGCGCGCTGGGCATTCTTGCCATTTTAGGGCGGGATTATGACCGTAGCCTCCACTCGGCACCGAGGACCCTCGAAAAGACTGTACCCATTTTCGACGACCAGAGCCCCGAAACCCCTCCCGACCCCAGCGGACCAAAGGCTATAGCCCCGGCCTCGGTGACTATTTCGTGCTGCGCGATGGGCATTTCTTGCCATTTAGGGCAGGCCTCTGACCGAAGCCTCCCAAGGGGCACACGAGGGCCCTCGAAAAGACTGTACCCATTTTCGCCGCCCCTCCCCAACCCCCGCGGACCAAAGGCTATAGCCCACCGGCCTCGGTGACTATTTCGCGCTCTGCGCCGCTGGGCATTTCTTGCCATTTTAGGGCAGGCCTCTGACCGTAGCCTCCCACTGGGCACACGAGGACCCTCGAAATGACTGTACCCATTACTGACAGCAGGCCGAAACCCCTCCCCGGCCTCGCGGACCAAAGGCTATAGCCCACCGGCCTCGGTGACTATTTCACGCGCTGCGACGCTGGGCATTTCTTGTCATTTTAGGGCAGGCCTCTTACCGTAGCCACCCACGGGGCACACGAGGACCCTCGAAAAGACCGTACCCATTTCTGACGACCAGAGCCCCCGAAACCCCTCCCCCACCCCCGCGGACCAAAGGCTATAGCCCACCGGCCTCGGTGACTATTTCACGCGCTGCGACGCTGGGCATTTCTTGTCATTTTAGGGCAAGCCTCTTACCGTAGCCACCCACGGGGCACACGAGGACCCTCGAAAAGACTGTACCCATTTCCGACGCCCAGAGACCCCGAACGCCCCACCCGGCCCCAGCGGACCAAAGGCTATAGCCCACCGGCCTCGGCGACTATTTCACGCGCTGCGCCGCTGGGCATTTCTTGCCATTTTAGGGCAGGCCCTGAACGTAGCCTCCCACTGGGCACGCGAGGACCCTCGAAAAGACTTTACCCATTTCCGACACCCAGAGCCCCGAGCGCCTCCCAATCCCGAGGCCAAGGCTATAGCCCACCGGCCTCGGCTATATCACGCGCTGCGCTGGGCATTTCTTGCCATTTTGGCGAGCTTCTGACCGTAGCCTCCCACTGGGCACACGAGGACCCTCGAAAAGACCGTACCCATTTCTGACGACCAGAGCCCCCGAAACCCCCTCCCCAACCCCGCGGACCAAAGGCTATAGCCCACCGGCCTCGGTGACTATTTCACGCGCTGCGCCGCTGGGCATTTCTTGACATTTTAGGGCAGGCATCTTACCGTAGCCACCCACAGGGCACACGAGGACCCTCGAAAAAGCTGTGTACCCATTTCCGGCCCGAGACCCCGACCCCCACCCCGCGGACCAGGCTATAGCCCACCGGCCTCGGCGACTAGTTCACGCTCGGCGCCGCTGGGCATTTCTTGCCATTTTAGGGCAGGCCCTGAAGGTAGCCTACCACTGGGCACGCGAGGACCCTCGAAAAGACTGTACCCATTTCCGACACCCAGGCCCCGAACACCTCCCAATCCCGAGGCCAAGGCTATAGCCCCACCGGCCTCGGCGACTATATCACTGCTGCGCGCTGGGCATTTCTTACCATTTTAGGGCAGGCTTCTGACGTAGCCTCCCACTTTGGGCTGCGAGGACCCTCGTAAAAAGTACCCATTTCCGGCCAGGCCCCGAAACCCCTCCCAACCCCAGCGGACCAAAGGCTATAGCCCACGGCCTCGGTGACTATTTCCGCGCTGCGCGGCTGGGCATTTCTTGCCATTTAGGGCAGGCCTCGGCCGTAGCCTCCACAGGCACGAGGACCCTCGAGACTGTACCCATTTCCGGCGCCCCGACCCCAGCCCGCGGACCAAAGGCTATAGCCCACCGGCCTCGGCGACTATTTCAGCGCTGCGCGCTGGGCATTTCTTGCCATTTAGGGCGAGGCCTGACCGTAGCCTGCCCAGGCACCACGAGGACCCTCGAAAAGACTGTACCCATTTCCGGCGACCAGGCCCCGAAACCCCTCCGAACCCCGTGGACCAGGCTATAGCCCACCGGCCTCGGCGACTATTTCAGCAGCGCTGCGCTGGGTATTCTTGTTATTTTAGGGCGGGCTTGATCGTAGCCTCCTGGGCACACGAGGACCCTCGAAAAGACTGTACCCATTTCCGGCGCGAGCCCCAGACTTCCCTCCCCAGCCCCGCGGACCAAGGCTATGGGCCACCGGCCTCGGCGACTATTTCATCGCTGCGCGCTGGGCATTTCTTGCCATTTTAGGGCAGGGTTTCGACCGTAGCCTCCCCTGCACCACGAGGACCCTCGTAAGACTGTACCCATTTCGATGCCGAGACCCCGAGCCCCTCCCAGCCCGGACCAAAGGCTAGCCCACCGGCCTCGGCGACTATTTCCAGCTGCGCGCTGGGTATTTCTTGCCATTTTAAGCGGATTACGAGAATAGCCTCCCCTTTGGGTACCGAGGACCCTCGAAAGACTGTACCCATTTCGGACGAGCCTCCAAACCCCTCCCAACCCCAGCGGACCAAAGGCTATAGCCCACGGCCTCGGTGACTATTTCCAGCGCTGCGCGCTGGGCATTTCTTGCCATTTAGGGCTGGCTTCTGACCGTAGCCTCCTCGGCACGAGGACCCTCGAAAAGACTGTACCCATTTCGACCGAGCCACTAAGCCCCTCCCAACCCGCGGACCAAGGCTATAGCCCACCGGCCTCGGTGACTATTTCATGCTGCGCGCTGGGCATTTCTTGCCATTTAGGGCGGGCTCTCACCGTAGCCTCCCAGGGACATGAGGACCCTCGAAAAGGCATGCCATTTCGATGACCAAAGCCCCGAAACCCCTCCGGCCCAGGACCAAAAGGCTGTGCCCACGGCCTCGGCGACTATTTCCAGCTGCGCGCTGGGCATTTCTTGCCATTTTAAGCGGATTCTGACCGTAGCCTGCCAGGGCACCACGAGGACCGTCGAAAAGACTGTACCCATTTTCGTGACCAGAACCTAATCCCCTCCCAGCCCCAGCGGACCAAGGCTATAGCCCACCGGCCTCGGTGACTATTTCCAGCTGCGCCGCTGGGCATTTCTTGCCATTTAGGGCAGGCTTCTCACCGTAGCCTCCCACCCCACGAGGACCCTCGAAAGACTGTACCCATTTCGGCGACCAGGCCCCGAAACCCCCTCCCCCCCGCGGACCAAGGCTATAGCCCACGGCCTCGGCGACTATTTCGCGCGATGCGCCGCTGGGCTTTTGTTGCCATTTCAGGCGAGGCCTCTGACCGTAGCCTCCCAGGCACCGAGGACCCTCGAAAGACTGTAACCATTTGGACGCCCAGGCCCCGAACTCCCTCCCAGCCCCCGCGGACCAGGCTATAGCCCACGGCCTCGGTGACTATTTCCGCGCCCGCGCGCTGGGCATGTCTTGCCATTTAGGGCGACTTCGCGTAGCCTCCCACTGGGCACGAGGACCCTCGAAAAGGCTGTACCCATTTCCGGCCGGGCCCCGAAACCCCCCCCACCCCAGGCTATAGCCCACCGGCCTCGGCGACTATTTGACGCGCTACGCCGCTGGGCATTTCTTGTCATTTTAGGGCAGGATTCTGACCGTAGCCTCCCACTGGGCACACGAGGACCCTCGAAAAGACTGTACCCATTTCCGACGACCAGAGCCCCCGAAACCCCCTCCCGAACCCCCGTGGACCAAAGGCTATAGCCCACCGGCCTCGGCGACTATTTCACGCGCTGCGCGCTGGGTATTTCTTGTTATTTTAGGGCAGGCTTCTGATCGTAGCCTCCCACTGGGCACATGAGGACCCTCGAAAAGACTGTACCCATTTCCGGCGAGCCCCGAAACTTCCCTCCCAGCCCCGCGGACCAAAGGCTCTGGCCCACCGGCCTCGGCGACTATTTCCCGCGCTGCGCCGCTGTGCATTTCTTGCCATTTTAGGGCAGGCTTCTGACCGTAGCCTCCAACTGGGCACACGAGGACCCTCGAAAAGACTGTACCCATTTCTGACGAGCCCCGACGCCTCCCGGCCCCGTGGACCAAAGGCTATTGCCCACCGGCCTCGGCGACTATTTCACGCGCTGCGCCGCTGGGTATTTCTTGCCATTTTAAAGCAGGATTCTGAGAATAGCCTCCCCAGGGTGCAGGGACCCTCGAAAGACTGTACCCATTTTCGGCGACCGAGCCTCCTAAACCCCAGCGGACCAAAGGCTATAGCCCACCGGCCTCGGTGACTATTTCCAGCTGCGCTTGAGCATTTCTTGCCATTTAGGGCTGGCTTGACCGTAGCCTCCTCGGCACACGAGGACCCTTGAAAAGACTGTACCCATTTTTCGGCGAGCCACTAAACCCCTCCCGGACCCCGCGGACCAAAGGCTATAGCCCACCGGCCTCGGTGACTATTTCACCTTGCTGCGCTGGGCATTCTTGCCATTTAGGCGGGCCTCTCACCGTAGCCTCCCAGGACATGAGGACCCTCGAAAAGACTGTACCCATTTCCGTGACCAGCCCCGAAACCCCTCCCCGGCCCCGGACCAAGGCTATAGCCCACCGGCCTCGGCGACTATTTCCAGCTGCGCGCTGGGTATTTCTTGCCATTTTAGCGAGATTCTGACCATAGCCTGCCACTTTGGGCACGAGGACCCTCGAAAAGACTGTACCCATTTTCGGCGACGGAACCTCTAATCCCCTCCCGGCCCCGCGGACCAAAGGCTATAGCCCACCTCGGTGGCTATTTCAGCAGCTGCGCCCGGCATTTCTTGCCATTTTAGGCAGGCTTCTAACGTAGCCTCCCACGGGCACCGAGGACCCTCGAAAGACTGTACCCATTTCGGCGACCGAGCCCCGAAACCCCCTCCCCGACCCCAGCGGACAAAAGGCTATAGCCCACCGGCCTCGGTGACTATTTCCCGTCTTTGCGCGCTGGGCATTTCTTGCCATTTAGGGCGAGGCCTCTGCCGTAGCCTCCCACAGGCACGAGGACCCTCGAAAAGACTGTACCATTTCGGACGAGCCCCGAACTCCCTCCCGACCCCGCGGACCAAAGGCTATAGCCCACCGGCCTCGGCGACTATTTCACGCGCCGCGCCGCTGGGCATGTCTTGCCATTTTAGGGCAGGCTTCTGACCGTAGCCTCCCACTGGGCACACGAGGACCCTCGAAAAGACTGTACCCATTTCTGACGACCAGAGCCCCCGAAACACCTTCCCCAACCCCTGCGGACCAAAGGCTATAGCCCACCGGCCTCGGCGACTATTTGACGCGCTACGCCGCTGGGCATTTCTTGTCATTTTAGGGCAGGCCTCTGACCGTAGCCTCCCACGGGGCACACGAGGACCCTCGAAAAGACTGTACCCATTTCCGACGCGCCTCCCCAACCCCCGCAGACCAAAGGCTATAGCCCACCGGCCTCGGCGACTATTTCACGCGCTGCGCCGCTGGACATTTCTTGCCATTTTAGGGCAGGCTTCTAACCGTAATCTCCCACTGGGCACACGAGGACCCTCGTAAAGACTGTACCCATTTCCGACGGCCAGAGCCCCCGAAACCCCCTCCCCAACCCCTGCGGACCAAAGGCTATACCCACCGGCCTCAGTGACTATTTCCCGTGCTGCGCCGCTGGGCATTTCTTGCCATTTTAGGGCAGGCCTCTGTTTGTAGCCTCCCACTGGGCACACGAGGACCCTCGAAAAGCCTGTACCCATTTCCGACGCCCAGAGCCCCCGAACGCCCCTCCCCAACCCCCGCGGACCAAAGGTATAGCCTACCGGCCTCGGCGACTATTTCACGCGCTGCGCCGCTGGGCATGTCTTGCCATTTTTGGGCAGGCTTCTGACCATAGCCTCCCACTGGGCACACGAGGACCCTCGAAAAGACTGTACCCATTTCCGACGCCCAGAGCCCCCGAACGCCCCTCGCCAACCCCCGCGGACCAAAGGCTATAGCCCACCGGCCTCGGCGACTATTTCACGCGCTGCGCCGCTGGGCATGTCTTGGCATTTTAAGGCAGGCTTCTGACCGTAGCCTCCTACTGGGCACGCAAGGACCCTCGAAAAGACTGTACCCATTTCCGACGACCAGAGCCCCTAAACGCCCTCCCAACCCCCGCGGACCAAAGGCTATAGCCCACCGGCCTCGGTGACTATTTCTCGCGCTGCGCCGCTGGGTATGTCTTGCCATTTTAGGGCAGGCTTCTTACCATAGCCTCCCAGGGTCACGAGGACCCTCGAAAAATTGTACCCATTTTCGGACGAGCCCCGAACCCCCTCCCGGCCCGCACACCAAAGGCTATAGCCCACCGGCCTCGGCGACTATTTCACGCGCTGCGCCGCTGGGCATGTCTTGCCATTTTTGGGCAGGCTTCTGACCATAGCCTCCCACTGGGCACACGAGGACCCTCGAAAAGACTGTACCCATTTCCGACGCCCAGAGCCCCCGAACGCCCCTCGCCAACCCACGCGGACCAAAGGCTATAGCCCACCGGCCTCGGCGAATATTTCACGTGCTGCGCCGCTGGACATTTCTTGGCATTTTAAGGCAGGCTTCTGACCGTAGCCTCCTACTGGGCTCGGAAGGACCCTCGAAAAGACTGTACCCATTTCCGACGACCAGAGCCCCGAAACCCCCTCCCCAACCCCCGCGGACAAAAGGCTATAGCCCACCGGCCTCGTTGACTATTTCTCGCGCTGCGCCGCTGGGTATTTCTTGCCATTTTAAAGCAGGATTCTGACCATAGCCTCCCACTGGTCACACGAGGACCCTCGAAAAGACTGTACCCATTTCGGCGACGAGCCTCCCCCCTCCCAACCCCGCGGACCAAAAGGCTATAGCCCAGCCTCGGTGACTATTTCCGTGCTGCGCGCTGGGCATTTCTTGCCATTTTAGGGCGGGCTTCTGTAGCCTCCCTCGGCACCGAGGACCCTCGAAAACTGTACCCATTTCCGGCGACGAGCCCTAAACCCCTCCCAACCCCAGCGGACCAAAGGCTATAGCCCACCGGCCTCGGTGACTATTTCAGCTGCGCGCTGGGCATTTCTTGCCATTTTAAGGGCAGCCCTCGACCGTAGCCTCCCACTGGCACGAGGACCCTCGAAAGACTGTACCCATTTCGTGACGAGCCCCGACATCTTCCCAACCCCGCGGACCAAAGGCTATAGCCCACGGCCTCGGCGACTATTTCGCTCGCGCTGGGCATTTCTTGCCATTTTAGGCGAGGCTTCGTAGCCTCCCAGGCACGAGGACCCTCGAAAAGATGCCATTTCGTGACGAGCCCCGAAACCCCTCCGACCCCGCGGACCAAGGCTATAGCCCACCGGCCTCGGTGACTATTTCACGCGCTGCGCGCTGGGCATTTCTTGTCATTTAGGGCAGGCCTCTCGTAGCCTCCCGGGGCACGAGGACCCTCGAAAGACTGTACCCATTTCCGGACCCCTCCCCCAACCCCGCGGACCAAAGGCTATAGCCCACGGCCTCGGCGACTATTTCACCTGCGCCACTGGGACATTTCTTGCCATTTTAGCGGGCTTCTGACCGTAGCCTCCCCACTGGCACGAGGACCCTCGTAAAGACTGTACCCATTTCCGGCGAGCCCGAAAGCCCCCTTCCCCCCTGCGGACCAAAGGCTATACCACGGCCTCGGTGACTATTTCCCGTGCTGCGCCGCTGGGCATTTCTTGCCATTTTAGGGCAGGCCTCTGACCGTAGCCTCCCACTGGGCACACGAAGACCCTCGAAAAGCCTGTACCCATTTCCGACGCCCAGAGCCCCCGAACGCCCCTCCCCAACACCCGCGGACCAATATATAGCCTACCGGCCTTGGAGACTATTTCACGCGCTGCGCCGCTGGGCATGTCTTGCCATTTTTGGGCAGGATTCTGACCATAGCCTCCCACTGGGCACACGAGGACCCTCGAAAAGACTGTACCCATTTCGGCCAGGCCCCGACGCTTCGCCAACCCCCGCAGACCAAAGGCTATAGCGCACCGGCCTCGGCGACTATTTCTCGCGCTGCGCCGCTGGGCATGTCTTGGGATTTTAATGCAGGCTTTTGACCGTAGCCTCCTACTGGGCACGCAAGGACCCTCGAAAAGACTGTACCCATTTTCGACGACCAGAGCCCCTAAACCCTCTCCCCAAACCCCGCGGACCAAAGGCTATAGCCCACCGGCCTCGGTGACTATTTCTCGCGCTGCGCCGCTGGGTATTTCTTGCCATTTTAAAGCAGGATTCTGACCATAGCCTCCCACTGGGCACACGAGGACCCTCGAAAAGACTGTACCCATTTCGAGACGAGCCTCAAACCCCTCCCAACCCCGCGGACCAAGGCTATAGCCCACGGCCTCGGCGATTATTTCCGCTGCGCTGGGCATTTCTTGCCATTTTAGGGCGGGCTTACGTAGCCTCCCACTCGGCTGCGAGGACCCTCGAAAAACTGTACCCATTTCCGGCGACGAGCCCCTAACCCCTCCCAACCCGCGGACCAAGGCTATAGCCCACGGCCTCGGTGACTATTTCACGTCTTTGCGTCGTGGGCATTTCTTGCCATTTTAGGGCGGGGCCTCGACCGTAGCCTCAGCAGGGACACGAGGACCCTCGAAAAGACTGTACCCATTTGACGGCCAGGCCCCGAGCCCTCCCCAGCCCCGCGGACCAAGGCTATAGCCCACCGGCCTCGGTGACTATTTCCAGCGCTGCGCGGCTGAGTATTTCTTGCCATTTTGGGCGGGCTTCGACCGTAGCCTCCCTTGGGCACACGAGGACCCTCGAAAAGGCCGTACCCATTTCGACGACCCGGGCCCCGAGCCCCGACCCCGCGGACCAAGGCTATAGCCACCGGCCTCGGTGACTATTTCCTGCGCTGCGCGGTGGGCATTTCTTGTCATTTAGGCAGGCCTCGACGTAGCCTCACGGGGCACACGAGGACCCTCGAAAAGGCTGTACCCATTTTAGCCCTCCCAACCCCGCACCAAAGGCTATAGCCACCAGCCTCGGCGGACTATTTCCTGTGCGCCGCTGGACATTTCTTGCCATTTTATGGCGGGCTTCTAACCGTAATCTCACTGGGCACCACGAGGACCCTCGTAAAGGCTGTACCCATTTCGGCGGGCCCCGAAACCCCGACCCTGCGGACCAAAGGCTATACCCACGGCCTCGGTGACTATTTCCGTCTGCGCCGGCTGGGCAATTCTTGCCATTTTAGGGCAGGCCTCGACCGTAGCCTCCCACCAGCTGCGAGGACCCTCGAAAAGCCTGTACCCATTCCGGCGCCAGGCCCCGAGCGCCCCTCCCGGCCCCGCGGACCAAAGGCTATAGCCTCACGGCCTCGGCGACTATTTCACTGCGCCTTGTGGGCATGTCTTGCCATTTTTGGGCAGGCTTCTGACCATAGCCTCCCACTGGGCACACGAGGACCCTCGAAAACACTGTACCCATTTCCGGAGCCCAGAGCCCCCGAACGCCCCTCGCCAACCCCCACGGACCAAAGGCTATAGCCCACCGGCCTCGGCGACTATTTCACGCGCTGCGCCGCTGGGCATGTCTTGGCATTTTAAGGCAGGCTTCTGACCGTAGCCTCCTACTGGGCACGCAAGGACCCTCGAAAAGACTATACCCATTTCCGAAGACCAGAGCCCCTAAACCCCCTCCCCAACCCCCGCGGACCAAAGGCTATAGCCCACCGGCCTCGGTGACTATTTCTCGCGCTGCGCCGCTGGGTATTTCTTGCCATTTTAAAGCAGGATTCTGACCATAGCCTCGCACTGGGCACACGAGGACCCTCGAAAAGACTGTACCCATTTTCGACGACCAGAGCCTCCTAAACCCCCTCCCCAACCCCCGCGGACCAAAGGCTATAGCCCACTGGCCTCGGTGACTATTTCCCGCGCTGCGCCGCTGGGCATTTCTTGCCATTTTAGGGCAGGCTTCTATCCGTAGCCTCCCACTCGGCACACGAGGTCCCTCGAAAAGACTGTAACTATTTCCGGCGGCAGCCCCAAAACCCCTCTCGTTGACCAGGCTATAGCCCACCGGCATCGGTGACTATTTCACGCTGCGCTGGGCATTTCTTGCCATTTTCAGGCAGGCCTCGACCGTAACTGCCCAGGCACGAGGACCCTCGAAAGACTGTACCCATTTCCGGCGAGCCCCGAACCCCTCCCGGCCCCGGCGGGCAAGGCTATAGCCCACCGGCCTCGGCGACTATTTCCAGCAACCGCCGCTGGGCATTTCTTATCATTTTAGTGAAGGCTTCTGCCCGTCGCCTCCCACTGGGCACACGAGGACCCTCTTAAAGACTGTACCCATTTCCGATGACCAGAGCCCCCGAACCCCCCTCCCCACCCCCCGCGGACCAAAGGCTATAGCCCACCGGCCTCGGTGACTATTTCACGCGCTGCGCCGCTGGGCATGTCTTGCCATTTTCGGGCAGGCTTCTGACCGTAGCCTCCCACTGGGCACACGAGGACCCTCGAAAAGACTGTACCCATTTCCGATGACCAGAGCCCCCGAACCCCCCTCCCCGACCCCCGCAGACCAAAGGCTATAGCCCACCGGCCTCGGCAACTATTTCACGCGCCGCGCCGCTTGGCATGTCTTGCCATTTTAGGGCAGGCTTCTGACCATAGCCTCCCACTGGGCACACGAGGACCCTCGAAAAGACTGTACCCATTTCTGTCGATTAGAGCCCCCGAAACATCTTCCCCAACCCCCGCGGACCAAAGGCTATAGCCCACCGGCCTCGGCGACTATTTGACGCGATACGCCGCTGGGCATTTCTTGCCATTTTAGGGCAGGCTTCTGGCCGTAGCCTCCCAATGGGCACACGAGGACCCTCGAAAAGACAGTACCCATTTCCGACACCAGGCCCCGAACTTCCTCCCCGACCCCAGCGGTCCAAGGCTCTAGCCACCCGGCTGGCGATTTCAGCTCGCGCTGGGTATTTCTTGCCAATTTAGCGCGGGGCGCTGACCGTAGCCTCCACGGGGAACGAGGACCCTCGAAAGGTGTACCCATTTCCGGCGCCCTCCCCGGCCCCGCGGACCGAGGCTATAGCCCACCGGCCTCGGCGACTATTTCACGAGCTGCGCCGCTGGGCATTTCTTGCAATTTTAGGGCAGGCCCTGGCCGTAGCCTCCCACTGGCCACGCGAGGACCCTCGAAAAAACTGTATCCATTTCCGACACCCAGAGCCCCGAGCCCTGACCCCGCGGCCAAAGTCTATGGCCACGGCCTCGGCGACTATTTCACGCGCGATGCGCGCTGGGCATTTCTTACCATTTTAGGGCAGGCTTCTGACCGTAGCCTCTCCCAGCTGCGAGGACCCTCTGAAAGACTGCCATTTCCGACTCCCAGGCCCCGAACCCCCTCCCGGCCCCGCGGACCAAGGCTAGCCCACGGCCTCGGTGACTATTTCATGCGCTGCGCGCTGGGTATTTCTTGCCATTTAGGGCAGGCCTCGGCCGTAACCTCCCAGGCTACGAGGACCCTCGAAAAGACTGTACCCATTTCGGCGAGGCCCCGAGCGCCCTCCTCGACCCCAGCGGACCAAATGCTATAGCCGACCGGCCTCGGCGACTATGTCACGCAGCTGCGCTGGGCATGTCTTGCCATTTAGGGCGGGCCTCGTAGTAACCTCCCACTTTGGGCACCACGAGGACCCTCGAAAGACTGTACCCATTTCGGCGCGAGCCCCGACGCCCCTCCTCAACCCCCGCGGACCAAATGCTATAGCCCACCGGCCTCAGCGACTATGTCACGGGCTGCGCCGCTGGGCATGTCTTGCCATTTTAGGGCAGGCTTCTGACCGTAGCCTCCCACTGGGCACACGAGGACCCTTGAAAATATTGTACCCATTTCCGATGACCAGAGTCCCCGAAACCCCCTCCCAGCCCAGCGGACCAAAGGTATAGCCCACGGCCTCGGCGACTATTTCGGTAGCTGCTGGCTGGGCATTGCTTGTCTTTAGGGCGGGCTTACGGCGTAGCCTCCCAGGCACCAGCGACCCTCGAAAAGGCTGTACATATTTCCGGCGACGAGCCCCGAAACCCCTCCCCGGCCCCGCGGACCAAGGCTATAGCCCACCGGCCTCGGCGACAATTACACGCGCAGCGCACCGGGACATTTCTTGCCATTTTAGGGCAGGCCTCGGCGTTAGCCTCCCAGGCACGAGGACCCTTGAAAAGACTGTACATATTTCCGACGACCAGAGCCCCCGAACCCCGCTCCCCAACCCCCGCGGACCAAAGGCTATAGCCCACCGGCCTCGGCGACTATTTCACGCGCTGCGCTGCTGGACATTTCTTGCCATTTTAGGGCAGGCCTCTGACGTTAGCCTCCCACTGGGCACACGAGGACCCTTGAAAAGACTGTACATATTTCCGACGACCAGAGCCCCCGAAATCCCCTCCCCAACCCCCGCGGACCAAAGGCTATAGCCCACCGGCCTCGGTGACTATTTCACGCGCTGCGCCGCTGGGCATTTCTTGCCATTTTAGGGTAGGCCTCTGACCGTAGCCTCCCACTGGGCACACGAGGACCCTCGAAAAGATTGTACGCATTTCTGATGCCGAGAGCCCCAGAACTTCCCTCCCCAACCCCCGCGGACCAAAGGCTATAGCCCACCGGCCTCGGCGACAATTTCATGCGATGCGCCGCTGGGTATGTCTTGCCATTTTAGGGCAGGTTTCTGACCGTAACCTCCCACTGAGCACACGAGGACCTTCGAAAAGACTGTACCCATTTCCGACGACCAGAGCCCCCGAAACCCCTTCCCCAACCCCCGCAGACCAAAGGCTATAGCCCACCGGCCTCGGTGACTATTTCATGCGCTGCGCCGCTGGCTATTTCTTGCCATTTTAGGGCAGGCCTCTGACCGTAACTTCCCACTGGGCACACGAGGATCCTCGAATAGACTGTACCCATTTCCGGCCAGGCCCCGAATGCCCCTCCTCGGCCCCGCGGACCAAAAGGCTATAGCCACCGGCCTCGGCGACAATGTCACGTGCTGCGCTGAGCATGTCTTGCCATTTTAGGCAGGCTTCTGACCGTAGCCTCCACCCAGGCACGAGGACCCTTGAAAATATTTTACCCATTTCCGATTAAGGCTTCGACGCCCCTCCCCAACCCCCGCGGACCAAAGGCTATAGCCCACCGGTCTCGGTGAATATTTCACGTGCTGCGCCGCTAGACATTTCTTGCCATTTTAGGGCAGGCGTCTGACCGTAGCCTCCCACTGGGCACACGAGGACCCTCGAAAAGACTGTACCCATTTCTGATGCCCAGAGCCCCAGAACTTCCCTCCCCAACCCCCGCGGCCCAAAGGCTATAGCCCACCGGCCTCGGCGACAATTTCACGCGATGCGACGCTGGGCATGTCTTGCCATTTCAGGGCAGGCTTCTGACCGTAGCCTCCCACTGGGCACACGAGGACCCTCGAAAAGACTGTACGCATTTCTGACGACCAGAGCCCCCGAAACCCCCTCCCCAACCCCCGAGGACCAAAGGCTATAGCCCACCGGCCTCGGCGACTATTTCACGCGCTGCGCCGCTGGGCATTTCTTGCCATTTTAGGGCAGGCTTCTGACCGTAGCCTCCCACTGGGCACATGAGGACGCTCGAAAAGAGTGTACATATTTCCGATGACCAGAGCCCCCGAAACCCCCTCCCCAACCCCCGAGGACCAAAGGCTATAGCCCACAGGCCTCGGTGACTATTTCACGCGCTGCGCCGCTGGGCATTTCTTGCAATTTTAGGGTAGGCCTCTGACCGTAGCTTCCTACTGGGCACACTAGGACCCTCGAAAAGACTGTACCCATTTCCGACGAGGCCCCAGCCCCTCCAACTCCCGTGGACCAAGGCTATAGCCCACGGCGTCGGCGACTATTTCACGCGATGCGCGCTGGACATTTTGTCATTTAGGGCAGGCTTCTCCTTAGCCTCCCAGGGCACACGAGGACCCTCGAAAGACTGTACCCATTTCCGGCGAGGCCCCCCCCCTCCCGACCCCAGCGGAACCAAAGGCTATAGCCCACGGTCTCGGCGAATATTTCACGTGCTGCGCGCTGGACATTTCTTGCCATTTAGGGCAGGCTTCTGACCTTAGCCTCCCAGCTGGGCACAGACCCTCGAAAAGGCTGTAACCATTTCCGGCGAGCCCCGACGCCTCCCCAACCCCCGCGGACCAAAGGCTATAGCCCACCGGTCTCGGCGAATATTTCACGTGCTGCGCCGCTGGACATTTCTTGGCATTTTAGGGCAGGCTTCTGACCGTAGCCTCCCACTGGGCACACGAGGACCCTCGAAAAGACTGTATCCATTTCCGACGAGGCCCGACCCCTCCCGGCCCCGAGGACCAAAGGCTATAGCCCACCGGCCTCGGCGACTATTTCACGCGCTGCGCCGCTGGGCATTTCTTGCCATTTTAGGGCAGGCTTCTGACCGTAGCCTCCCACTGGGCACATGAGGACGCTCGAAAAGAGTGTACATATTTCCGATGACCAGAGCCCCCGAAACCCCCTCCCCAACCCCCGAGGACCAAAGGCTATAGCCCACAGGCCTCGGTGACTATTTCACGCGCTGCGCCGCTGGGCATTTCTTGCAATTTTAGGGTAGGCCTCTGACCGTAGCTTCCTACTGGGCACACTAGGACCCTCGAAAAGACTGTACCCATTTCCGGCCGAGCCCCGAACCCCCTCCCCGCGGAGCAAAGGCTATAGCCCACCGGCCTCGGCGAGTATTTCACGCGCTTCGCCGCTGGGCATTTCTTATCATTTTAGGGCAGGCTTCTGACCGTAGAATCCCACTGGGCACACGAGGACCCTCGAAAAGACTGTACCAATTTCCGATGACCAGAGCCCCCGAACCCCCCTCCCCGACCCCCGCAGACCAAAGGCTATAGCCCACCGGCCCCGGTGACTATTTCACGCGCTGCGCCGCTGGGCATGTCTTGCCATTTTCGGGCAGGCTTCTGACCGTAGCCTCCCACTGGGCACACGAGGACCCTCGAAAAGACTGTACCCATTTCCGACGACCAGAGCCCCCGAAACCCCCTCCCCAACCCCCGCGGACCAAAGGCTATAGCCCACCGGCCTCGGCGACTATTTCACGCGCTGCGGCGCTGGGCATGTCTTGCCATTTTCGGGCAGGCTTCTGACCGTAGCCTCCCACTGGGCACACGAGGACCCTCGAAAAGACTGTAACTATTTCCGACGACCAGAGCCCCGAGCCCCTCCCCAGCTCGTTGACCAAGGCTATAGCCCACGGCCTCGGCGACTATTTCGCAGCGCTGCGCGCTGGGCATTCTTGCCATTTTCGGGCAGGCCTCGACCGTAGCTTGCCTGGGCACATGAGGACCCTCGAGACTGTACCCATTTCCGATGACGGGCCCCGAACCCCCTCCCGGCCCAGCGGCAAGGCTATAGCCCACCGGCCTCGGCGGTATTTCAGCGCTGCGCGCTGGGCATTTCTTGCCATTTTACGGCAGGCTTCTCACCGTAGCCTCCCCGGGCACACGAGGACCCTCTAAAGACTGTACATATTTCCGATAACTAGAGCCCCGAAACCCCTCCCCAACCCCGCGGACCAAGGCTATAGCCCACGGCCTCGGTGACTATTTCACGCACTGCGCGCTAGGCATTTCTTGGCATTTTAGGGCAGGCCTCGGCCGTAGCCTCTGCACCACGAGGACCTCGAAAAGGACTGTACCCATTTGCGGGCCAGGCCCCGAACCGCCCTCCCAACCCCGCGGGCAAGGCTACAGCCCACCGGCCTCGGCGACTATTTCACCAGCTGCGCGCTGGATATTTCTTGCCATTTTAGGGCAGGCTTGACCTTAGCCTCCCCTTTGGGTACGAGGACCCTCGAAAAGACTGTACCCATTTCCGGCGAGCCCCGAGCAGCTCCTCCCCGACCCCAGCGGACCAAGGCTATAGCCCACGGTCTCGGCGAATATTTCACGTGCTGCGCTGGACATTTCTTGGCATTTTAGGGCAGGCTTCTGACCGTAGCCTCCAGCCCAGGCACCACGAGGACCCTCGAAAAAGGCTGTATCCATTTCCGGCGAGCCCCGAACCCCCTCCCGGCCCCAGCGGACCAAGGCTATAGCCCACCTGCCTCGGCGAGTATTTCACTCGCTGCGCCGCTGGGCATTTCTTATCATTTTAGGGCAGGCTTCTGACCGTAGCGTCCCACTGGGCACACGAGGACCCTCGAAAAGACTGTACCAATTTCCGATGACCAGAGCCCCCGAACCCCCCGGCCCGACCCCCGCAGACCAAAGGCTATAGCCCACCGGCCCCGGTGACTATTTCATGCGCTGCGCTGCTGGGTATTTCTTGCCATTTTAGGGCAAGCTTCTGACCGTATTCTCCCACTGGGCACACGAGGACCTTCGAAAATACTGTACCCATTTCCGATGACCAGAGCCCCCGAAACCCCCTCCTCAACCCCCGCGGACCGAAGGCTATAGCCCACCGGCCTCGGCGACTATTTCACACGCTGCGCCGCTGGGCATTTCTTGCCATTCTAGGGCAGGCTCCTGGGCGTAGCCTCCCACTGGGCACACGAGGACCCTCGAAAAGACTGTACATATTTCAAACGACTAGAGCCCCCGAAACCCCCTCCCCAACACCCGCGGACCAAAGGCTATAGCCCACCGGCCTCGGTGACTATTTCACGCGCTGCGCCGCTAGGCATTTCTTGCCATTTTAGGGCAGGCCTCTGACCGCAGCTTCCCACTGGGCACACGACGACCTCGAAAAGACTTTACCCATTTCTGACGACCAGAGCCCCTCCCGGCCCCGCGGACCAGGCTATAGCCCACCGGCCTCGGTGACTATTTCACGCAGCTGCGCGCTGGGCACGTCTTGCCATTTTAGGGCGGGCTTGACCGTAGCCTCCTTTGGGCACACCAGGACCCTCGAAAAGACTGTAACTATTTCCGACGACCAGAGCCCCCGAAACCCCCTCCCCAACTCTCGTGGACCAAAGGCTATAGCCCACCGGCCTCGGCGACTATTTCACCTTGCTGCGCTGGGCATTTCTTGCCATTTAGGGCAGGCTTCTGACCGTAGCCTTCCCAGGCACGAGGACCCTCGAAAAGGCTGTACCCATTTCCGGCGAGCCCCGAAACCCCTCCCAACCCCGCGGACCAGGCTATAGCCCACCGGCCTCGGCGACTATTTCGCAGCGCTGCGTACTGGGCATGTCTTGCCATTTTGGGCGGGCTTGACCGTAGCCTCCCACTCGGCACACGAGGACCCTCGAAAAGACTGTAACTATTTCCGACGACCAGAGCCCCCGAAACCCCCTCCCCAACTCTCGTTGACCAAAGGCTATAGCCCACCGGCCTCGGTGACTATTTCACGCGCTGCGCCGCTGGGCATTTCTTGCCATTTTCGGGCAGGCCTCTGACCGTAGCTTGCCACTGGGCACATGAGGACCCTCAAAAAGACTGTACCCATTTCCGACGACCAGAGCCCCCGAACCCCCCTCCCCAACCCCCGCGGAGCAAAGGCTATAGCCCACCGGCCTCGGCGAGTATTTCACGCGCTGCGCCGCTAGGCATTTCTTGCCATTTTAGGGCAGGCTTCTCACCGTAGCCTCCCACTGGGCACACGAGGACCCTCTAAAAGACTGTACATATTTCCGATAACTAGAGCCCCCGAAACCCCCTCCCCAACCCCCGCGGACCAAAGGCTATAGCCCACCGGCCTCGGTGACTATTTCACGCACTGCGCCGCTGGGCATTTCTTGGCATTTTAGGGCAGGCCTCTGACCGTAGCTTGCCTCTGCGCACACGAGGACCATCGAAAAGACTGTACCCATTTGCGACGCCCAGAGCCCCCGAACCGCCCTCCCCAACCCCCGCGGAGCAAAGGCTATAGCCCACCGGCCTCGGCGACTATTTCACGCGCTGCGCCGCTGGACATTTCTTGCCATTTTAGGGCAGGCTTCTGACCTTAGCCTCCCACTGGGCACACGAGGACCCTCAGCCCATTTCGCGACGAGCCCCGAGCTCCTCCCCAGCCCGCGGAGCAAAGGCTATAGCCCACCGGTCTCGGCGAATATTTCACGTGCTGCGCCGCTGGACATTTCTTGGCATTTAGGCGCAGGCTTCGACCGTAGCCTCCCAGCTGCACGAGGACCCTCCAAAAGACTGTACCCATTTCCGACGACCAGAGCCCCCGAACCCCCCTCCCCAACCCCCGCGGAGCAAAGGCTATAGCCCACCTGCCTCGGCGAGTATTTCACTCGCTGCGCCGCTGGGCATTTCTTATCATTTTAGGGCAGGCTTCTGACCGTAGCGTCCCACTGGGCACGAGGACCCTCGAAAAGACTGTACCAATTTCCGATGACGGGCCCAGAACCCCCTCCCACCCCGCGGACCAAGGCTATAGCCCACCGGCCCCGGTGACTATTTCATGCACTGCGCTGCTGGGTATTTATTGCCATTTTAGGTCAAGCTTCTGACCGTATCCTCCCACCCAGGCTACGAGGACCCTTCCGAAAATCATGTACCCATTTCCGATGACGGGCCCGAAACCCCTCCTCGGCCCGCGGACCGAAAGCTATAGCCCACCGGCCTCGGCGACTATTTCGCGTGCTGCTCCGCTGGGCATTTCTTGCCATTCTCGGGCAGGCTCCTGGGCGTAGCCTCCCACGGGGCACACGAGGACCCTCGAAAAGACTGTACATATTTCAAACGACTAGAGCCCCGAAACCCCTCCCGACACCCAGCGGACCAAAGGCTATAGACCACCGGCCTCGGTGACTATTTCCCCCTGCGTCGCTGGGCATTTCTTGCCATTTTAGGGCAGGCCTCGGACCGTAGCCTCCCATGGGCACGAGGACCTTGAATAAGACTGTACCCATTTCCGACGCCCAGGGCCCCAGAACCCCCCTCCCCAACCCCCGCGGACCCAAGGCTATAGCCCACCAGCCTCTGCGAGTATTTCACGCGCTGCGCCGCTGGGCATTTCTTGCCATTTTAGGCGGCTTGACCGTAGCCTCCCACTGGGCACACGAGGACCCTCTAAAAGACTGTACATATTTCCGATAACTAGAGCCCCCGAAACCCCCTCCCCAAACCCCGCGGACCAAAGGCTATAGCCCACCGGTCTCGGCGAATATTTCACGAGCTGCGCCGCTGGACATTTCTTGCCATTTTAGGGCAGGCCTCTGTCCGTAGCTTGCCACTAGGCACACGAGGACCCTCGAAAAGACTGTACCCATTTCCGACGCCCGGGCCCCGAACCCCTACCCAGCGGACCAAGGCTATAGCCCACCTGCCGCGGCGAGTATTTCACGCGCTGCGCCGCTGGGCATTTCTTATCATTTTAGGGCAGGCTTCTGACCGTAGCCTCCCACTGGGCACACGAGGACCCTCGAAAAGGCTGTACCAATTTCCGATGACCAGAGCCCCCGAAACCCCCTCCTCAACCCCCGCGGACCAAAGGCTATAGCCCACCGGCCTCGGCGACTATTTCACACGCTGCGCCGCTGGGCATTTCTTGCCATTTTAGGGCAGGCTTCTGACCGTAGCCTCCCACTGGGCACAACGACCCTCGAAAAGACTGTACCCATTTCCGGCGGGCCCCGAACCCCCTCCCAACCCCAGCGGGCAAGGCTATAGCCCACGGCCTCGGCGAGTATTTCACGTCTGCGCGGCTGGCATTTCTTGCCATTTTAGGCAGGCTTGACCGTAGCCTCCCCAGGCACACGAGGACCCCCGAAAAGACTGTACCCATTTCCGATAACTAGAGCCCCCGAAACCCCCTCCCCAAACCCCGCGGACCAAAGGCTATAGCCCACCGGTCTCGGCGAATATTTCACGAGCTGCGCCGCTGGACATTTCTTGCCATTTTAGGGCAGGCTTCTGACCGTAGCCTCCCCTGGGCACGAGGACCCTCGAAAAGACTGCCCATTTCGGCGGCCAGCCCCGAAACCCCTCCCAGCCCCGCGGACCAGGCTATAGCCCACGGCCTCGGTGACTATTTCAGCAGCTGCGCGCTGGGCATTTCTTGCCATTTTAGGCGGGCTTCTGACCGTAGCCTCCTGGGCACCACGAGGACCCTCGAAAAAGCTGTAACCCATTTCCGGCCAGGCCCCGAAACCTCCTCCCCAACCTCGCGGACCAAAGGCTATAGCCCACCGGCCTCGGCGACTATTTCACGCGCTGCGCCGCTGGGCATTTCTTGCCATTTTAGGGCAGGCTTCTGACCGTAGCCTTCCACTGGGCACACGAGGACCCTCGAAAAGACTGTACCCATTTCCGAAGCCCAGAGCCCCCGACACCCCCACCCCAACCCCGGCGGACCAAAGCCGATAGCCCACCTGCCTCGGCGACTATTTCGCACGCTGCTGCGCTGGGCATTTCTTGGCCTTTTACGGCAGGCTTCGACCGTAGCCTCATTGGGCACCGAGCACCCTCGAAAAGACTGTAACATTTCCGGCAGGCCCCGAACCCCTCCCAACTCCAGCGGACCAAGGCTATAGCCCACGGCCTCGGCGACTATTTCACGCTGCGCGCTGGGCATTTCTTGCCATTTTAGGGCAGGCCTGACCGTAGCTCCCCTTTGGGCACCGAGGACCCTCGAAAAGTCATGCCATTTCCGATGCAGGCCCCGAACCCCCTCCCCGGCCCCGGACCAAAGGCTATAGCCCACGGCCTCGGCGAGTATTTCACGCGCTGCGGCTGGGCATTTCTTGCCATTTTAGGGCGGGCTTCGGCCGTAGCCTCCCATGGGCACCACGAGGACCCTCGAAATGACTGTACATATTTCCGATAACTAGAGCCCCGGAAACCCCCGCCCCCACCCCCCCGGACCAAGGCAATAGCCCACGGCCCCGGTGACTATTTCACCAGCTGCGCTGGGCATTTCTTGCCATTTAGGGCAGGCCTCTGACCGCCTTCCCACTGGGCACGACGACCTCGAATAGACTTTACCCATTTCTGACGACCAGAGCCCCCGAAACCCCCTCCCCAACCCCCGCGGACCAAAGGCTATAGCCCACCGGCCTCGGTGACTATTTCACGTGCTGCGCCGCTGGTATTGTCTTGCCATTTTAGGGCAGGCTTCTGACCGTAGCCTCCCACTGGGCACACGAGGACCCTCGAAAAGACTGTAACTATTTCCGTGACAGGCCCCGAAACCCCTCCCCGACTCCGTGGACCAAGGCTATAGCCCACCGGCCTCGGCGACTATTTCACGCAGCTGCGCGCTGGGCATTTATTGCCATTGTAGGCCAGGCCTCTGCCCGTAGCCTCCCACGGGGCACACGAGGACCCTCGAAAAGACTGTACCCATTTCCGACGACCAGAGCCCCCGAACCCCCCTCCCCAACCCCCGCGGAGCAAAGGCTATAGCCCACCGGCCTCGGCGAGTATTTCACGTGCTGCGCTGCTAGGCATTTCTTGCCATTTTGGGCGGGCTTGACGTAGCCTCCCACTGGGCACCGAGGACCCTCGAAAAGACTGTACATTTCCGACCGAGCCCCGAAACCCCTCCCAACCCCGGACCCAGGCTATAGCCCACGGTCTCGGCGAATATTTCCACGCTGCGCGCTGGGCATTTCTTGCCATATTAGGGCCGGCTTCTGATCGTATCCTCCCACTGGGCTGGAGGACCCTCGAAAAGACTGTGCCCATTTCCGACAGGCCCCGAAACCCCCTCCCCGCCCCGCGGACCAAGGCTATAGCCCACGGCCTCGGTGACTGTTTCACGCGCTGCGCGCTGGGCATTTCTTGCCATTTAGGGCAGGCCTCGACCGTAGCCTTCCCACTGGGCACCACGGCGACCCTCGAAAGACTGTACCCATTTCCGGCGGAGCCCCGAACCCCAACCCCCGCGGACCAAAGGATATAGCCCACCGGCCTCGGTGACTATTTCCCGCGCTGCACCGCTGGGCATTTCTTGCCATTTTAGGGCAGTCCTCTGACCGTAGCCTCCCACTGGGTACACGAGGACGCTCGAAAAGACTGTACCCATTTCCGACGACCAGAGCCCCGAACCCCTCCCGGCCCAGCGGGCAAAGGCTATAGCCCACGGGCCTCGGCGAGTATTTCACGCGCTGCGCCGCTGGGCATTTCTTGCCATTTTAGGGCAGGCTTCTGACCGTAGCCTCCCACTGGGCACACGAGGACCCTCGAAAAGACTGTACCCATTTCCGATGACCAGAGCCCCCGAACCCCCTGCCCAACCCCCGCAGACCAAAGGCTATAGCCCACCGGCCTCGGCGACTATTTCACACGCTGCGCCGCTGGGCATTTCTTGCCATTCTAGGGCAGGCTCCTGGGCGTAGCCTCCCACTGGGCACACGAGGACCCTCGAAAAGACTGTACATATTTCCGACGCCCAGGGCCCCCGAACCCCCCTCCCCAACCCCCGCGGAGCAAAGGCTATAGCCCACCGGCCTCGGCGAGTATTTCACGTGCTGCGCTGCTAGGCATTTCTTGCCATTTTAGGGCAGGCTTCTGACCGTAGCCTCCCACTGGGCACACGAGGACCCTCTAAAAGACTGTACATATTTCCGATAACTAGAGCCCCCGAAACCCCCTCCCCAAACCCCGCGGACCAAAGGCTATAGCCCACCGGTCTCGGCGAATATTTCACGTGCTGCGCCGCTGGACATTTCTTGCCATTTTAGGGCAGGCCTCTGTCCGTAGCTTGCCACTAGGCACACGAGGACCCTCGAAAAGACTGTACCCATTTCGGCGCGAGCCCCGAACCCCCTCCCAACCCCAGCGGCAAAGGCTATAGCCCACCGGCCTCGGCGAGTATTTCCGCAGCTGCGCGCTGGGCATTCTTATCATTTAAGGCGGGCTTCGGACCGTAGCCTCCCAGGCACCACGAGGACCCTCGAAAGGCTGTACAATTTCCGATGACGAGCCCCGAACCCCCTCCTCAACCCCGCGGACCAAGGCTATAGCCCGCGGCCTCGGCGACTATTTTACGCGCTGCGCCGCTGGGCATTTCTTGCCATTTAGGGCAGGCTTCTGACCGTAACTTCCCAGGCACCGAGGACCCTTGAAAAGACTGTACCCATTTCCGACGACCAGAGCCCCCGAACCCGCCTCCCCAACCCCCGCGGAGCAAAGGCTATAGCCCACCGGCCTCGGCGACTATTTCACGCGCTGCGCTGCTGGGCATTTCTTGCCATTTTAGGGCAGGCTTCTGACCGTAGCCTCCCACTGGGCACACGAGGACCCTCGAAAAGACTGTACATATTTCCGATAACCAGAGCCCCCGAAACCCCCTCCCCAACCCCCGCGGACCAAAGGCTATAGCCCACCGGTCTCGGCGAATATTTCACGAGCTGCGACGCTGGACATTTATTGCCATTTTAGGGCAGGCTTGACCGTAGCCTCCAGGCACCGAGACCCTCGAAAAGGCTGTACCCATTTCCGGCGCCAGGCCCCGAAACCCTCCCAACCCCGCGGACCAAGGCTATAGCCCACGGCCTCGGTGACTATTTCCAGCTGCGCTGGGCATTTCTTGGCATTTTAGGGCGGGCCTCGGCCGTAGCTTCCCAGGCACACGAGGACCCTCGAAAGGCCGTACCATTTCCGGACGAGCCCCGAGCCCCCTCCCGGCCCCAGCGGACCAAAGGCTATAGCCCACGGCCTCGGTGACTATTTCCAGCTGCGCGCTGGGCATTCTTGCCATTTTAGGGCGAGCCTCTGTCCGTAACCTTGCCCCAGGCACACGAGGACCCTCGAAAAGACTGTACCCATTTCCGGCGCCCGGGCCCGAAACCCCTCCCAACCCCCCGGAGCAAAGGCTATAGCCCACGCGGCGGTATTTCAGCGCTGCGCGCTGGGCATTTCTTGCCATTTAGGGCAGGCTTCTGACCGTAGCCTCCCACTGGGCACACGAGGACCCTCGAAAAGACTGTACCAATTTCCGATGACCAGAGCCCCCGAAACCCCCGCCCCAACCCCCGCGGACCCAAGGCGATAGCCCACCGGCCACGGCGACGAATTCACGCGCGGCGCCGCTGGGCAGTTCGTGCCAGTTTAGGGCAGGCCCAGACAGTAGCCTCCAGGCACCGAGGACCCTCGAAAAGACTGTACATATTTCAGACTAGAGCCCCGAGCCCCTCCCCGACCCCGGCGGACCAAGGCTATAGCCCACGGCCTCGGTGACTATTTCACCCAGCTGCGCGCTGGGCATTTCTTGCCATTTTAGGGCGGGCCTCTGACCGTAGCCTCCAGGCACCGGAGGACCCTCGAAAGACTTTACCCATTTCGGCGACGAGCCCCGAAACACCCTCCCAAAACCCGCGGACCAACGGCTATAGCCCACCGGCCTCGGCGACTATTTCGCAGCTGCGCGCTGGGCATGTCTTGCCATTTAGGGCAGGCTTGACCGTAGCCTCAGCTGGGCACCACGAGGACCCTCGAAAAGACTGTAACTATTTCCGACGACCAGAGCCCCCGAAACCCCCTCCCTACCTCTCGTGGACCAAAGGCTATAGCCCACCGGCCTCGGCGACTATTTCGCAAGTTGCGCCGCTGGGCATTTCTTGCCATTTTAAGACAGGCCTCTGACCGTAGCCTCCCACTGGGCTCACGAGGACCCTCGACGTGACTGTACCCATTTTCGACACGGGGCCCAGAACCCCTCCCCAACCCCCGCGGACCAAAGGCTATAGCCCACCGGCCTCGGCGACTATTTCACGCGCTGCGCCGCTGGGCATGTCTTGCCATTTTAGGGCAGGCTTCTGACCGTAGCCTCCCACTGGGCACACGAGGACCCTCGAAAAGACTGTAACAATTTCCGGCGACGGCCCCGAAACCCCCTCACCAACCCCCGCGGACCAAAGGCTATAGCCCACCGGCCTCGGCGACTATTTCACGCGCTGCGCCGCTGGGCATTTCTTGCCATTTTAGGGCAGGCCTCTGACCGTAGCTTGCCAGTGGGCACACGAGGACCCTCGAAAAGACTGTACCCATTTCCGTGCGAGCCCCGAACCCCCTCCCCGACCCCAGCGGACCAGGCTATAGCCCACGGCCTCGGCGAGTATTTCCGCAGCTGCTGCTGGGCATTTCTTGCCATTTTAGGCGGGCTTCGACCGTAGCCTCAGCTGGGCACGAGGACCCTCGAAAGACTGCCATATTTCCGCCGAGCCCCGAAACCCCCTCCCGACCCCCGGACCAGGCTATAGCCCACCGGCCTCGGTGACTATTTCGCAGCTGCGCGCTGGGCATTTCTTGCCATTTTAGGGCGAGGCCTCGACCACTTCCTGGGCACCACGAGGACCTCGAAAAGACTTTGCCCATTTCGGCGACGAGCCCCGAGAAACACCCTCCCAACCCCAGCGGACCAGGCTATAGCCCACCGGCCTCGGTGACTATTTCAGCTGCGCGCTGGGCATGTCTTGCCATTTTAGGGCGGGCTTGACCGTAGCCTCCCAGCTGGGCACACGAGGACCCTCGAAAAGACTGTACCCATTTCCGACGGCGAGCCCCGAAACCCCTCCCGACTCGTGGACCAGGCTATAGCCCGGACCTCGGCGACTATTTCACCGCTGCGCTGGGCATTTCTTGCCATTTAGGGCAGGCTTCTGACCGTAGCCTTCCCATGGGCACGAGGACCCTCGAAAAGACTGTACCCATTTCCGACAGGCCCCGAACCCCCTCCCCCCAGCGGACCAAAGGCTATAGCCCACGGCCTCGGCGCTATTTCGCGCTGCGCTGGGCATTTCTTGCCATTTTAGGGCAGGCTTGACCGTAGCCTCCCAGGCACCACGAGGACCCTCGAAAAGACTGTACCCATTTCCGGCGACAGGCCCCGAAACCCCTCCCAACTCGGACCAGGCTATAGCCCACGGCCTCGGTGACTATTTCACGCAGCTGCGCGCTGGCATTTCTTGCCATTTTAGGGCGGGCCTCTGACCGTAGCCTCCCAAGGCACCACGGACCCTCAAAAAGACTGTACCCATTTCCGACGCCCAGAGCCCCCGAACGCCGCTCCCCAACCCCCGCGGACCAAAGGCTATAGCCCACCGGCCTCGGCGCCTATTTCACGCGCTGCGCCGCTGGACATTTCTTGGCATTTTAGGGCAGGCTTCTGACCTTAGCCTCCCACTGGGCACACGAGGACCCTCGAAAGGCATGCCATTTCGGCCCCAGGCCCCGAGCGCGACTCCCGGCCCCAGCGGACCAAAGGCTATAGCCCACCGGTCTCGGCAACTATTTAACGTGCTGCGCCGCTGGACATTTCTTGCCATTTTAGGGCAGGCGTCTGACCGTAGCCTCCCACTGAGCACACGAGGACCCTGGAAAAGACTGTACCCATTTCCGACGACCAGAGCCCCAGAAACACCCTCCCCAACCCCCGCGGACCAAAGGCTATAGCCCACCGGCCTCGGCGACAATTTCACGCGATACGCCGCTGGGCATTTCTTGACATTTTAGGGCAGGCTTCTGACCGTAGCCTCCCACTGAGCACACGAGGACCCTCGAAAAGACTGTACCCATTTCCGACGACCAGAGCCCCAGAACCACCCTCCCCAACCCCCGCGGACCAAAGGCTATAGCACACCGACCTCGGCGACCATTTCACGTGCTGCGCCGCTGGGCATTTCTTGCCATTTTAGGGCAGGCCTCTGACCGTAGCCTCCAACTGGGCACACGAGGACCCTCAAAAAGACTGTACCCATTTCCGACGACCAGAGCCACCGAAACCCCCTCTCCAACCCCCGCGGACCAAAGGCTATAGCCCACCGGCCTCGGCGACTATTTCACGCACTGCGCCGCTGGGCATTTCTTGCCATAGAAGGGCAGGCCTCTAACCGTAGCCTCCCACTGGGAAAACGAGGATCTTCGAAAAGACTGTACCCATTTCCCAGGCCCAGAGCACCCGAACGCCCCTTCCCAACCCCCGCGTACCAAAGGCTATAGCCCACCGGCCTCGGCGACATTTCACGCGCTGCGCCGCTGGGTATGTCTTCCCATTTTAGGGCAGGCTTCTGACCGTAGCCTCCCACTGGGCACACAAGGACCCTCGAAAAGACCGTACCCATTTCCGACGACCAGAGCCCCAGAAACACCCTCCCCAACCCCCGCGGACCAAAGGCTATAGCCCACTGGCCTCGGTGACTATTTCACGCGCTGCGCCGCTGGGTATGTCTTGCCATTTTAGGGTAGGCTTATGACCGTAGCCTCCCACTGGGCACACGAGGACCCTTGAAAAGGCTGTACCCATTTCCGATGCCCAGAGCCTCCGAACGCCCCTCCCCAACCCCCGCGGACCAAAGGCTAATGCCCACCGGCCTCGGCGACTATTTCACGCGCTGCGCCGCTGGGCATTTCGTGCCATTTTAGGGCAGGCCTCTGACCGTAGCCTCCCACTGGGCACACGAGGACCCTCGAAAAGACTGTACCAATTTCTGACGACCAGAGCCCCCGAACCCCCCTCCCCAACCGCCGCAGACCAAAGGCTATAGCCCACCGGCCTCGGTGACTATTTCACGCGCTGCACCGCTGGGCATTACTTGCCATTTTACGGCAGGCTTCTGACCGTAGCCTCCCACTGGGCACACAAGGACCCTCGAAAAGACTGTACCCATTTCCGACGACGAGAGCCCCCGAAACCCCCTCCCCAACCCCCGCGGACCAAAGGCTATAGCCCACCGGCGTCGGCGACTATTTCACGTGCTGCGCCGCTGGACATTTCTTGCCATTTTAGGGCAGGCCTCTAACCGTAGCCTCCCACTGGGAAAATGAGGACCTTCGAAAAGACTGAACCCATTTCCCAGGCCCAGAACCCCTGAACGCCCCTCCCGGCCCCAGCGTACCAAGGCTGAGCCCACCGGCCTCGGCGACATTTCACGCGCTGCGCCGCTGCGTATGTCTTGTCATTTTAGGGCAGGCTTCTGACCGTAGCCTCCCACTGGGCACACAAGGACCCTCGAAAAGACCGTACCCATTTCCGACAACCAGAGCCCCAGAAACAGCCTCCCCAACCCCCGCGGACCAAAGGCCATAGACACCGACCTTTGCGACCATTTCACGTGCTGCGCCGCTGGGCATTTCATGCCATTTTAGGGCAGGCCTCTGACCGTAGCCTCCCACTGAGCACACGAGGACCCTCGAAAAGACTGTACCCATTTCCGACGACCAGAGCCCCCGAAACCCCCTCCCCAACCCTCACGGACCAAAGGCTATAGCCCACCGGCCTCGGTGACTATTTCACGCGCTGCGCCGCTGGGTATGTCTTGCCATTTTAGGGCAGGCCTCTGACCGTAGCCTCCCACTGGGCACACGAGGACCCTCGAAAAGACTGTACCAATTTCGGCGAGCCCCGAACCCCCTCCCAACCCCGCGGACCAGGCTATAGCCCACCGCCCTCTGCGACTATTTCACGCGCTGCACCGCTGGGCATTACTTGCCATTTCTGGCGGGCTTCTGACCGTAGCCTCCCAGGCACCACAAGGACCCTCGAAAGACTGTACCCATTTCCGACGGCGAGCCCCGAAACCCCTCCCCCCCAGCGGACCAAAGGCTATAGCCCACCGGCGTCGGCGACTATTTCACGTGCTGCGCCGCTGGACATTTCTTGCCATTTTAGGGCAGGCCTCTAACCGTAGCCTCCCACTGGGAAAATGAGGACCTTCGAAAAGACTGAAACCATTTCCCAGGCCCAGAACCCCTGAACGCCCCTCCCCAACCCCCGCGTACCAAAGGCTATAGCCCACCGGCCTCGGCGACATTTCACGCGCTGCGCCGCTGGGTATGTCTTGTCATTTTAGGGCAGGCTTCTGACCGTAGCCTCCCACTGGGCACACAAGGACCCTCGGAAAGACTGTACCCATTTCCGACGACCAGAGCCCCCGAAACCCCCTCCCCAACCCTCACGGACCAAAGGCTATAGCCCACCGGCCTCGGTGACTATTTCACGCGCTGCGCCGCTGGGTATGTCTTGCCATTTTAGGGTAGGCTTATGACCGTAGCCTCCCACTGGGCACACGAGAACCCTTGAAAAGCCTGTACCCATTTCCGACGCCCAGAGCCTCCGAACGCCCCTCCCCAACCCCCGTGGAACAAAGGCTAATGCCCACCGGCCTCGGCGACTATTTCACGCGCTGCGCCGCTGGGCATTTCGTGCCATTTTAGGCCTCGACGTAGCCTCCCAGCAGCAGGGACCCTCGAAAGGCTGTACCAATTTACTGTCGCCAGGCCCGAACCCCCTCCCGCCCGCGGACCAAAGGCTATAGCCCACCGGCCTCGGTGACTATTTCCGCAGCTGTACCGCTGGGCATTACTTGCCATTTCTGGCGGGCTTGACCGTAGCCTCCCAGGCACACAGGACCCTCGAAAAGGCTGTACTCATTTCCGGCGAGCCCCAGGCGCCCCTCCCCAACCCCCGCGGACCAAAGGCTATAGCCCACCGGCGTCGGCGACTATTTTTCGGGCTACGCCACTGGGCATGTCTTGCCATATTAGGGCAGGCTTTTTGTAGCCTGTAGGACCCTCGAAAAGACTGTACCCGTTTCTTCGCCCGAGCCCAGGCGCCCCTCCCCAACCCCCGCGGACCAAAGGCTATAGCCCACCGGCCTTGACGAGTATTTCGCACGCTTCATAGCTGGGCAGTTCTTGCCCTTTTAGGGCAGCCCTCTGACCGTAGAATCCCACTGGGCACATGAGGACACTCGAAAAGACTGTACCCATTTCCGATGCCAGCCCAGGCCCCCCCTCCGGCCCCCGCGGACCGTGCTATAGCCCACCGGCCTCGGTGACTATTTCACGTGCTGCGCCGCTGGATATTTCTTGCCATTTAGGGCAGGCCTCGACCGTAGCCTCCGCAGGCACAGGGGCCTCGAAAGACTGTACCCATTTCCGGCGGCCAGAACCTCCGAAACCCCTCCCCGGCCCCAGCGGACCAGGCTATAGCCCACGGCCTCGGCGACTATTTCGCGCGCTGCGCGCTGGGTATGTCTTACCATTTAGGGCGAGCTTCTGACCGTGGCCTCCCCAGGCACACAAGGACCCTCAAAAGGCCGTACCCATTTCCGGCCAGCGAGCGCCCTCCCGGCCCAGCGGACCAAAGGCTATAGCCCACCGGCCTCGGCGACTATTCGCGCCGCTGTATCGCAGGGCATTTCTTGCCCGCCAAGGCAGCCCTCGTACCGTAGCCTCCTCACGGGCACCACGAGGACCCTCGAAAAGACTGTACCCATTCCGTGCCGAGCCCCGGAACCACCCTCCCAGACCCAGTAGACCAAAAGCTATAGCCACCCGGCCTCGGCAGCGCTGCCTTCAGCTGGGCGCTGGGTATTTCTTGCCATTTTTGTCAGGGCCTCTAACGTAGCCTCACTTTGGGAAGGCGAGGACCTTGAAAAATGTACCCATTTCCGGGCCAGGCCCCAGGCGCCTCCCGGCCCAGCGGGCCAAAGGCTATATTTCACGCGCTGCGCCGCTGGGTATGTTTTGCCATTTTAGGGCAGGCTTCTGACCGTAGCCTCCCACTGGGCACACAAGGACCCTCGAAAAGACCGTACCCATTTTCGACGACCAGAGCCCCAGAAACACCCTCCCCAACCCCCGCGGACCAAAGGCTATAGCACACCGACCTCGGCGACCATTTCACGTGCTGCGCCGCTGGGCATTTCTTGCCATTTTAGGGCAGGCCTCTGACCGTAGCCTCGCACTGGGCACACAAGGACCCTCGAAAAGACCGTACCCATTTCCGACGCCCAGAGCCCCAGAACGCCCCTCCACAACCCCCGCGGACCAAAGGCTATAGCCCACCGGCCTCGACGACTATTTCGCACTCTGCATCGCAGGGCATTTCTTGCCCTTTTAGGGCAGCCCTCTGACCGTAGCCTCTGCGGGCACGAGGACCCTCGAAAAGGTACCCATTTCCGATGCGAGGCCCTGAACCCCCTCTCCGGCCCAGTGGACCAAAAGCTAGCCCACCGGCCTCGGCAACTATTTCGCGGAGCCAGGCAGGTTCTTGCCATTTTGGGCAGTCCTCTGACCGTAGTCTCCCAATGGGTGCAGGAGGACCCTCGAAAAACTGCCATTCCGGCGCGAGCCCCGAGCGCCTCCCCAACCCCCGCGGACCAAAGGCTATAGCCCACCGGCCTCGGTGACTATTTCACGTGCTGCGCCGCTGGACATTTCTTGCCATTTTCGGGCAGGCTTCTGGCCGTAGCCTCCCACTGGGCACAAGAGGACCCTCGAAAAGACTGTACCCATTTCAAACGACCAGAGCCCCCGAAACCCCCTCCCCAACCCCCGCGGACCAAAGGTTATAGCCCACCGGCCTCTGTGACTATTTCACGCGCTGCGCCGCTGGGCATTTCTTGCCATTTTAGGACAGGCCTCGGACCGTAGCCTCGCACTGGGCACACAAGGACCCTCGAAAAGACCGGACCCATTTCGGCCGAGGCCCCAGGCGCCCCCTCGACCCCGCGGACCAAAGCCTGGCCCACGGCCTCGGCGACTATTCGCCACGCTGCGCCATGTGAGGCATTTCTTGCACCAAGGGCAGCCCTCTGGACCGTAGCCTCCTCACCGGGCACCACGAGGGACCCTCGAAAAGGCGTACCCATTTCCGATGCGGGCCCCAGAACCCCCTCCCGGCCCCGGAGGACCCAGAAAGCTATGGCCCGGCCTCGGCAGCTATTTCTGTTGGGCGGCTGGGTATTTCTTGCCATTTTAGAGGCGTCTGTAACCGTAGCCTCCAGCTGGCGAGGACCTTGAAAAGCTGCCATTTCCCGGGCCCAGGCCCCGACGCCCTCCTCCCAGCGGGCCAAGGCTATATATCACCTGACGCGCCGCGGTATATCTTATTTACAAACTGAGCATCTGACCGTAGCCTCCCACTGGGCACACAAGGACCCTCGAAAAGACCGTACCCATTTCCGACGATCAGAGCCCCAGAAACACCCTCCCCAACCCCCACGGACCAAAGGCTATAGCACACCGACCTCGGCGACCATTTCACGTGCTGCGCCGCTGGGCATTTCTTGCCATTTTAGGGCAGGCCTCTGACTGTAGCCTCCCACTGGGCACACAAGGACCCTCGAAAAGACCGTACCCATTTCCGACGCCCAGAGTCCCAGAACGCCCCTCAACAACCCCCGCGGACCAAAGGCTATAGCCCACCGGCCTCGACGACTATTTCGCACTCTGCATCGCAGGGTATTTCTTGCCATTTTTGGGCAGGCCTCTGACCGTAGTCTCCCACTGGGTGCAGGAGGACCCTCGAAAAGACTGTACCCATTCCGACGCCGAGAGCCCCCGAACGCCCCTCCCCAACCCCCGCGGACCAAAGGCTATAGCCCACCGGCCTCGGCGACTATTTCACGAGCTGCGCCGCTGGGCATGTCTTGCCATTTTAGGGCAGGCTTCTGACCGTAGCCTCCCACTGGGCACACGAGGACCCTCGAAAAGACCGTACCCATTTCTGACGACCAGAGCCCCCGAAACCCCCTCCCCAACCCCCGCGGACCAAAGGCTATAGCCCACCGGCCTCCGTGACTATTTCCCGTGCTACGCCGCTGGGCATTTCTTGCCATTTTAGGGCAGGCCTCTGACCGTAGCCTCCCACTGGGCACACGAGGACCCTCGAAAAGACTGTACCCATTTCCGATGCCCAGAGACCCCGAACGCCCGTCCCCAACCCCCGCGGACAAAAGGCTATAGCCCACCGGCCTCGGCGACTATTTCATGCGCTGCGCCGCTGGGCATGTCTTGCCATTTTAGGGCAGGCGTCTGACCGTAGCCTCCCACTGGGCACACGAGGACCTTCGAAAAGACTGTACCCATTTCCGACGACCAGAGGCCCCAAAACCCCCTCCCCAACCCCCATGGACCAAAGGCTATAGCCCACCGGCCTCGGCGACTATTTCACGCGCTGCGCCGCTGGGCATTTCTTGCTATTTTAGGGCAGGCTTCTGATCGTAGCCTCCCACTCGGTACACGAGGACCCTCGAAAAGACTGTACCCATTTCCGACGCCCAGAGCCCCAGAACTTCCCTCCCCAACCCCCGTGGACCAAAGGCTATAGCCCACCGGCCTCGACGACTATTTCACGCGCTGCGCCGCTGGGCATTTCTTGCTATTTTAGCGCAGGCTTCTGATCGTAGCCTCCCACTGGGCACATGAGGACGCTCGAAAAGACTGTACCCATTTCCGACGACCAGAGCCCAAGAAATTCCCTCCCCAACCCCCGCGGACCAAAGGCTCTAGGCCACCGGCCTCGGTGACTATTTCACGCGCTGCGCCGCTGGACATTTCTTGCCATTTTAGGGCAGGCTTCTGACCGTAGCCTCCCACTGGGTACACGAGGACCCTCGTAAAGACTGTACACATTTCCGATGACCAGAGCGCCCGAAACACCTTCCCCAACCCCCGCGGACAAAAGGTTATAGCCCACCGGCCTCGGCGACTCTTTCCTGTGCTGCGCCGCTGGGCATTTCTTGCCATTTTAGGGCAGGCCTTTGACCGTATCCTCTCACTGGGCACACGAGGACCTTCGAAAAGACTGTACCCATTTCCGACGAGCCCGAAACCCCTCCCCAACCCTGCAGACCAAAGGCTATATAGCCCACCGGCCTCGACGACTATTTCACGCACTGCGCCGCTGGGCATTTCTTGCCATTTTAGGGCAGGCCCTGACCGTAGCCTCCCACTGGGCACGCGAGGACCCTCGAAAAGACTGTACCCATTTCCGACTCCAGAGCCCCCGAACGCCCCTCCCCAACCCCCGAGGGCCAAAGGCTATAGCCCACCGGCCTCGGCGACTATTTCACGCGCTGCGCCGCTGGGCATGTCTTGCCATTTTAGGGCAGGCTTCTGACCGTAGCCTCCCACTGGGCACACGAGGACCTTCGAAAAGACTGTAGCCATTTCCGACGAGCAGAGCCCCCGAAACCCCCTCCCCAACCCTCGTGGACCAAAGGCTATACCCCACCGGCTCGAAGACTCTTTCACGCGCTGCGCCTATGGGCATTTCTTGCTATTTTAGGGCAGGCTTCTGATCGTAGCCTCCCACTGGGCACACGAGGACCCTCGAAAAGACTGTACCGATTTCCGACGCCCAGAGCCCCAGAACTTCCCTCCCCAACCCCCGCGGACCAAAGGCTCTAGGCCACCGGCCTCGGCAACTATTTCACGCGCTGCGCGGCTGGACATTTCTTGCCAATTTAGGGCAGGCTTCTGACCGTAGCCTCTCACTGGACACACGAGGACCCTTGTAAAGACTGTACCCATTTCCGACGACCAGAGCCCCCGAAACCCCCTCCCCAACCCCCGCGGACCAAAGGCTATAGCCCACCGGCCTCGGTGACTATTTCACGCGCTGCGCCGCTGGGCATTTCTTGTCATTTTAGGGCAGGCCTCTGACCGTAGCCTCCCACGGGGCACACGAGGACCCTCGAAAAGACTGTACCCATTTCCGACGCCCCTCCCCAACCCCCGCACACCAAAGGCTATAGCCCACCGGCCTCGACGACTATTTCACGCGCTGCGCCGTTGGGCATTTCTTGCCATTTTAGGGCAGGCCCTGACCGTAGCCTCCCAATGGGCACGCGAAGACCCTCGAAAAGACTGTACGCATTTCCGAATCCAGAGCCACCGAACGCCCCTCCCCAACCCCCGAGGGCAAAAGGCTATAGCCCACCGGCCTCGGCGACTATTTCCCATGCTACGCCGCTGGGTATTTCTTGCCATTTTAGGGCAGGCCTCTGACCGTAGCCTCCCCCTGGGCACACGAGGACCCTCGAAAAGATTGTACCCATTTCCGACGCCCCTCCCCAACCCCCGCACACCAAAGGCTATAGCCCACCGGCCTCGACGACTATTTCACGCGCTGCGCCGTTGGGCATTTCTTGCCATTTTAGGGCAGGCCTCTGACCGTAGCCTCCCACTGGGCACACGAGGACCCTCGAAAAGACTGTACCCATTTCCGATGCCCAGAGACCCCGAACGCCCGTCCCCAACCCCCGCGGACAAAAGGCTATAGCCCACCGGCATCGGCGACTATTTCATGCGCTGCGCCGCTGGGCATGTCTTGCCATTTTAGGGCGGGCTTCTGACCGTAGCCTCCCAGGCTACGAGGACCTTGGAAAGCGCATGCCCATTTCCGACGACCAGAGGCCCCAAAACCCCCTCCCTAACCCCCATGGACCAAAGGCTATAGCCCACCGGCCTCGGCGACTATTTCACGCGCTGTGCCGCTGGGCATTTCTTGCTATTTTAGGGCAGGCTTCTGATCGTAGCCTCCCACTGGGCACACGAGGACCCTCGAAAAGACTGTACCGATTTCCGACGCCCAGACCCCAGAACTTCCCTCCCCCACCCCAGCGGACCAAGGCTCTGGGCCACCGGCCTCTCGGCAACTATTTCCGCAGCGCTGCGGAGCTGGACATTTCTTGCCAATTTAGGGCAGGCTTGGCCGTAGCCTCTCAGACACGAGGACCCTTGTGCTGTACCCATTTCCGGCGACGGCCCCGAAACCCTCCCGGCCCCAGCGGACCAAAGGCTATAGCCCACCGGCCTCGGTGACTATTTCCCAGCTGCGCGCTGGGCATTTCTTGTCATTTTAGGGCGGGCTTCTGACCGTAGCCTCCCCAGGCACCGAGGACCTTGGGTGTACCCATTTTGGCGCCTCCCAACCCCGCGGACCAAGGCTATAGCCCACCGGCGTCGGCGACTATTTCGCGCGCTCCGCCGCTGGGTATTTCTTGCCATTTTCGGGCAGGCCCTGACCGTAGCCTCCCAATGGGCACGGGGACCCTCGAAAGGCATGCCATTTCGAATCCGAGCCACGACGCCCCTCCCCAACCCCCGAGGGCAAAAGGCTATAGCCCACCGGCCTCGGCGACTATTTCCCGTGCTACGCCGCTGGGTATTTCTTGCCATTTTAGGGCAGGCCTCTGACCGTAGCCTCCCACTGGGCACACGAGGACCCTCGAAAAGATTGTACCCATTTCCGAAGCCCAGACCCGAGCGCCCGTCCCAACCCCGCGGACAAAAGGCTATAGCCACCGGGCCGGTGACTATTTCATCGCTGCGCGCTGGGCATGTCTTGCCATTTAGGCGGGCTGACCGTAGCCTCCCACTGAGCTGCGAGGACCCGGCCCATTTCCGGCGACCAGGCCCCAAAACCCCTCTAACCCCATGGACCAAAGGCTATGGCCCGCGGCCTCGGCGACTATTTCCTGCTGTGCGCTGGGCATTTCTTGCTATTTTAGGGCGGGCTTGATCGTAGCCTCCTGGGCAGGACTCTCGAAAAGACTGTACCCATTTCCGGCCTGAGCCCCAGAACTTCCCTCCCGGCCCCGCGGACCAAGGCTCTGGGCCACACGGCCTCGACTATTTCATGCGCTGCGCGCTGGACATTTCTTGCCAATTTAGGGCGGGCTTCGGCCGTAGCCTCTCCCAGGCACACGAGGACCCTCGTAAAGACTGTACCCATTTCCGACGACCAGATCCCGAAACCCCTCCCCGACCCTCGCGGACCAAGGTATAGCCCAGCCTCGATGACTATTTCGTGCTGCGCCTGGGCATTCTTGCCATTTTAAGGGCAGGCCTCGACCGTAGCCTCCCCCAGCGAGGACCCTCGAAAGACTGTACCCATTTCCGGCGAGCCCCGAAACCTCCCCAACCCCGCGGACCAAAGGCTATGGCCCACCGGCCTCGGCGACTATTTCGCGCGCTGCGCCGCTGGGCATTTCTTGCCATTTAGGTCAGGCCTCTGACCGTAGCCTCCCGGCGCGCGGACCCTCGAAAGAATGTACCCATTTCCGGCGACGGGCCCTGAGCCCATCCCCAACCCCAGACCAAAGGCTATAGCCCACGGCCTCGGCGACTATTTCACGCTGCGCATTGGGCATTCTTGCCATTTTAGGGCGAGGCCCTGACCGTAGCCTCCCTCGACGCGAGGACCCTCGAAAAGACTGTACCCATTTCCGACTCGAGGCCCCGAGCGCCTCCCCACCCCGAGGGCCAAGGCTATAGCCCACGGCCTCGGGGACTATTCCTGCAGCTGCGCGCTGGACATTTCTTGCCATTTTAGGGGCAGGCTTCGACCGTAGCCTCCCCTGGGCACGAGGACCCTCGTAAGGCTGCCATTTCCGGCAGGCCCAGCCTCCCAACCCCCGCGGACCAGGCTATAGCCCGGCCTCGGCGACTTTTCCTGACTGCGCCGCTGGGCATTTCTTGCAATTTTAGGGCAGGCCTTAACCGTAGCCTCCCACTGGGAATGCGAGGACCCTCGAAAAGCTGTACCCATTTCGGCGACCAGGCCCCGAAACCCCTACCCCCCCGGACCAAAGGCTATAGCCCACCGGCCTCGGCGACGATTTCACGCTGCGCGCTGGTCATTTCTTGCCATTTTGGGTAGGCCCTGACCGTAGCCTCCCAGGGCGCGAGGACCCTCGAAAGACTGTGCCATTTCCGACTTGAGCCCTGACGCCCTCCCCAGCCCGAGGGCCAGGCTATAGCCCACGGCCTCGGCGACTATTTCACAGCTGCGCCCGCTGGACATTTCTTGCCATTTAGGGCAGGCTTCTGACCGTAGCCTCCCACTGGGCTACGAGGACCCTCGTAGGCATGCCATTTCCGTGAGCAGGCCCCGAAACCCCTCCCCGACCCCGCGGACCCAAGGCTATAGCCCACCGGCCTCGTGACTATTTCCGTCTTTGCGCGCTGGGCATTTCTTGCTATTTTAGGGCAGGCCTCTAACGTAGCCTCCCGCTGGGCACACGGGGACCTTTGAAAATAATGTGCCCATTTCCGATGCGGGACCCCGGCGCCCTCCCGGCCCAGCGGACAAAAGGCTATAGCCCACGGCCTCGGCGACTATTTCACGCAGCTGCGCGCTGCGCATGTCTTGCCATTTTAGGCGGGGCTTCGGTAGTAACCTCCTGGGCACCACGAGGACCTTGAAAGAATGTACCCATTTCCGGCGACGAGGCCGAAACCCCCTCCCGGCCCCGTGGACCAAAGGCTATAGCCCCACCGGCCTCGGTGACTATTTGCGCTTCGCGCTGGGTATTTCTTGCTATTTTAGGCGGGCTTGACCGTAGCCTCCCCAGGCTACGAGGACCTTGAAAAGTGCCATTTGACGGCAGGCCGAAACCCCTCCCCCCGACCCCGCCGGACCAAGGCTATAGCCCACGGCCTCGGCGACTATTTGGCTGCGTTGCTGGGCATTCTTGCCATTTTAGGGCAGAGCCTTGACCATAGCCTCCCACTTTGAGCGCGAGGACCCTCGAAAAGGCTGTACCCATTTCGACTCCGGGCCCCGAGCGCCCCTCCCGGCCCCGAGGGCCAGGCTATAGCCCACGGCCTCGGCGACTATTTCACGCGCTGCGCCGCTGGACATTTCTCGCCATTTTAGGGCAGGCTTCTGACCGTAGCCTCCCCAGCTGCACGAGGACCCTCGTAAAAGGCTGTACCCATTTCCGGCCGAGCAGGCCCCGAAACCCCTTGACCCAGCGGACCAAAGGCTATAGCCCACGGCCTCCGTGACTATTTCCCGTGCTGCGCCGGCTGGGCATTTCTTGCCATTTTGGGCGGAGCCTCGGCCAGTAGCCTCCCCAGGCAAGCGAGGACCCTCGAAAAGGCTGTACCCATTTCCGGCGACGAGCCCTCGAAACACCTTCCCCAACCCCGCGGACCAGGCTATAGCCCACGGCCTCGGTGACTATTTACGCTTCGCGCTGGGTATTTCTTGCTATTTTAGGGCAGGCTTGACGTAGCCTCCCGCCCAGGCACACGAGGACCTTGAAAAATGCACCCATTTCGGCGGCAGGCCCGAAACCCCTACCCCCGCGGACCTAAGTCTATAGCCCACCGGCCTCGGCGACTTTTTCGCGCTGCGTTGTTGGACATTTATTGCCATTTAGGGCGAGCCTTGACCATAGCCTCCACTTTGAGCACGCGAGGACCCTCGAAAGACTGTACCCATTTCCGGCGAGGCCCCGAAACCCCTCCCCGGCCCCAGCGGACCAAGGCTATAGCCAACCGGCCTCACTGACAAATTACCGTGCTGCGCCGCAGGGCATTTCTTTCCATTTTTGGGCGGGCCTCGATCGTAGCCTCCCTTTGAGCGCGAGGACCCTCGAAAGGCTGTACCCATTTCCGGACGAGGCCCCGAGCCCCTCGCCCCGCGGACCAAAGGCTATGCCAGCCACCGGCCTCAGCGACTATTTGGCGCTGCGCGGCTGGGCATTTCTTGCCATTTAGAGGCGAGGCCTTGACCGTAGCCTCCCCTTTGGGCGCGGACCCTCGAAAGACTGCCATTTCCGTGACCAGGCCCCCAAAACCCCTCCCCGGCCCCCGGACCAAAGGCTATAGCCACCGGCCTCGGCGACTATTTGTGGCCGCGGTGGGCATTTCTTGCCATTTAGGGCAGGCCTTGACCGTAACCTCCCTCTTGGGCGAGGACCCTCGAAAAGACTGTACCCATTTCCGGCGAGCCCCAGGCCCCCCTCCCCGGACCCGCGCGCCAGGCTATAACCCACGGCGACTATTTCCGCAGCTGCGCGCTGGGCATTTCTTGCTATTTTGAGGCAAGGCCTTACCGTAGCCTACCAGACGCACGCGAGGACCCTCGAAAGACTGTGCCATTTCCGACTCGAGCCCCGAGCGCCCTCCCAACCCCGAGGGCAAAAGGCGATAGCCCACGGCCTGGCGACTATTTCACGCGCTGCGCCGCTGGACATTTCTTGCCATTTTAGGGGAGGCTTCTGACCGTAGCTTCCCACTGGGCACACGAGGACCCTCGTAAAGACTGTACCCATTTCCGACTCCATAGCCCCCGAACGCCCCTCAACAACCCCCGATGGCCAAAGGCTATAGCCCACCGGCCTCGGCGACTATTTCACGCGATGCGCTGGACATTCTCGCCATTTTGAGCAGGCTTCTGACCGTAGCCTCCCAGGCACGAGGACCCTCGTAAAGACTGTACCCATTTCCGGCAGGCGAAACCCCCTTGACCCCGCGGACCAAAGGCTATAGCCACGGCCTCCGTGACTATTTCCCGTGCTGCGCGCTGGGCATTTCTTGCTATTTTGAGGCGGGCTTCTGACCGTAGCCTCCCAGCTGGGCACGAGGACCCTCGAAATGACTGTACCCATTTCCGTGCCGAGACCCGACGCCCCTCCCCGGCCCCAGCGGACAAAGGCTATAGCCCACGGTCCTCGGCGACTATTTCACCGCTGCGCGCTGGGCATGTCTTGCCAATTTAGGGCAGGCTTTGACCGTAGCCTCCCACAGGGCACAGACCTTGAAAGAATGTACCCATTTCGGCGACCGGGCAGGCCGAAACCCCCTCCCGGCCCGTGGACCAAAGGCTATACCCCACCGGCTCGGCGACTATTTCACGCGCTGCGCCGCTGGGCATTTCTTGCCATTTTAGGGCAGGCCCTGACCGTAGCCTCCCACTGGGCACGCGAGGACCCTCGAAAAGACTGTACCCATTTCCGACGACCAGAGCCCTCGAAACACCTTCCCCAACCCCCGCGGACCAAAGGCTATAGCCCACCGGCCTCGGCGACTATTTGACGCGCTACGCCGCTGGGTATTTCTTGCTATTTTAGGGCAGGCTTCTGACCGTAGCCTCCCACTGGGCACACGAGGACCGTAGCCTCCCACCGGCCTCAGTGACAATTTCCCGTGCTGCACCGCTGGGCATTTCTTGCCATTTTAGGGCAGGCCTCTGACCGTAGCCAACCACGGGGCACACGAGGACCCTCGAAAAGACTTTACCCATTTCCGACGCCCCTCCCCAACCCCCGCATACCAAAGGCTATAGCCCACCGGCCTCGACGACTATTTCACGCGCTGCGCCGCTGGGCATTTCTTGCCATTTTAGGGCAGGCCCTGACCGTAGCCTCCCAATGGGCACGCGAGGACCCTCGAAAAGACTGTACCCATTTACGAATCCAGAGCCCCGAGCGCCTCCCCGGCCCCGAGGCAGGCTATAGCCACCGGCCTCGGCGACTATTTCCTGCTGCGCCCGCTGGACATTTCTGGCCATTTTAGGGCGGGCTTCTGACCGTAGCCTCCCAGGCACGAGGACCCTCGTAAAAGGCATGCCATTTCCGACAACCAGAGCCCCCGAAACACCTTCCCCAACCCCCGCGGACCAAAGGCTATAGCCCACCGGCCTCGGTGACTATTTGACGTGCTACGCCGCTGGGTATTTCTTGCCATTTTAGGGCAGGCTTCTGACCGTAGCCTCCCACTGGGCACACGAGGACCTTTGAAAAGACTGTACCCATTTCCGACGACCAGAGCCCCCGAACGCCCGTCCCCAACCCCCGCGGACCAAAGGCTATAGCCCACCGGCCTCGGCGACTATTTCATGCGCTGCGCCGCTGGGCATGTCTTGCCATTTTAGGGCAGGCTTCTGACCGTAGCCTCCCACTGGGGACACGAGGACCTTCGAAAAGACTGTACCCATTTCCGACGACCACAGGCCCCAAAACCCCCTCCCCAACCCCCGTGGACCAAAGGCTATAGCCCACCGGCCTCGGCAACTATTTCATGCGCTGCGCCGCTGGGCATTTCTTGCTATTTTAGGGCAGGCTTCTGATCGTAGCCTCCCACTTGGCACACGAGGACCCTTGAAAAGACTGTACCCATTTCCGACGCCCAGAGCCCCAGAACTTCCCTCCCCAACCCCCGCGGACCAAAGGCTCTAGGCCACCGGCCTCGGCAACTATTTCACGCGCTGCGCCGCTGGACATTTCTTGCCAATTTAGGGCAGGGTTCTGACCGTAGCCTCTCACTGGGCACATGAGGACCCTCGTAAAGACTGTACCCATTTCCGACGACCAGAGCCCCCGAAACCCCCTCCCCAACCCCCGCGGACCAAAGGCTATAGCCCACCGGCCTAAGTGACTATTTCCCGCGCTGCGCAGCTGGGCATTTCATGCCATTTTAGGGCAGACCTCTGACCGTAGCCTCCCACTGGGCACACGAGGACTCTCGAAAAGTCTGTACCCATTTCCGACGAGCCCCGAACACCTTCCCAACCCCCGGGACCAGGCTATAGACCCACCGGCCTCGGTGACTATTTGGCCTTCGTGGGCATTTCTTGCCATTTTAGGGCAGGCTTCGGCCGTAGCCTCCCAGGCACCGAGGACCTTGAAAAGACTGTACCCATTTCCGGCGACCCAGGCCCCGAAACCCCCTCCCCAACCCCGTGGACCAGCTATAGCCCACCCGGCCTCGGCGACTATTTCACCGCTGCGCGCTGGGCATTTCTTGCCATTTAGGGCAGGCTTCTGATCGTAGCCTCCCACTGGGCTACGAGGACCCTGAAAAGAACTGTACCCATTTCAAGCGGCCCGGGAACCCCGAAACCCCTCCCGGCCCCAGCGGTCCAGGCTATAACCCACGGCCTCGGTGACAATTTCCCGTGCTGCGCTGGGCATTTCTTGCCATTTAGGGCAGGCCTCTGACCGTAGCCTCCCCAGGCACGAGGACCCTCGAAAAGACTGTGCCATTTCGGCGACCAGGGCCCGAAACACCTTCCCGGCCCCAGCGGACCGAGGCTATAGCCCACCAGCCTCGGCGACTATTTGTGTCTCGCGCTGGGTATTTCTTGCCATTTTAGGCAGGCTTCTGTAGCCTCCCCAGGCACACGAGGACCCTCAGCCTGGTACCATTTCGGCGGACAAGAGCCCCGAAAGCCCCTCCCCACCCCAGCGGACCGAGGCTATAGCCCACCGGCCTCGGTGACTATTGCCAGCAGCTGCGCTCAGCTGGGCATTTCTTGTCATTTGGGCGGGCCTCTGACCGTAGCCTACCACCAGGGCACCACGAGGACCCTCGAAAGACTTTACCCATTTTCCGGCCCCTCCCAACCCCATGGACCAAAGGCTATAGCCCGCGGCCTCGGCGACTATTTCCTTGCGCTGCGGCGGCGTCTTGCCATTTAGGGCAGGCCAGGCCGTAGCCTCCCAGGCTGAGCGAGACCCTTGAAAGACTGTGCCATTTCCGGGCAGGCCCCAGGCCCCCTCCCGACCACCATGGACCAAAGGCTCTGAGCCACCGGCCTCGGCACTATTTCCGCGCTGCGCTGGACATTCTTGCCAATTTAGGGCGGGCTTGACCGTAGCCTCTCAGCTTTGGGCACGAGGACCCTCGTAAAGACTGCATGCCATTTCCGGCGACGGGCCCCGAAACCCCTCCCGGCCCAGCGGACCAGGCTATAGCCCACCGGCCTCGGCGACTATTTCCGGACTTCCTTGGACATTTCTTGCCATTTTAGGGCGAGGCTTCGGCCGTAGCCTCCCTTTGGGCAGGCGAGGACCCTCGTAAAGCGTACCCATTTCCGGCGACGAGCCCAGAAACCCCTCCCCGACCCCGCACACCGAGGCTATGCCAGGCCTCGACGACTATTTCACGCGCTGCGCCGGTGGGAATTTCTTGCCATTTTAGGGCAGGCCCTGACCGTAGCCTCCCACTGGGCACGCGAGGACCCTCGAAAAGACTTTACCCATTTCCGATGCCCCTCCCCAAACCCCGCAGACCAAAGGCTATAGCCCACCGGCCTCGACGACTATTTCACGCGCTGCGCCGCTGGGCATTTCTTGCCATTTTAGGGCAGGCCCTGACCGTAGCCTCCCACTGGGCACGCGAGGACCCTCGAAAAGACTGTACCCATTTCCGAATCCCGGCCCCGAGCCTCTCCCGGCCCCGAGGGCAAGGCTATAGCCCGGCCTCGGCGACTATTTCACCGCGCTGCGCGCTGGACATTCTGGCCATTTTGGGCAGGCTTGACCGTAGCCTCACCCAGGCTACGAGGACCCTTGAAAAGACTGTACCCATTTCCGGCGCGGGCCCCAGAACTTCCTCCCCCGGCCCAGCGGACCGAGCTCTGAGGCCACCGCGGCCTCGGCAACTATTTCCGCGCGCTGCGCTTGGACATTTCTTGCCAATTTAGGGCGAGTTACGGACCGTAGCCTCTCACTGGGCACATGAGACCCTCGTAAGGTGTACCCATTTCCAGGCTGACGGGCGAAACCCCTCCCGGCCCGGCAGACCACAGTATAGCCACCGGCCCTAAGTGACTATTTCCCTTGTTGCATTGTTGGGCATTTCATGCCATTAGGCGAGACCTCGGCGTAACCTCCCAGCTGGCACACGAGGACTCTCGAAAAGTCTGTACCCATTTCCGACGACCAGAGCCCCCGAAACACCTTCCCCAACCCCCGCGGACCAAAGGCTATAGACCACCGGCCTCGGTGACTATTTGACGCGCTACGCCGCTGGGCATTTCTTGCCATTTTAGGGCAGGCTTCTGACCGTAGCCTCCCACTGGGCACACGAGGACCTTCGAAAAGACTGTACCCATTTCCGACGACCAGAGCCCCGGCCCCGTGGACCAGGCTATAGCCCACCGGCCTCGGCGGACTATTTCACCTGCTGCGCTGGGCATTTCTTGCCATTTTAGGGCAGGCTTTTGATCGTAACCTCCCACTTTGGGCTACGAGGACCCTCGAAAACTGTACCCATTTCGTGACCAGAACCCCGAAACCCCCTCCCAGCCCGGTCCAAAGGCTATAACCCACCACGGCCTCGGTGACAATTTCCACGTACTGCCCGCTGGGCATTTCTTGCCATTTAGGCGGGCCTGACCGTAGCCTCCCCAGCTACGAGGACCCTCGAAAAGACTGTACCCATTTCCGACGACCAGAGCCCCCGAAACACCTTCCCCCACCCCCGCGGACCACAGGCTATAGCCCACCAGCCTCGGCGACTATTTGACGTGCTACGCCGCTGGGTATTTCTTGCCATTTAGGGCGGGGCTTCTGGCCGTAGCCTCCCAGCAGGCACACGAGGACCCTCGAAAAGCGGTACCCATTTCGTGACAAAGGCCCGAAACCCCTCCCAACCCCAGCGGACCAAAGGCTATAGCCCACCGGCCTCGGTGACTATTTCACGCTTCGCGCTGGGCATTTCTTGTCATTTAAAGACGGGCCTGGCCGTAGCCTACTACAGGGCACACGAGACCCTCGAAAGACTTTACCCATTTCCGACGCCCCTCCCCAACCCCCGAAGACCAAAGGCTATAGCACACCGGCCTCGGCGACTATTTCACGCGCTGAGGCGCTGCGCAGTTCTTGCCATTTTAGGGCAGGCCCGGACCGTCGCCTCCACCGAGGCGAGGACCTTGAAAGACTGTACCCATTTCCGGAGCAGGCCCCGAAACCCCTCCCCCCCTGTGGACCAAGGCTCTGGGCCACCGGCCTCGGCAACTATTTCACAGCGCTGCGCGCTGGACATTTCTTGCCAATTTAGGGGCAGGCTTCGACCGTAGCCTCTCACTTTGGGCACGAGGACCCTCGTAAAGACTGTACCCATTTCCGGCGAGGCCCCGAAACCCCTCCCGACCCCTGCGGACCAAGGCTATAGCCCACCGGCCTCGGCGACTATTTCCACGCTGCGCGCTGGACATTTCTTTCCATTTTAGGTCAGGATTCTGTCCGTAGCCTCCCCAGGGCAGGCGAGGACCCTCGTAAAGACTGTACCCATTTCCGGCAGGCCCCGAAACCCCTCCCAACCCCGCGCACCAAAGGCTATAGCCCACCGGCCTCGGCGACTATTTCCACGCTGCGCGGTGGGAATTTCTTGCCATTTAGGGCAGGCCCTGACCGTAGCCTCCCAGTGCGAGGACCCTCGAAACGACTGTGCCATTTCCGACTCCAGGCCCCGAGCGCCCTCCCGGCCCCGAGGCCAGGCTATAGCCCGCCCGGCCTCGGCGACTATTCAGCGCTGCGCGCTGGACATTCTTGCCATTTTAGGGCGGGCTTGACCGTAGCCTCCGGCTGGGCACCACGAGGACCTCGAAAAGACTGTGCCATTTCCGATGCCCGGAGACCCGAGCGCCCTCCCAACCCCGCGGACCAAAGGCTATAGCCCACGGCCTCGGCGACTATTTCACCGCGCTGCGCGCTGGGCATGTCTTGCCATTTCTGGCGGGCTTCGACCGTAGCCTCCCACTGGGCACCACGAGGACCTTGAAAGACTGTACCCATTTCCGGCGGACCAGGCCCCGAAACCCCTCCCAGCCCCGTGGACCAGGCTATAGCCCACCGGCTCGGCGACTATTTCAGCTGCGCGCTGTGCATTTCTTGCTATTTTAGGGCGGGCTTCTGATCGTAGCCTCACTGGGCACCACGAGGACCCTCGAAAAGACTGTACCCATTTCCGGCGCCCGAGCCCCGAACTTCCTCCCCAACCCCGCGGACCAAGGCTCTGGGCCACCAGCCTCGGCAACTATTTCACCTTGCTGCGCGCTGGACATTTCTTGCCAATTTAGGGCGGGCTTGACCGTAGCCTCTCACTTGGGCACGAGGACCCTCGTAAAGACTGTACCCATTTCCGGCGACGAGCCCCAGAACGCCCCTCCCCAACCCCCGCGGACCAAAGGCTATAGCCCACCGGCCTCAGTGACAATTTCCCGTGCTGCGCCGTTGGCCATTTCTTGCCATTTTAGGGCAGGCCTCTGACCGTAGCCTCCCACTGGGCACGCGAGGACCCTCGAAAAGACTCTACCCATTTCCAACGATCAGAGCCCCCGAAACACCTTCCCCAACCCCCGCGGACCAAAGGCTATAGCCCACCGGCCTCGGTGACTATTTCACGCGCTGCGCCGCTGGACATTTCTTGCCAATTTAGGGCAGGCTTCTGACCGTAGCCTCTCACTGGGCAAACGAGGACCCTCGTAAAGACTGTACCCATTTCCGACTACCAGAGCCCCCGAAACCCCCTCCCCAACCCCCGCGGACCAAAGGCTATAGCCCACCAGCCTCAGTGACAATTTCCCGTGCTGCGCCGTTGGCCATTTCTTGCCATTTTAGGGCAGGCCTCTGACCGTAGCCTCCCACTGGGCACGCGAGGACCCTCGAAAAGACTCTACCCATTTCCAACGACCAGAGCCCCCGAAACACCTTCCCCAACCCCCGCGGACCAAAGGCTATAGCCCACCGGCCTCAGTGACTATTTCACGCGCTGCGCCGCTGGGCATTTCTTCTCATTTTAGGGCAGGCCTTTGACCGTAGCCTCCCACGGGGCACACGAGGACCCTCGAAAGACTTTACCCATTTCGGCGACCCTCCCCAGCCCTCGCGGACCAAAGGGTATAGCCCAGCGGCCTCGGCGACTATTTCACGCTCGCGCTGGGTATTTCTTGCCATTTCTGAGGCCCGTAGCCTCCACTGAGCGCGAGGACCCTCGAAGCGACTGAAGCCATTTCCGAATCAGAGCCCCAGCCTCCTCCGCGAGGGCAACAGGCTATAGCCCACCGGCCTCGGCGACTATTTCACGCGCTGCGCCGCTGGACATTTCTTGCCATTTTAGGGCAGGCTTCTGACCGTAGCCTCCGACTGGGCACACGAGGACCCTCGAAAAGACTGTACCCATTTCCGATGCCCAGAGACCCCGAACGCCCCTCCCCAACCCCCGCCGACCAAAGGCTATAGCCCACCGGCCTCGGCGACTATTTCACGCGCTGCGCCGCTGGGCATGTCTTGCCATTTTAGGGCAGGCTTCTGACCGTAGCCTCCCACTGGGCACACGAGGACCTTCGAAAAGACTGTACCCATTTCCGACGACCAGAGCCCCCGAAACCGCCTCCCCAACCCCCGTGGACCAAAGGCTATAGCCCACCGGCTCGGCGACTATTTCACGCGCTGCGCCGCTGGGCATTTCTTGCTATTTTAGGGCAGGCTTCTGATCGTAGCCTCCCATTGGGCACACGAGGACCCTCGAAAAGACTGTACCCATTTCCGACGACCAGAGCCCCAGAACTTCCCTCCCCAACCCCCGCGGACCAAAGGCTCTAGGCCACCAGCCTCGGCAACTATTTCACGCGCTGCGCCGCTGGACATTTCTTGCCAATTTAGGGCAGGCTTCTGACCGTAGCCTCTCACTGCTCACACGAGGACCCTCGTAAAGACTGTACCCATTTCCGACGACCAGAGCCCCCGAAACCCCGTCCCCAACCCCCGCGGACCAAAGGCTATAGCCCACCGGCCTCAGTGACAATTTCCCGTGCTGCGCCGCTGGCCATTTCTTGCCATTTTAGGGCAGGCCAATGACCGTAGCCTCCCACTGGGCACGCGAGGACCCTCGAAAAGACTGTACCCATTTCCGACGACCAGAGCCCCCGAAACACCTTCCCGGCCCCGCGGACCAAGGCTATAGCCCACGGCCTCGGTGACTATTTCAGCGCTGCGCGCTGGGCATTTCTTCTCATTTTAGGGCAGGCCTCTGACCGTAGCCTCCAACTGGGCACAGAGGACCCTCGAAAAGACGTTACCCATTTCCGGCCTCCCCAGCCCCGCGGTCAAGGCTATAGCCCACCGGCCTCGGCGACTATTTCAGCGCTTCGCGCTGGGCATTTCTTGCCATTTTAGGGCAGGCCTGACCGTAGCCTCCCGGGCGCGCGAGGACCCTCGAAAAGACTGAACCCATTTGAATCAGGCCCCGGCCTCCCAACCCCGAGGCAAAGGCTTTAGGCCACCGGGCTCGGCGACTATTTCCCGCGCTGCGCCGCTGGACATTTCTTGCCATTTTAGGGCAGGCTTCTGACCGTAGCCTCCCATTGGGCACCCGCGGACCCACGTAAAGACTGGACCCATTTCCGATGACCAGAGCCCCCGAAACCCCCTCCCCACCCCCCGCGGACCAAAGGCTATAGCCCACCGGCCTCCGTGACTCTGTCCAGTGCCGCGCCGCTGGGCATTTCTTGCCTATTTCGGGCAGGCCTCTGACCGTAGCCTCCCACTGGGCACACGAGGACCCTCGAAAAGACTGTACCCATTTCCGATGCCCAGAGACCCCGAACGCCCCTCCCCAACCCCCGCGGACCAAAGGCTATAGACCACCGGCCTCGGCGAGTATTTCACGCGCTGCGCCGCTGGGCATGTCTTGCCATTTTAGGGCAGGCTTCTGACCGTAGCCTCCAACTGGGCACACGAGGACCCTCGAAAAGACTGTACCCATTTCCGACGCCCAGAGCCCCAAAACTTTCCTCCCCAACCCCCGCGGACCAAAGGCTCTAGGCCACCGGCCTCGGCGACTATTTCACGCGCTGCGCCGCTGGGCATTTCTTCTCATTTTAGGGCAGGCCTCTGACCGTAGCCTCCCACGGGGCACACGAGGACCCTCGACAAGACTTTACCCATTTCCGACGCCCCTCCCCAAACCCCGCAGACCAAAGGCTATAGCCCACCGGCCTCGACGACTATTTCACGCGCTGCGCCGCTGGACATTTCTTGCCATTTTAGGGCAGGCCCTGACCGTAGCCTCCCACTGGGCACGCGAGGACCCTCGAAACGACTGTACCCATTTCCGACTACAGGCCCCGACGCCCCTCCCCAACCCCGAGGGCCAGGCTATAGCCCACCGGCCTCGGCGACTATTTCCGCAGCGCTGCGCGCTGGACATTTCTTGCCATTTTAGGGCAGGCTTGACCGTAGCTCCGGCCCAGGCACCACGAGGACCCTCGAAAAGACTGTACCCATTTCCGATGCCCAGAGACCCCGAACGCCCCTCCCCAACCCCCGAGGGCCAAAGGCTATAGCCCACCGGCCTCGGCGACTATTTCACGCGCTGCGCCGCTGGACATTTCTTGCCATTTTAGGTGCAGGCTTCTGACCGTAGGCTCCGACTGGGCACACGAGGACCCTCGAAAAGACTGTACCCATTTCCGATGCCGGAGACCCGAGCGCCCTCCCGGCCCCGCGGACCAAAGGCTATAGCCCACCGGCCTCGGCGACTATTTCAGCTGCGCGCTGGGCATGTCTTGCCATTTTAGGGCAGGCTTCTGACCGTAGCCTCCCACTGGGCACACGAGGACCTTCGAAAAGACTGTACCCATTTCCGACGACCAGAGCCCCCGAAACCCCCTCCCCAACCCCCGCGGACCAAAGGCTATAGCCCACCGGCCTCAGTGACAATTTCCCGTGCTGCGCCGCCGGCCATTTCTTGCCATTTTAGGGCAGGCCAATGACCGTAGCCTCCCACTGGGCACGCGAGGACCCTCGAAAAGACTGTACCCATTTCCGACGACCAGAGCCCCCGAAACACCTTCCCCAACCCCCGCGGACCAAAGGCTATAGCCCACCGGCCTCGGTGACTATTTCACGCGCTGCGCCGCTGGGCATTTCTTCTCATTTTAGGGCAGGCCTCCGACCGTAGCCTCCCACGGGGCACACGAGGACCCTCGAAAAGACTTTACCCATTTCCGACGCCCCTCCCCAACCCCCGCAGTCCAAAGGCTATAGCCCACCGGCCTCGACGACTATTTCACGCGCTACGCCGCTGGGCATTTCTTGCCATTTTAGGGCAGGCCGTGACCGTAGCCTCCCACTGGGCACGCGAGGACCCTCGAAAAGACTGAACCCATTTCGGAATCCAGAGCCCCCGAAAGCCCCTCCCCAACCCCCGAGGGCAAAAGGCTATAGCCCACCGGCCTCGGCGACTATTTCACGCGCTGCGCCGCTGGACATTTCTTGCCATTTTAGGGCAGGCTTCTGACCGTAGCCTCCCACTGGGCACACGAGGACGAGCCCCCGAAACCCCCTCCCCAACCCCCGCGGACCAAAGGCTATAGCCCAGCGGCCTCCGTGACTATTTCCCGTGCTACGCCGCTGGGCATTTCTTGCCATTTTAGGGCAGGCCTCTGACCGTAGCCTCCCACTGGGCACACGAGGACCCTCGAAAAGACTGTACCCATTTCCGATGCCCATAGCCCCCGAATCCCCCTCCCGAACCCCCGCGGACCAAAGGCTATAGCCCACCGGCCTCGGCGAGTATTTCGCACGCTGCGCAGCTGGGTATTTCTTGGCATTTTAGGGCAGGCCTCTGACCGTAGCCTCAGCACTGCGAGGACCCTCGAAAAGACTGTACCCATTTCCGGCGCCCAGGCTGGCTTTCCTCCCGGCCCCGCGGACCAAGGCTCTGAGCCACGGCCTCGGCGACTATTTCACGCGCTGCGCCGCTGGGCATTTCTTCTCATTTTAGGGCAGGCCTCTGACCGTAGCCTCCCACGGGGCACACGAGGACCCTCGACAAGACTTTACCCATTTCCGACGCCCGTCCCCAAACCCCGCAGACCAAAGGCTATAGCCCACCGGCCTCGGCGACTATTTCGCGCTGCGCCGCTGGGCATTTCTTGCCATTTTAGGGCAGGCCCTGACCGTAGCCTCCCACTTTGGGCGCGAGGACCCTCGGCGACTGTACCCATTTCCGACTCCAGGCCCCGAGCGCCTCCCCGGCCCCGAGGGCCAAAGGCTATAGCCCACCGGCCTCGGCGACTATTTCACGCGCTGCGCCGCTGGACATTTCTTGCCATTTTAGGGCAGGCTTCTGACCGTAGGCTCCGACTGGGCACACGAGGACCCTCGAAAAGACTGTACCCATTTCCGATGCCCAGAGACCCCGAACGCCCCTCCCCAACCCCCCCGGACCAAAGGCTATAGCCCACCGGCCTCGGCGACTATTTCACGCGCTGCGCCGCTGGGCATGTCTTGCCATTTTAGGGCAGGCTTCTGACCGTAGCCTCCCACTGGGCACACGAGGACCTTCGAAAAGACTGTACCCATTTCCGATGCCCAGAGACCCCGAACTCCCCTCCCCAACCCCCACGGACCCAAGGCTATAGCCCGCCGGCCTCGACGACTATTTCAGACGCCGCGCCGCTTAAGCATGTCTTGCCATTTTAGGGCAGGCCCTGAAGGTAGCCTCCCACTGGGCATGCGAGGACCCTCGAAAAGACTGTACCCATTTCCGACACCCAGAGCCCCCGAATGCCCCTCCCCAACTCCCGAGGGCCAAAGGCTATAGCCCACCGGCCTCGGTGACTATTTCACGCGCTGCGCCGCTGGACATTTCTTGCCATTTTAGGACAGGCTTCTGACCGTAGCCTCCCACTGGGCACACGAGGACCCTCGTAAAGACTGTACCCATTTCCGACGACCAGAGCCCCCGAAACCCCCTCCCCAACCCCCGCGGACCAAAGGCTATAGCCCACCGGCCTCAGTGACTATTTCCCGTGCTGCGCCGCTGGTTATTTCTTGCCATTTTAGGGCAGGCCTCTGACCGTAGCCTCCCACTGGGCACACGAGGACCCTCGAAAAGACTGTACCCATTTCCGACGATCAGAGCCCCCTAAACCCCCTCCCCAACCCCCGTGGACCAAAGGCTATAGCCCACCGGCCTCGGCGACTATTTCACGCGCTGCGCGCTGGGTATTTCTTGCTATTTTAGGGTAGGCTTCTGATCGTAGCCTCCCACTGGGCACACGAGGACCCTCGAAAAGACTGTACCCATTTCCGACACCCAGAGCCCCGACGCCCTCCCAGCCCCGCGGACCAAAGGCTCTAGCCACAGGCCTCCGCGACTATTTCAAGCGCTCGGCCGCTGGACAATACTTGCCATTTTAGGGCGGGCTTCTGACCGTAGCCTCCCACTGGGCACACGAGGACCCTCGTAAAGACTGGACCCATTTCCGCCGACCAGAGCCCCCGAAACCCCCTCCCCAACCCCCGCGGACCAAAGGCTATAGCCCACCGGCATCGGTGACTATTTGACGCGCTACGCCGCTGGGCATTTCTTGCCCTTTTAGGGCAGGCTTCTGACCGTAGCCTCCCACTGGGCACACGAGGACCTTCGAAAAGACCGTACCCATTTCTGACGACCAGAGCCCCCGAAACCCCCTCCCCAACCCCCGCGGACCAAAGGCTATAGCCCACCGGCCTCGGTGACTATTTCACACGTTGCGCCGCTGGGCATTTCTTGTCATTTTAGGGCAGGCCTCTGACCGTAGCCACCCACGGGGCACACGAGGACCCTCGAAAAGACTGTACCCATTTCCGACGCCCCTCCCCAACCCCCGTAGACCAAAGGCTATAGCCCACCGGCCTCGGCGACTATTTCACGCTCTGCGCCGCTGGGCATTTCTTGCCATTTTAGGGCAGGCCCTGAAGGTAGCCTCCCACTGGGCATGCGAGGACCCTCGAAAAGACTGTACCCATCTCCGACGCCCCTCCCCAACCCCCGCAGACCAAAGGCTATAGCCCACCGGCCTCGGTGACTATTTCACGCTCTGCGCCGCTGGGCATTTCTTGCCATTTTAGGGCAGGCCCTGAAGGTAGCCTCCCACTGGGCATGCGAGGACCCTCGAAAAGACTGTACCCATCTCCGACGCCCCTCCCCAACCCCCGCAGACAAAAGTCTCTAGACCACCGGCCTCGGAGACTATTTCACGCGCTGCGCGCTGGGCATTCTTGCCATTTAGGGCAGGCCACGTAGCCTCCTTTGGGCATGCGAGGACCCTCGAAAAGACTGTACCCATTTCCGACACCCAGAGCCCCCGAATGCCCCTCCCCAACTCCCGAGGGCCAAAGGCTATAGCCCACCGGCCTCGGTGACTATTTCACACGCTGCCCCGCTGGGCATTTCTTGCCATTCTAGGGCAGGCTTCTGGCCGTAGCCTCCCACTGGGCACACGAGGACCCTCGAAAAGACTGTACATATTTCCGACGACCAGAGCCCCCGAAACCTCCTCCCCAACCCCCGCGGACCAAAGGCTATAACCCACCGGCCTCGGTGACTATTTCACGCGCTGCGCCGCTGGGTATTTCTTGTCATTTTAGGGCAGGCCTCTGACCGTAGCCTCCCACGGGGCACACGAGGACCCTCGAAAAGACTGTACCCATCTCGGCGCCTCCCCGGCCCCGCGAACCAAGGCTATAGCCCACCGGCCTCGGTGACTATTTCACGCTCTGCGCCGCTGGGCATTTCTTGCCATTTTAGGGCAGGCCACAGGTAGCCTCCCCAGGCATCGAGGACCCTCGAAAGACTGTACCCATTTCCCAAACCCCCATGCCCCGAATGCCCGTACCCAAGACCCGAGGTCCTAAGGCTATAGCCCACCGGCCTCGGTGACTATTTCACGCGCTGCGCCGCTGGACATTTATTGCCATTTTAGGGCGGGCTTCTGACCTTAGCCTCCCCTTTGGGCACCGAGGACCCTCGTGAGACTGTACCATTTCCGGCGGAGGCCCCGACCCCTCCCACCCCGCGGACCAAGGCTATAGCCCACGGCCTCGGTGACTATTTGGCCTTCGCGCTGGGCATTTCTTGCCCTTTTAGGGCAGGCTTCTGACCGTAGCCTCCTCCCACTGGGCACCGAGGACCTTGAAAGGCCGTACCCATTTCGGCGGCAGGCCCGAAACCCCTTCCCCAACCCCCGCGGACCAAAGGCAATATCCCACCGGCCGCGGTGACGATTTCCCGCGCTGCGCCGCTGGGGATTTCTTGTCATTTTAGGGCAGGCCACTGACCGTAGCCACCACGGGGCACGAGGACCCTCGAAAAGTACCCATTTCCGGCCCTCCCGGCCCCGTAGACCAAAGGCTATAGCCCACCGGCCTCGGTGACTATTTCACGCTCTGCGCCGCTGGGCATTTCTTGCCATTTTAGGGCAGGCCCTGAAGGTAGCCTCCCACTGGGCATGCGAGGACCCTCGAAAAGACTGTACCCATCTCCGACGCCCCTCCCCAACCCCCGCAGACCAAAGGCTATAGCCCACCGGCCTCGGTGACTATTTCACGCTCTGCGCCGCTGGGCATTTCTTGCCATTTTAGGGCAGGCCCTGAAGGTAGCCTCCCACTGGGCATGCGAGGACCCTCGAAAAGACTGTACCCATCTCCGACGCCCCTCCCCAACCCCCGCCGACCAAAGGCTATAGCCCACCGGCCTCGGTGACTATTTCACGCTCTGCGCTGGGCATTTCTTGCCATTTTAGGGCAGGCCCTGAAGGTAGCCTCCCACTGGGCATGCGAGGACCCTCGAAAAGACTGTACCCATTTCCGACACAGGCCCCGAATGCCTCCCGACTCCCGAGGGCCAGGCTATAGCCCACCGGCCTCGGTGACTATTTCTACGCTGCCCGCTGTTTCTTGCCATTCTAGGCGGGCTTCTGGCCGTAGCCTCCCAGGCACGAGGACCCTCGAAAAGGACTGTACATATTTCCGGCGGAGCCCCGAAACCTCCTCCCCAGCCCCGGACCAAGGCTATAACCCACGGCCTCGGTGACTATTTCCGCAGCGCTGCGTCGCTGGGTATTTGTTGTCATTTTAGGGCAGGCCTCTGACCGTAGCCTCCCACTGGGCACACGAGGTCCCTCGAAAAGGCTGTACCCATCTCCGGCGCCCTCCCGGCCCCGCGGACCAGGCTATAGCCCACCGGCCTCAGTGACTATTTCACGCTCTGCGACGCTGGGCATTTTTTGCCATTTAGGGCAGGCCACGAAGGTAGCCTCCCAGGCATCGAGGACCCTCGAAAAGACTGTACCATTTCCGACACCCAGGCCCCGAATGCCTCCCAACTCCGAGGCCAAGGCTATAGCCCACCGGCCTCGGTGACTATTTCACTGCGCTGCGCTGGACATTCTTGCTATTTTAGGACAGGCTTGACCGTAGCCTCCCACAGGCTACGAGGACCCTCGTAAAGGCATACCCATTTCCGGCAGGCCCCGAAAACCCCCAACCCCGCGGACCAGGCTATAGCCACCGGCCTCGGTGACTATTTCCCGTGCTCGCTGGTTATTTCTTGCCATTTTAGGGCGGGGCCTCGACCGTAGCCTCCCAGCTGGGCACCACGAGGACCCTCGAAAGACCGTACCCATTTCGGCGAGCCCGAAACCCCTCCCGGCCCCGCGGACCAAGGCTATAGCCCACCGGCCTCGGTGACTATTTCCAGCGTTGCGCGCTGGGCATTTCTTGTCATTTTAGGGCAGGCCTCGACCGTAGCCACCACAGGGCACCACGAGGACCCTCGAAAGACTGTACCCATTTCCGGCGCCCTCCCCAACCCCCGCGGACCAAAGGCTATAGCCCGCCAGCCTCGGCGACTATTTCGCGCTCTACGCCGCCAGGTATTTCTTGGCAGTTTAGGGCAGGCCACGAAGGTAGCCTCCCCTTTGGGCATCGAGGACCCTCGAAAAGACTGTACCCATTTCCAACACCCAGGCACCCGAATGCCTCCCAACTCCCGAGGGCCAAGGCTAAAGCCCACGGCCTCGGTGACTATTTCCTCAGCGCTGCGCGCTGGACATTCTTGCTATTTTAGGGCAGGCTTCTGACCGTAGCCTCCCACTGGGCACACGAGGACCCTCGTAAAGACTGTACCCATTTCCGACGACCAGAGGCCCCGAAACCCCCTCCCCAACCCCCGCGGACCAAAGGCTATAGCCCACCGGCCTCAGTGACTATTTCCCGTGCTGCGCCGCTGGTTATTTCTTGCCATTTTAGGGCAGGCCTCTGACCGTAGCCTCCCACTGGGCACACGAGGACCCTCGAAAAGACTGTACCCATTTCCGTGATCAGGCCCGAAACCCCTCCCGGCCCAGTGGACCAAAGGCTATAGCCCACCGGCCTCGGCGACTATTTCACGCGCTGCGCGCTGGGTATTTCTTGCTATTTTAGGGTAGGCTTCTGATCGTAGCCTCCCACTGGGCACACGAGGACCCTCGAAAAGACTGTACCCATTTCCGACACCCAGAGCCCCCGAACGCCCCTCCCCAACCCCCGCGGACCAAAGGCTCTAGGCCACCGGCCTCGGCGACTATTTCACGCGCTGGGCCGCTGGACATTTCTTGCCATTTTAGGGCGGGCTTCTGACCGTAGCCTCCCACTGGGCACACGAGGACCCTCGTAAAGACTGTACCCATTTCCGACGACGGGCCCGAGCCCCTCCCGGCCCCAGGGCAGACAGGCTATAGCCCACCGGCCTCGGTGACTATTTGTGGCCTTCGCGCTGGGCATTTCTTGCCCAGGGCTTCTGACCGTAGCCTCCCCTGGGCTACGAGGACCTTGAAAGACGTACCCATTTCGGCGACCAGGCCCGAAACCCCTCCCCGGCCCAGCGGACCAAAGGCTATAGCCCACCGGCCTCGGTGACTATTTCACGCGTTGCGCCGCTGGGCATTTCTTGTCATTTTAGGGCAGGCCTCTGACCGTAGCCACCCACGGGGCACACGAGGACCCTCGAAAAGACTGTACCCATTTCCGACGCCCCTCCCCAACCCCCGTAGACCAAAGGCTATAGCCCACCGGCCTCGGCGACTATTTCACGCTCTGCGCCGCTGGGCATTTCTTGCCATTTTAGGGCAGGCCCTGAAGGTAGCCTCCCACTGGGCATGCGAGGACCCTCGAAAAGACTGTACCCATTTCCGACACCCAGAGCCCCCGAATGCCCCTCCCCAACTCCCGAGGGCCAAAGGCTATAGCCCACCGGCCTCGGCGACTATTTCACGCGCTGCGCCGCTGGACATTTCTTGCCATTTTAGGACAGGCTTCTGACCGTAGCCTCCCACTGGGCACACGAGGACCCTCGTAAAGACTGTACCCATTTCCGACGACCAGAGCCCCCGAAACCCCCTCCCCAACCCCCGCGGACCAAAGGCTATAGCCCACCGGCCTCAGTGACTATTTCCCGTGTTGCGCCGCTGGTTATTTCTTGCTATTTTAGGGCAGGCCTCTGACCGTAGCCTCCCACTGGGCACACGAGGACCCTCGAAAAGACTGTACCCATTTCCGACGATCAGAGCCCCCGAAACCCCCTCCCCAACCCCCGTGGACCAAAGGCTATAGCCCACCGGCCTCGGCGACTATTTCACGCGCTGCGCGCTGGGTATTTCTTGCTATTTTAGGGTAGGCTTCTGATCGTAGCCTCCCACTGGGCACACGAGGACCCTCGAAAAGACTGTACCCATTTCCGACACCCAGAGCCCCAGGCGCCTCCCCGGCCCCGAGGCCAGGCTATAGCCCACCGGCCTCGGCGACTATATCACGCGCTGCGCCGCTGGACATTTCTTGCCATTTTAGGGCAGGCTTCTGGCCGTAGCCTCCGACTGGGTACACGAGGACCCTCGTAAAGACTGTACCCATTTCCGACGACCAGAGCCCCCGAAACCCCCTCCCCAACCCCCGCGGACCAAAGGCTATAGCCCACCGGCCTCGGCGACTATTTCACGCGCTGCGCCGATGGACATTTCTTGCCATTTTAGGACAGGCTTCTGACCGTAGCCTCCCACTGGGCACACGAGGACCCTCGTAAAGACTATACCCATTTCCGGCAGGCCCCGAAACCCCTCCCCGGCCCCAGCGGACCAGGCTATAGCCCACCGGCCTCAGTTACTATTTCCCTTGTTGCGCCGATGTTTATTTCTGGCTTTTTTAGGGCAGGCCTCGTAGTAGCCTCCCCAGGCACGAGGACCCTCGAAAGACTGTACCCATTTCCGGCGATCAGGCCCCGAAACCCCTCCCGGCCCCGTGGACCAAAGGCTATAGCCCACCGGCCTCGGCGACTATTTCACGCGCTGCGCTGGGTATTTCTTGCTATTTTAGGGTAGGCTTCTGATCGTAGCCTCCCCAGGCACACGAGGACCCTCGAAAAGCCTGTACCCATTTCCGAACCACACAGACCCCGAAACCGCCTCCCGTCCGACCGAGGGCCAAAGGCTATAGCCCACCGGCCTCGGAGACTATATCACGCGCTGCGCCGCTGGACATTTCTTGCCATTTTAGGGCAGGCTTCTGGCCGTAGCCTCCGACTGGGTACACGAGGACCCTCGTAAAGACTGTACCCATTTCCGACGACCAGAGCCCCCGAAACCCCCTCCCCAACCCCCGCGGACCAAAGGCTATAGCCCACCGGCCTCGGCGACTATTTCACGCGCTGCGCCGCTGGACATTCTTGCCATTTTAGGGCAGGCTTCTGACCGTAGCCTCCCACTGGGCACACGAGGACCCTCGTAATGACTGTACCCGTTTCCGGCGACGAGCCCGAAACCCCTCCCAACCCCAGCGGACCAAAGGCTATAGCCCACCGGCCTCGGTGACTATTTCACCGTGCTGCGCGCTGGTTATTTCTTGCCATTTTAGGGCGGGCTTCGACCGTAGCCTCCCAGGGCACCACAGTACCCTCGTAAAGACTGTACCCATTTCCGGCGAGCCAGGCCGAAACCCCTCCCCGGCCCCGCGGACCAGGCTATAGCCCACGGCCTCGGCGACTATCACCGCTGCGCGCTGGACATTTCTTGCCATTTAGGGCAGGCTTCTGGCGTAGCTCCCAGGTACGAGGACCCTCGTAAAGTACCCATTTCCGGCGAGGCCGAAACCCCCTCCCCAACCCCCGCGGACCAAAGGCTATAGCCCACCGGCCTCAGTGACTATTTCCCGTGCTGCGCCGCTCGGCATTTCTTGCCATTTTAGGGCAGGCCTCTGACCGTAGCCTCCCACGGGACACACGAGGACCCTCGAAAAGACTGTACCCATTTCCGACACCCAGAGCCCCAGAACTTCCCTCCCCAACCCCCGCGGACCAAAGGCTCTAGGCCACCGGCCTCGGCGACTATTTCACGCGCTGCGCCGCCGGACATTTCTTGCCATTTTAGGGCAGGCTTCTGACCGTAGCCTCTCTTGGGCACGAGGACCCTCGTAAAGGACTGTACCATTTCCGGCGGCCAGGCCCCGAAACCCCTCCCGGCCCCGCGGACCAAAAGCTATAGCCCACCGGCCTCGGCGACTATTTCACGCGTTGCGCTGCTGCGCATTTCTTGCCATTGTAGGGCAGGCTTCTGACCGTCGCCTCCCAGTGGGCACACGAGGACCCTCGTAAAGGCTGTACCATTTCCGGCGGCCAGGCCCGCGAAACCCCCCCTCCCGGCCCCAGCGGACCAAGGCTATAGCCCACGGCCTCGGTGACTATTTCCGTGCTGCGCGCTGGTTATTTCTTGCCATTTTAGGGCGGGCTTGACCGTAGCCTCCCCAGGCACAGTACCCTCGTAAGACTGTACCCATTTCCGACGAGCCCCGAAACCCCTCCCGGCCCCGGACCAAAGGCTATAGCCCACGGCCTCGGCGACTATATCACTGCGCGCTGGACATTTCTTGCCATTTTAGGGCGGGCTTCTGGCCGTAGCTCCCAGGGTACGAGGACCCTCGTAAGACTGTACCCATTTCCGACGACCAGAGCCCCCGAAACCCCCTCCCCTACACCCGCGGACCCCAGGCTATAGCCAACCGGCCTCTGTGTCTATTTCCCGTGCTGCGCCGATCGGCATTTCTTGACATTTTAGGGCAGGCCTCGGCCGTAGCCTCCCTCCCAGGCACCACGAGGACCCTCGAAAAGACTGTACCCATTTCCGACTCCAGAGCCCCAGAAATTCCCTCCCCAACCCCCGCGGACCAAAGGCTCTAGCCCAACGGCCTCGGCGACTATTTCACGCGCTGCGCCGCGGGCATTTCTTGCCATTTTAGGGCAGGCTTCAGACCGGAGCCTCCGAGTGGGCACACGAGGACCCTCGTAAAGGCTACCCATTTCCGGCGACCCAGGCCGAAACCCCCTCCCCAACCCCAGCGGACCAAAGGCTATAGCCCACCGGCCTCGGCGACTATTTCACGCGCTGCGCCGCTGGACATTTCTTGCCATTTTAGGGCAGGCTTCTGACCGTAGCCTCCCACTGGGCACACGAGGACCCTCGTAAAGGCTGTACCCATTTCCGACGACCAGAGCCCCCGAAACCCCCTCCCCAACCCCCAGCGGACCAAAGGCTATAGCCCACCGGCCTCCGTGACTATTTCCCGTGCTTTGCGCGCTGGTTATTTCTTGCCATTTAGGGCAGGCTTGACCGTAGCCTCCCCAGGCGCAGTACCCTCGTAAAGGCTGTACCCATTTCCGGCGACGGCCCGAAACCCATCCCAACCCCCGCGGACCAAAGGCTATAGCCCACCGGCCTCGGCGACTATATCACGCGCGTCGCCGCTGGACATTTCTTGCCATTTTAGGGCAGGCTTCTGGCGTAGCCTCCCAGGGTACCGAGAGACCCTCGTAAAGACTGTACCCATTTCCGGCGACGAGGCCCGAAACCCCTCCCGGCCCCGGACCAAAGGCTATAGCCACCGGCCTCGATGACTATTTCCCGTGCTGCGCGCTCGGCATTTCTTGCCATTTTAGGGCAGGCCTCTGACCGTAGCCTCCCACAGGACACCGAGGACCCTCGAAAAAGCTGTACCCATTTCCAGCGCCCTCCCCAACCCCGCGGACCAAGGCTATAGCCCGCGGCCTCGGCGACTATTTCAGCGCTGCGCGCTGGGCATTTCTTGCCATTTTAGGGCAGGCCCTGACGTAGCCTCCGCTGAGCGCGAGGACCCTCGAAAGACTGTACCCATTTCCGACACCCAGGCCCCGACGCCCTCCCGACCCCGAGGGCCAATGGCTATAGCCCACCGGCCTCGGCGACTATATCCAGCGTTGCGCCGCTGGACATTTCATGCCATTTTAGGGCAGGCTTCTGACCGTAGCCTCCCCGGGCTACGAGGACCCTCGTAAAGGGCCGTACCCATTTCCGGCGAGCCCGAAACCCCTCCCCGGCCCCGCGGACCAAAGGCTATAGCCCACCGGCGCCGGTGACTATTTCAGCGCTGCGCGCTGGTTATTTCTTGCCATTTCTGGCGGGCCTCTGCCGTAGCCTCCTGGGCACCACGAGGACCCTCGAAAGACCGTACCCATTTCGGCGACGAGCCCGAAACCCCTCCCGGCCCCAGCGGACCAAGGCTATAGCCCGCGGCCTCGGTGACTATTTCCGCGCTGGCGCTGGGCATTTCTTGTCATTTAGGGCAGGCCTCGACCGTAGCCACCACAGGCACACGAGGACCCTCGAAAAGGCGTACCCATTTCCGGCGCCTCCCAGCCCCGCAGACCAAAGGCTATAGCCCACCGGCCTCGGCGACTATTTCACGCTCTGCGCCGCTGGGCATTTCTTGCCAATTTAGGGCAGGCCCTGAAGGTAGCCTCCCCTTTGGGCGAGGACCCTCGAAAAACTGTACCCATTTCCGACACAGGCCCCGAACACCTCCCCAGCGCCCGAGGCCAAAGGCTATAGCCCACCGGCCTCGGCGACTATATCCTGCAGCGCTGCTCCGCTGGACATTTCTTACCATTTAGGGCAGGCTTGACCGTAACCTCCCAGGCACGAGGACCCTCGAAAAGACTGCCATTTCCGGCGGAGGCCCCGAAACCCCTCCCGGCCCCGTGGACCAAAGGCTATAGCCCACCGGCCTCGTCGACTCTTTCGCGCACTGCATCGCTGGGTATTTCTTGCCATTTTAGGGCGGCTTGGCCGTAGCCTCCATTGGGTACGAGGACCCTCGTAAAGGCTGTACCCATTTCCGGCGACCAGGCCCCGAAACCCCTCCCGACCCCGCGGACCAAAGGCTATAGCCCACGGCCTCGGCGACTATTTCACGCGCTGCGCGCTGGACATTTCTTGCCATTTAGGGCGGGCTTGTGTAGCCTCCCAGGCACACGAGGACCCTCGTAAAGACTATACCATTTCCGGCGACCCAGGCCCCGAAACCCCTCCCGGCCCCAGCGGACCAAAGGCTATAGCCCACCGGCCTCGATGACTATTTCCGTGTTGCGCGCTGGTTATTTCTTGCTATTTTAGGCGGGGCCTCGGTGTAGCCTCCCCCAGGCACACGAGGACCCTCGAAAAGACTGTACCCATTTCCGACGATCAGAGCCCCCGAAACCCCCTCCCCAACCCCCGTGGACCAAAGGCTATAGCCCACCGGCCTCGGCGACTATTTCACGCGCTGCGCGGCTGGACATTTCTTGCCATTTTAGGGCAGGCTTCTGGCCGTAGCCTCCGACTGGGTACACGAGGACCCTCGTAAAGACTCTACCCATTTCCGACGACCAGAGCCCACGAAACCCCCTCCCGGCCCAGCGGACCAAGGCTATAGCCCACCGGCCTCGGCGACTATTTCACTGCGCGCTGGACATTTCTTGCCATTTTAGGGCAGGCTTGACCGTAGCCTCCCAGGCACACGAGGACCCTCGTAAAGACTATACCATTTCCGGCGACGAGCCCCGAAACCCCTCCCGACCCCGGACCAAGGCTATAGCCCACCGGCCTCGATGACTATTTCCGTGTTGCGCGCTGGTTATTTCTTGCTATTTTAGGGCAGGCCTCGGCCGTAGCCTCCCAGCTGGGCACACGAGGACCCTCGAAAAGACTGTACCCATTTCCGGCGATCAGGCCCGAAACCCCTCCCGGCCCCGCGGACCAAAGGCTATAGCCCACCGGCCTCGGCGACTATTTCGCGCGCTGCGCCGCTGGGTATTTCTTGGTATTTTAGGGCAGGCCTCTGACCGTAGCCTCCCACTGGGCACACGACATCCCTCGAAAACACTGTATCCATTTCCGAAGCCGACAGCCCCCGAACTCCCCTCCCCAAGCCCTCGGACCAAAGGCTATAGCCCACCGGCCTCGGCGACTATTTCGCGCTCTGCACCGCCGGGATTTCTTGCCATTTTAGGGCAGGCCTCTGGCGTAGCCTCCATTGGTACGAGGACCCTCGTAAAGCTGTACCCATTTCCGGCGACCAGGCCCGAAACCCCTCCCCAGCGGACCAAAGGCTATAGCCACGGCCTCGGCGACTATTTCACCGCTGCGCGCTGGACATTTCTTGCCATTTTAGGCGAGCTTGACCGTAGCCTCCCCAGGCACGCGAGGACCCTCGTAAAGACCGTACCCATTTCCGACGACCAGAGCCCCCGAAACCCCCTCCCAAACCCCCGCGGACCAAATGCTATAGCCCACCGGCATCAGTGACTATTTGACGCGCTGCGCCGCTGGTTATTTCTTGCCATTTTAGGGCAGGCTTCGTAGTAGCCTCCCCGCTGGGCACACAGTACCCTCGTAAAGACTGTACCCATTTCCGGACGAGCCCGAAACCCCTCCCGGCCCCGCGGACCAAGGCTATAGCCCCGGCCTCGGCGACTATATCAGCGCTGCGCGCTGGACATTTCTTGCCATTTTAGGGCGGGCTTACGGCCGTAGCCTCCCCAGGTACGAGGACCCTCGTAAAGGCTGTACCCATTTCCGGCGACCAGGCCCGAAACCCCTGACCCCAGCGGACCAAGGCTATAGCCCACCGGCCTCGGTGACTATTTCCCGTGCTGCGCGCTCGGCATTTCTTGCCATTTTGGGCAGGCCTCGACCGTAGCCTCCCAGGACACACGAGGACCCTCGAAAAGACTGTGCCATTTCCGACACCCGAGGCCCCAGAACTTCCTCCCAACCCCGCGGACCAAAGGCTCTGGGCCACCGGCCTCGGCGACTATTTCCAGCGCTGCGCCCGGACATTTCTTGCCATTTAGGGCGGGCTTGACGTAGCCTCTCTTGGGCACACGAAGACCCTCGTAAAGGCTGCCATTTCCGGCGACCAGGCCGAAACCCGCTCCCAATCCCCGCGGACCAAAGCATATACCCCACCAGCCTCGACGACTATTTCCCGCGCTGCGCCGCTCGGCATTTCTTGCCAATTTAGGGCAGGCCTCTGACCGTAGCCGCCCGCTGGCCACACGAGGACCCTCGAAGACTGCCCATTTTGGCGCCCTCCCCGGCCCCGCGGACCAAGGCTATAGCCACCGGCCTCGGCGACTATTTCCTGCGCGCTGGGCATTTCTTGCCATTTAGGGCAGGCCCTGAGCGTAGCCTCCCGCTGAGCGCGAGGACCCTCGAAAAGACTGTACCCATTTCCGACGCCCCTCCCCAACCCCCGAGGGCCAAAGGCTATAGCCCACCGGCCTCGGCGACTATATCACGCGCTGCGCCGCTGGACATTTCATGCCATTTTAGGGCAGGCTTCTGACCGTAGCCTCCCACTGGGCACACGAGGACCCTCGTAAAGACCGTACCCATTTCCGACGACCAGAGCCCCCGAAACCCCCTCCCCAACCCCCGCGGACCAAAGGCTATAGCCCACCGGCATCGGTGACTATTTGACGCGCTACGCCGCTGGGCATTTCTTGCCCTTTTAGGGCAGGCTTCTGACCGTAGCCTCCCCTTTGAGCTGCGAGGACCCTCGAAAGACCGTACCCATTTCGGCGACGAGGCCCGAAACCCCTCCCGGCCCAGCGGACCAAAAGGCTATAGCCCACCGGCCTCGGTGACTATTTCACGCAGCGCTGCGCTGGGCATTTCTTGTCATTTAGGGCAGGCCTCTGACCGTAGCCACCAGGGCACGAGGACCCTCGAAAAAGGCTGTACCCATTTCGGCGCTCCCCAACCCCCGCGGACCAAAGGCTATAGCCCACCGGCCTCGGCGACTATTTCACGCTCTGCGCCGCTGGGCATTTCTTGCCATTTTAGGGCAGGCCCTGAAGGTAGCCTCCCACTGGGCACGCGAGGACCCTCGAAAAGACTGTACCCATTTCCGACACCCAGAGCCCCCGAACACCCCTCCCCAACGCCCGAGGGCCAAAGGCTATAGCCCACCGGCCTCGGCGACTATATCACGCGCTGCTCCGCTGGACATTTCTTACCATTTTAGGGCAGGCTTCTGACCGTAGCCTCCCACTGGGCACACGAGGACCCTCGAAAAGACTGTACCCATTTCCGACGACCAGAGCCCCCGAAACCCCCTCCCCAACCCCCGTGGACCAAAGGCTATAGCCCACCGGCCTCGGCGACTATTTCACGCGCTGCGCGCTGGGTATTTCTTGCTATTTTAGGGCAGGCTTCTGATCGTAGCCTCCCCAGGCACATGAGGACCCTCGAAAGACTGCCATTTCCGGCGCCAGAGCCCCGAACTTCCCTCCCAGCCCCAGCGGACCAAAGGCTCTGACCACCGGCCTCGGCGACTATTTCCAGCAGCTGCGCGCTGGTCATTTCTTGCCATTTTAGGGCAGGCTTCTGACCGTATCCTCTGGGCACCACGAGGACCCTCGTAAAAGCTGTACCCATTTCCGGCGGACCCAGGCCGAAACCCGCTCCCCAGTCCCCGCGGACCAAGGCTATAGCCACGGCCTCGGTGACTATTTCCGTGCTGCGCGCTCGGCATTTCTTGCCATTTAGGCGGGCCTGAGCGTAGCCTCCCACTGGGCGAGGACCCTCGAAAAACTGTACCCATTTCCGACACAGGCCCCGAGCGCCCCTCCCAGCCCCAGGACCAAAGGCTATAGCCCACCGGCCTCGGCGACTATATCACGCGCTGCGCCGCTGGACATTTCATGCCATTTTAGGGCAGGCTTCTGACCGTAGCCTCCCACTGGGCACACGAGGACCCTCGTAAGGCATGCCATTTCGGTCAGGCCCGAAACCCCCTCCCCAACCCCGCGGACCAAAGGCTATAGCCCACCGGCATCGGTGACTATTTGACGCGCTACGCCGCTGGGCATTTCTTGCCCTTTTAGGGCAGGCTTCTGACCGTAGCCTCCCACTGGGCACACGAGGACCCTCGAAAAGACCGTACCCATTTCCGACGACCAGAACCCCCGAAACCCGCTCCCCAATCCCCGCGGACCAAAGGCTATAGCCCACCGGCCTCAGTGACTATTTCCCGTGCTGCGCCGCTCGGCATTTCTTGCCATTTTAGGCGGGCCCTGAGCGTAGCCTCCCTTTGAGGCGCGAGGACCCTCGAAAAGCTGCCATTTCCGACACAGGCCCCGAGCGCCTCCCCAGCCCGAGGGCCAAAGGCTATAGCCCACCGGCCTCGGCGGCTATATCACGCGCTGCGCCGCTGGACATTTCATGCCATTTTAGGGCAGGCTTCTGACCGTAGCCTCCCACTGGGCACACGAGGACCCTCGTAAAGACCGTACCCATTTCCGGCGAGGCCCGAAACCCCCTCGGCCCAGCGGACCGAGGCTATAGCCCACCGGCCTCGGTGACTATTTCACGCGCTGCGGCGCTGGGCATTTCTTGTCATTTTAGGGCAGGCCTCTGACCGTAGCGGACCACGGGGCACACGAGGACCCTCGAAATGACGTTACCCATTTCCGACGCCCTCCCGACCCCGCAGACCAAGGCTATAGCCCACGGCCTCGGCGACTATTTCACGCTCTGCGCCGCTGGTCATTTCTTGCCATTTAGGGCAGGCCACTGAAGGTAGCCTCCCAGGGCGCGAGGACCCTCGAAAAGACTGTACCCATTTCCGACGATCAGGCCCCGAAACCCCTCCCGGCCCCGCGGACCAAAGGCTATAGCCCACCGGCCTCGGTGACTATTTCACGCGCTGCGCCGCTGGGCATTTCTTGTCATTTTAGGGCAGGCTTCTGATAGTAGCCTCCAACTGGGCACGCGAGGACCATCGAAAAGACTGTACCCATTTCCGACACCCAGAGCCCCCGAACGCCCCTCCCCAACCCCCGAGGGCCAAAGGCTATAGCCCACCGGCCTCGGCGACTATATCACGCGCTGCGCCGCTGGACATTTCTTGTCATTTTAGGGCAGGCTTCTGGCCGTAGCCTCCCACTGGGTACACGAGCACCCTCGTAAAATGCCATTTCCGGCGACCAGAACCCGAAACCCCTCCCCGGCCCCAGCGGACCAAGGCTATAGCCCACCGGCCTCGGCGACTATTTCACGCTGCGCGCTGGACATTTCTTGCCATTTAGGGCGGGCTTCTGACCGTAGCCTCCCAGGCACCACGGACCCTCGTAAAAACTGTACCCATTTCCGGCGACGGGCCCCGAAACCCCTCCCGGCCCAGCGGACCAAAGGCTATAGCCCACCGGCCTCGGTGACTATTTCCGTGCTTTGCGCGCTGGTTATTTCTTGCCATTTTAGGGCGGGCTTGACCGTAGCCTCCCAGCTGGGCACAGTACCCTCGTAAAGACTGTACCCATTTCCGGCGGCAGGCCCCGAAACCCCTCCCAACCCCGCGGACCCAAGGCTATAGCCCACCGGCCTCGGCGACTATTTCCAGCGCTGCGCGCTGGACATTTCTTGCCATTTTAGGGGCGGGCTTGACCGTAGCCTCCCGATGGGCACGGCGACCCTCGTAAAGACTGTACCCATTTCCGACGACCAGAGCCCCCGAAACCCCCTACCCAACCCCCGCGGACCAAAGGCTATAGCCCACCGGCCTCAGTGACTATTTCCCGTGCTGCGCCGCTGGTTATTTCTTGCTATTTTAGGCCAGGGCTCTGACCGTAGCCTCCCACTGGGCACACGAGGACCCTCGAAAAGACTGTACCCATTTCCGACGATCAGAGCCCCGAGCCCCTCCCGGCCCCGTGGACCAAAGGCTATAGCCCACCGGCCTCGGCGACTATTTCACGCGCTGCGCGCTGGGTATTTCTTGCTATTTTAGGGTAGGCTTCTGATCGTAGCCTCCCACTGGGCACACGAGGACCCTCGTAAAGACTGTACCCATTTCCGACACCCAGAGCCCCAGAACTTCCCTCCCCAACCCCCGCGGACCAAAGGCTCTAGGCCACCGGCCTCGGCGACTATTTCACGCGCTGCGCCGCTGGACATTTCTTGCCATTTTAGGGCAGGCTTCTGACCGTAGCCTCCTACTGGGCACACGAGGACCCTCGTAAAGACTGTACCCATTTCCGACGACCAGAGCCCCCGAAACCCGCTCCCCAATCCCCGCGGACCAAAGGCTATAGCCCACCGGCCTCAGTGACTATTTCCCGTGCTGCGCCGCTCGGCATTTCTTGCCATTTTAGGGCAGGCCTCTGACCGTAGCCTCCCACGGGACACACGAGGACCCTCGAAAAGACTGTACCCATTTCCGACGCCCCTCCCCAACCCCCGCAGACCAAAGGCTATAGCCCACCGGCCTCGGCGACTATTTCACGCGCTGCGCCGCTGGGCATTTCTTGCCATTTTAGGGCAGGCCCTGAACGTAGCCTCCCACTGGGCACGCGAGGACCCTCGAAAAGACTGTACCCATTTCCGACGCCCCTCCCCAACCCCCGCAGACCAAAGGCTATAGCCCACCGGCCTCGGCGACTATATCACGCGCTGCGCCGCTGGACATTTCATGCCATTTTAGGGCAGGCTTCTGACCGTAGCCTCCCACTGGGCACACGAGGACCCTCGTAAAGACCGTACCCATTTCCGACGACGGGCCGAAACCCCTCCCCGGCCCCAGCGGACCAAAGGCTATAGCCACGGCATCGGTGACTATTTGTGTATTGCGCGCTGGTTATTTCTTGCCATTTTAGGGCGGGCCTCGGACCGTAGCCTCCCCAGGCTGCGAGGACCCTCGAAAGACCGTACCCATTTCGGCGACCAGGCCCGAAACCCCTCCCGGCCCCGCGGACCAAACGCTATAGCCCACCGGCCTCGGTGACTATTTCCGCAGCGCTGCGCTGGGCATTTCTTGTCATTTAGGGCAGGCCTCGGCCGTAGCCACCGCAGGGCACCTGAGGACCCTCGAAAAGACTGTACCCATTTCGGCGCCCTCCCCAGCCCCGCGGACCAAGGCTATAGCCACCGGCCTCGGCGACTATTTCACGCTCTGCGCGCTGGGCATTTCTTGCCAATTTAGGGCAGGCCACTGAACGTAGCCTCCCACAAGGCACACCAGGACCCTCTAAAAGACTGTACCCATTTCCGACACCGGGCCCCGAGCGCCTCCCGGCCCCGAGGCCAAGGCTATAGCCCACCGGCCTCGGCGACTATATCAGCGCTGCGCGCTGGACATTTCATGCCATTTTAGGGCGGGCTTCTGACCGTAGCCTCCCATTGGGCACGAGGACCCTCGTAAGGACCGTACCATTTCCGGCGACCCAGGCCCAATCCCTCCCAACCCCGGACCAAGGCTATAGCCACGGCATCGGTGACTATTTGGCCTTCGCGCTGGGGGTTTCTTGCCCTTTTAGGGCAGGCTTCTGACCGTAGCCTCCCGAGCACCACGAGGACCCTCGAAAGACCGTACCCATTTCGGCGGACGGGCCCGAAACCCCCTCCCGGCCCCGCGGACCAAGGCTATAGCACCGGCCTTGGTGACTATTTCACGCAGCGCTGCGGCTGGGCATTCTTGTCATTTTAGGGCAGGCCTCTGACCGTAGCCACCACAGGGCACGAGGACCCTCGAAAAGACATGTACCCATTTCGGCCCTCCCAACCCCGCGGACCAGGCTATAGCCCACCGGCCTCGGCGACTATATCACGCTCTGCGCGCTGGGCATTTCTTGCCATTTAGGGCAGGCCTGAAGGTAGCCTCCCACTTTGAGCGCGAGGACCCTCGAAAGACTGTACCCATTTCCGGTCAGGCCCCGAAACCCCTCCCAACCGCCCGTGGACCGAGGCTATAGCCCACCGGCCTCGGTGACTATTTCCCAGCTGCGGCGCTGGGTATTCTTGCTATTTTAGGGTGGGCTTCTGATCGTAGCCTCCCAGGCTACGAGGACCCTCGAAAGACTGTACCCATTTCCGACACCCAGGCCCCGACGCCTCCTCCCGGCCCGAGGGCCAAAGGCTATAGCCCACCGGCCTCGGCGACTATATCACGCGCTGCGCCGCTGGACATTTCTTGTCATTTTAGGGCAGGCTTCTGGCCGTAGCCTCCCACTGGGTACACGAGGACCCTCGTAAAGACTGTACCCATTTCCGACGACCAGAGCCCCCGAAACCCCCTCCCCAACCCCCGCGGACCAAAGGCTATAGCCCACCGGCCTCGGCGACTATTTCACGCGCTGCGCCGCTGGACATTTCTTGCCATTTTAGGACAGGCTTCTGACCGTAGCCTCCCACTGGGCACACGAGGACCCTCGTAAAGACTGTACCCATTTCCGACGACCAGAGCCCCCGAAACCCCCTCCCCAACCCCCGCGGACCAAAGGCTATAGCCCACCGGCCTCGGCGACTATTTCACGCGCTGCGCCGCTGGTCATTTCTTGCCATTTTAGGGCAGGCTTCTGACCGTAGCCTCCCACTGGGCACGCGAGGACCCTCGAAAAGACTGTACCCATTTCCGACGACCAGAGCCCCGAAACCCCTCCCGGCCCCAGCGGACCAGGCTATAGCCCCACCGGCCTCGGCGACTATTTCACCGCTGCGCGCTGGACATTTCTTGCCATTTTAGGGCAGGCTTCTGACGTAGCCTCACCCAGGCTACGAGGACCCTCGTAAGACTGTACCCATTTCCGGCGAGCCCCCGAAACCCCCTACCCAACCCCCGCGGACCAAAGGCTATAGCCCACCGGCCTCAGTGACTATTTCCCGTGCTGCGCCGCTGGTTATTTCTTGCTATTTTAGGCCAGGGCTTTGACCGTAGCCTCCCACTGGGCACACGAGGACCCTCGAAAAGACTGTACCCATTTCCGACGATCAGAGCCCCCGAAACCCCCTCCCCAACCCGTGGACCAAAGGCTATAGCCCACCGGCCTCGGCGACTATTTCACGCGCTGCGCGCTGGGAATTTCTTGCTATTTTAGGGTAGGCTTCTGATCGTAGCCTCCCACTGGGCACACGAGGACCCTCGTAAAGCCATGCCATTTCCGACACCCAGGCAACTTCCTCCCGGCCCAGCGGACCAAAGGCTCTGGGCCACCGGCCTCGGCGACTATTTCCGCAGCTGCGCGCTGGTTATTTCTTGCCATTTTAGGGCAGGCTTGACCGTAGCCTCTCACCCAGGCTACGAGGACCCTCGTAAAGACTGTACCCATTTCCGGCGGCAGGCCCCGAAACCCGCTCCCCAGTCCCGCGGACCAAGGCTATAGCCCACGGCCTCGATGACTATTTCCGTGCTGCGCGCTCGGCATTTCTTGCCATTTAGGGCAGGCCTCTGACCGTAGCCTCCCACGGGACACGAGGACCCTCGAAAAGGCATACCCATTTCCGGCGCCCTCCCAGCCCCGGACCAAGGCTATAGCCACGGCCTCGGCGACTATTTCACGCTCTGCGCTGGGCATTTCTTGCCATTTAGGGCAGGCCACGAAGGTAGCCTCCCCACGCGAGGACCCTCGAAAAGACTGTACCCATTTCCGACACAGGCCCCGAGCGCCTCCCCGGCCCCAGGGCCAGGCTATAGCCCACCGGCCTCGGCGACTATATCACGCGCTGCGCTGGACATTTCATGCCATTTTAGGGCAGGCTTCTGACCGTAGCCTCCCACTGGGCACACGAGGACCCTCGTAAGGGCCGTACCATTTCCGGCGAGGCCCGAAACCCCTCCCCGGCCCCAGCGGACCAAAGGCTATAGCCCACCGGCATCGGAGACTATTTGTGCTGCGCGCTGGTTATTTCTTGCCATTTAGGGCGGGCCTCGACCGTAGCCTCCCCAGGCACCACGAGGACCCTCGAAAGACCGTGCCATTTCGGCGACGGGCCCCGAAACCCCTCCCGGCCCCGCGGACCAAAGGCTATAGCCCACCGGCCTCGGTGACTATTTCACGCGCTGCAACGCTGGGCATTTCTTGTCATTTTAGGGCAGGCCTCTGACCGTAGCCACCCACGGGGGACACGAGGACCCTCGAAAAGACTGTACCCATTTCCGACGCCCCTCCCCAACCCCCGCAGACCAAAGGCTATAGCCCACCGGCCTCGGCGACTATTTCACGCTCTGCGCCGCTGGGCATTTCTTGCCATTTTAGGGCAGGCCCGGAAGGTAGCCTCCCACTGGGCACGCGAGGACCCTCGAAAAGACTGTACCCATTTTCGACACCCAGAGCCCCCGAACACCCCTCCCCAACGCCCGAGGGCCAAAGGCTATAGCCCACCGGCCTCGGCGACTATATCACGCGCTGCGCTGCTGGACATTTCTTACCATTTTAGGGCAGGCTTCTGACCGTAGCCTCCCACTGGGCACACGAGGACCCTCGAAAAGACTGTACCCATTTCCGACACCCAGAGCCCCCGTGGACCAAAGGCTTTAGCCCACCGACCTCGGCGACTATTTCACGCGCTGCGCGCTGGGTATTTCTTGCTATTTTAGGGTAGGCTTCTGATGGTAGCCTCCCACTGGGCACACGAGGACCCTCGAAAAGACTGTACCCATTTCCGACACCCAGAGCCCCCGAACGCCCCTCCCCAACCCCCGAGGGCCAAAGGCTATAGCCCACCGGCCTCGGTGACTATATCACGCGCTGCGCCGCTGGACATTTCTTGTCATTTTAGGGCAGGCTTCTGGCCGTAGCCTCCCACTGGGTACACGAGGACCCTCGTAAAGACTGTACCCATTTCCGACGACCAGGCCGAAACCCCTCCCGGCCCGTGGACCAAAGGCTATATCCCACCGGCCTCGGCGACAAATTAAAGCGCTGCGCGCTGGGTATTTATTGCTATTTTAGGGTAGGCTTCTGATGGTAGCCTCCCACTGGGCACACGAGGACCCGCGAAAGACTGTGCCATTTCCGACACAGGCCCCGACGCCTCCCCGGCCCGAGGCCAAAGGCTATAGCCCACGGCCTCGGTGACTATATCCACGCTGCGCGCTGGACATTCTTGCCATTTTAGGGCAGGCCTCTGACCGTTGCCTCCCACTGGGCACCACGAGGACCCTCGAAAGACCCGTACCCATTTCGGCGAGCCCCGAAACCCTCCCCGGCCCCAGCGGACCAAGGCTATAGCCCACGGCCTCGGTGACTATTTCACGCTGCACCAGCGCTGGGCATTTCTTGTCATTTAGGGCAGGCCTCTGACCGTAGCCTCCCACTAGGGACACGAGGACCCTCGAAAAGGCTGTAGCCATTTCCGGCGCCCTCCCGACCCCGCGGACCAAAGGCTAGCCCACGGCCTCGGCGACTATTTCACGCTCTGCGCGCTGGGCATTTCTTGCCATTTAGGGCAGGCCGGAAGGAAGCCTCCCCTGAGCGCGAGGACCCTCGACAAGACTGTACCCATTTCGACACCCGAGGCCCCGAACACCTCCCCAGCGCCGAGGCCAAAGGCTATAGCCCACCGGCCTCGGCGACTATATCACAGCTGCGCTGCTGGACATTCTTACCATTTTAGGGGCAGGCTTCTGACGTAGCCTCCCAGCTGCACGAGGACCCTCGAAAAGACTGTACCCATTTCCGGCGGCAGGCCCGAAACCCCTCCCGGCCCCGTGGACCCAAGGCTATAGCCCACGGCCTCGGCGACTATTTCACGCTGCGCGCTGGGTATTTCTTGCTATTTTAGGGTAGTCTTCTGATGGTAGCCTCCACTTTGGGCTACGAGGACCCTCGAAAAGACTGTGCCATTTCCGACACGAGCCCCGACGCCTCCCCAGCCCCAGGGCCAAGGCTATAGCCCACCGGCCTCGGTGACTATATCACGCTGCGCGCTGGACATTTCTTGTCATTTTAGGGCGAGCTTCTGGCGTAGCCTCCAGGTACGAGGACCCTCGTAAAGCTGTACCCATTTCCGGCGACCAGGCCCGAAACCCCTCCCGGCCCGAGGACCAAAGGCTATAGCCCACGGCCTCGGCGACTATTCAGCTGCGCGCTGGACATTTCTTGCCATTTAGGCGGAGCTTGACCGTAGCCTCCCAGGCTACGAGGACCCTTGTAAAGGCTGTACCCATTTCCGGCGGCCAGGCCCCGAAACCCCTCCCAACCCCGGACCAGGCTATAGCCCACCGGCCTCGGCGACTATTCCAGCGCTGCGCGCTGGACATTTCTTGCCATTTTAGGGACAGGCTTCTGACCGTAGCCTCCAGGCTGCGAGGACCCTCGTAAGGTATACCCATTTCCGGCGGCAGGCCGAAACCCCTCCCGGCCCCAGCGGACCAAAAGGCTATAGCCACCGGCCTCGATGACTATTTCCCGTCTTTGCGCCGCTGGTTATTTCTTGCCATTTAGGCGGGCTTGACGTAGCCTCCCCGCTGGGCACACAGTACCCTCGTAAAGACTGTACCCATTTCCGCGACGGGCCCGAAACCCCTCCCGACCCCAGCGGACCAAAGGCTATAGCCCGGCCTCGGCGACTATTTCACGCGCTGCGCTGGACATTTCTTGCCATTTTAGGCGAGCTTCTGACCGTAGCCTCCCAGGCACGAGGACCCTCGTAAAAGGCATGCCATTCCGGCGACGAGCCCCGAAACCCCCTAGCCAACCCCCGGACCAAAGGCTATAGCCCGCGGCCTCGATGACTATTTCCCGTCTGCGCCGCTGGTTATTTCTTGCTATTTTAGGCGGGGCTCGACCGTAGCCTCCAGGCACCGAGGACCCTCGAAAGACTGTACCCATTTCCGTGATCGGGCCCCGAGCCCCCTCCCGGCCCGTGGACCAAGGCTATAGCCCACGGCCTCGGCGACTATTTCACGCGCTGCGCGCTGGTTATTTCTTGCTATTTTAGGGTAGGCTTCTGATCGTAGCCTCCCACTGGGCACACGAGGACCCTCGTAAAGCTGCCATTTCCGACACCGAGCCCCGAACTTCCCTCCCGGCCCAGCGGACCAAGGCTCTGGGCCACGGCCTCGGCGACTATTTCGCAGCTGCGCGCTGGACATTTCTTGCCATTTTAGGACAGGCTTCTGACCGTAGCCTCCTGGCTACGAGGACCCTCGTAAAGCTGTACCCATTTCCGGCGACGAGCCCCGGCGTTCCCCAATCCCAGCGGACCAGGCTATAGCCCGCGGCCTCGGTGACTATTTCCGTGCTGCGCGCTCGGCATTTCTTGCCATTTTAGGGCAGGCCTCTGACCGTAGAACTCCCACGGGACACGAGGACCCTCGAAAAGACTGTACCCATTTCCGGCGCCTCCCCGGCCCCAGCGGACCAAAGGCTATAGCCCGCGGCCTCGGCGACTATTTCCAGCTGCGCGCTGGGCATTTCTTGCCATTTTAGGGCAGGCCCTGAGCGTAGCCTCCCACTTTGAGGCGCGAGGACCCTCGAAAAGACTGTACCCATTTCCGACCCCCAGAGCCCCCGAACGCCCCTCCCCAACCCCCGAGGTCCAAAGGCTATAGCCCACCGGCCTCGGCGACTATATCACGCGCTGCGCCGCTGGACATTTCATGCCATTTTAGGGCAGGCTTCTGACCGTAGCCTCCCCAGGCTACGAGGACCCTCGTAAGACCGTACCCATTTCGGCGACGAGCCCGAAACCCCTCCCGGCCCCGCGGACCAAGGCTATAGCCCACGGCCTCGGTGACTATTTCCGCAGCGCTGCGCTGGGCATTTCTTGTCATTTTAGGGCAGGCCTCTGACCGTAGCCACCACAGGGCACCGAGGACCCTCGAAAAGACTGCCATTTCCGGCCTCCCAGCCCCGCGGACCAAGGCTATAGCCACCGGCCTCGGCGACTATTTCACGCGCTGCGCCGCTGGGCATTTCTTGCCAATTTAGGGCAGGCCCGGTAGCCTCCCCTTTGGGCGCGAGGACCCTCGAAAACTGTACCCATTTCCGACACGAGCCCCAGACACCTCCCCGGCCCGAGGGCCAAAGGCTATAGCCCACCGGCCTCGGCGACTATATCACGCGCTGCTCCGCTGGACATTTCTTACCATTTTAGGGCAGGCTTCTGACCGTAGCCTCCCACTGGGCACACGAGGACCCTCGAAAAGACTGTACCCATTTCCGACGACCAGAGCCCCCGAAACCCCCTCCCCAACCCCCGTGGACCAAAGGCTATAGCCCACCGGCCTCGGCGACTATTTCACGCGCTGCGCGCTGGGTATTTCTTGCTATTTTAGGGCAGGCTTCTGATCGTAGCCTCCCACTGGGCACATGAGGACCCTCGAAAAGACTGTACCCATTTCCGACGCCCAGAGCCCCAGAACTTCCCTCCCCAACCCCCGCGGACCAAAGGCTCTAGGCCACCGGCCTCGGCGACTATTTCACGCGCTGCGCCGCTGGACATTTCTTGCCATTTTAGGGCAGGCTTCTGACCGTATCCTCCTACTGGGCACACGAGGACCCTCGTAAAGACTGTACCCATTTCCGACGACCAGAGCCCCCGAAACCCGCTCCCCAATCCCCGCGGACCAAAGGCTATAGCCCACCGGCCTCGGCGACTATTTCACGCGCTGCGCGCTGGGTATTTCTTGCTATTTAGGCGGGCCCTGAGCGTAGCCTCCAGCAGCGCGAGGACCCTCGAAAAGACTGTACCCATTTCCGACACCAGGCCCCGAGCGTCCCTCCCGGCCCCGAGGGCCAAAAGGCTATAGCCCACCGGCCTCGGCGACTATATCACGCTGCGCGCTGGACATTCATGCCATTTAGGCGGGCTTCTGACCGTAGCCTCCCAGGCACCGAGGACCCTCGTAAGCCGTACCCATTTCCGGCGGACAGGCCCCGAAACCCCTCCCGGCCCCGCGGACCAAAGGCTATAGCCCACGGCGCCGGTGACTATTTGTGCCTTCGCGCTGGGCATTTCTTGCCCAGGCGCTTCTGACCGTAGCCTCCCTGGGCACACGAGGACCCTAGAAAAGACCGTACCCAGTTCGGCGACGGGCCCGAAACCCCTCCCGACCCAGCGGACCAAAGGCTATAGCCCACCGGCCTCGGTGACTATTTCACGCGCTGCGACGCTGGGCATTTCTTGTCATTTTAGGGCAGGCCTCTGACCGTAGCCACCCACGGGGCACACGAGGACCCTCGAAAAGACTGTACCCATTTCCGACGCCCCTCCCCAACCCCCGCAGACCAAAGGCTATAGCCCACCGGCCTCGGCGACTATTTCACGCTCTGCGCCGCTGGGCATTTCTTGCCATTTTAGGGCAGGCCCTGAAGGTAGCCTCCCACTGGGCACGCGAGGACCCTCGAAAAGACTGTACCCATTTCCGACACCCAGAGCCCCCGAACACCCCTCCCCAACCCCCGAGGGCCAAAGGCTATAGCCCACCGGCCTCGGCGACTATATCACGCGCTGCGCCGCTGGACATTTCTTACCATTTTAGGGCAGGCTTCTGACCGTAGCCTCCCACTGGGCACACGAGGACCCTCGTAAAGACTGTACCCATTTCCGACGACCAGAGCCCCGGAACGCCTCTCCCCAACCCCCGCGGACCAAAGGCTATAGCCCACCGGCATCGGTGACTATTTGACGCGCTACGCCGCTGGGCATTTCTTGCCCTTTTAGGGCAGGCTTCTGACCGTAGCCTCCCACTGGGCACACGAGGACCCTCGAAAAGACCGTACCCATTTCTGGCGACCAGAGCCCCCGAAACCCCCTCCCCAACCCCCGCGGACCAAAGGCTATAGCCCACCGGCCTCGGTGACTATTTCACGCGCTGCGACGCTGGGCATTTCTTGTCATTTTAGGGCAGCCCTCTGACCGTAGCCACCCACGGGGCACACGAGGACCCTCGAAAAGACTGTACCCATTTGGCGCCTCCCCGGCCCCATGGACCAAAGCTGGCCCGCGACCTCGGCTACTATTTCACGCTCTGCGCCGCTGGGCATTTCTTGCAATTTTAGGGCAGGCCCTGAAGGTAGCCTCCCACTGGGCACGCGAGGACCCTCGAAAAGACTGTACCCATTTCCGACACCCAGACACCTCCCAGCCCCGAGGCCAGGCTATAGCCAGCGGCCTCGGCGACTATATCCCAGCTGCGCGCTGGACATTCTTACCATTTTAGGGCAGGCTTCTGACCGTAGCCTCCCAGGCACCGAGGACCCTCGTAAAGGCTGCCATTTCCGGCAGGCCAGCCCCTCCCGGCCCCGCGGACCAAAGGCTATAGCCACCGGCCTCGATGACTATTTCCGTGCTGCGCTGGTTATTTCTTGCCATTTTAGGGCGGGCCTCGGACCGTAACCTCCCCAGGCTGGGGACCCTCGAAAGACTGTACCCATTTCCGGATCAGGCCCCGAAACCCCCTCCCCAACCCCCGCGGACCAAAGGCTATAGCCCACCGGCCTCAGTGACTATTTCCCGTGCTGCGCCGCTGGGCATTTCTTGCCATTTTAGGACAGGCCTCTGACCGTAGCCTCCCACTGGCCACACGAGGACCCTCGAAAATACTGTACCCATTTCCGACGCCCAGAGACCCCGAACGCCCCACCCCAACCCCCGCGGACCAAAGGCTATAGCCCACCGGCCTCGGCGACTATTTCACGCGCTGCGCCGCTGGGCATGTCTTGCTATTTTAGGGCAGGTTTCTGACCGTAGCCTCCCACTGGGCACACGAGGACCCTCGAAAAGACTGTACCCATTTCCGACGACCAGAGCCCCCGAAACCCCCTCCCCAACCCCCGTGGACCAAAGGCTATAGCCCACCGGCCTCGGCGACAATTTCACGCGCTGCGCGCTGGGTATTTCTTGCTATTTTAGGGCAGGCTTCTGATCGTAGCCTCCCACTGGACACACGAGGACCCTCGAAAAGACTGTACCCATTTCCGACGCCCCTCCCCAACTCCCGCAGACCAAAGGCTATAGCCCACCGGCCTCGGCGACTATTTCACGCTCTGCGCCGCTGGGCATTTCTTGCCATTTTAGGGCAGGCCAAGAAGGTAGCCTCCTTTGGGCATCGAGGACCCTCGCCATTTCCGACCGAATGCCTCCCAGCTCCCGAGGCCAGGCTATAGCCCACCGGCCTCGGTGACTATTCATGCGCGCTGGACATTCTTGCCATTTTAGGACGGGCTTGACCGTAGCCTCAGGCACGAGGACCCTCGAAAAGACCGTACCCATTTCCGACGACCAGAGCCCCCGAAACCCCCTCCCCAACCCCCGCGGACCAAAGGCTATAGCCCACCGGCCTCAATGACTATTTCCCGTGCTGCGCCGCTGGTTATTTCTTGCCATTTTAGGGCAGGCCTCTGACCGTAGCCTCCCAGGCACTGAGGACCCTCGAAAGACTGTACCCATTTCCGAAGATCAGGCCCTAAACCCCTCCCAACCCCGCGGACCAGGCTATAGCCCACCGGCCTCGATGACTATTTCCCGTGCTGCGCGCTGGTTATTTCTTGCCATTTTAGGGCAGGCCTCGACCGTAGCCTCACTTGGGCACGAGGACCCTCGAAAGACTGTACCCATTTCCGGATCAGGCCCCTAACCCTCCCAAGCCCCGTGGACCAAAGGCTATAGCCCACCGGCCTCGGCGACTATTTCCTGCGCTGCGCTGGGTATTCTTGCTATTTTAGGGTGAGGCTTCTGATCGTAGCCTCCCCGCTGCGCCTACGAGGACCCTCGACTTGACTGTACCCATTTCCGACACGAGCCCCGAACTTCCCTCCCGACCGCCCCGCGGACCAAGGCTCTGGGCCACCGGCCTCGGCGACTATTTCACGCTGCGCGCTGGACATTTCTTGCCATTTTAGGCGGGCTTGACCGTAGTAGCCTCCTACTGGGCACACGAGGACCCTCGTAAAGACTGCACCCATTTCCGACGACCAGAGCCCCCGAAACCCCCTCCCCAACCCCCGCGGACCAAAGGCTATAGCCCACCGACCTCAGTGACTATTTCCCGTGCTGCGCCGCTGGGCATTTCTTGCCATTTTAGGACAGGCCTCTGACCGTAGCCTCCCACTGGCCACACGAGGACCCTCAAAAAGACTGTACCCATTTCCGACGCCCAGAGACCCCGAACGCCCCGCCCAGCGGACCAAAGGCTATAGCCCACCGGCCTCGGCGACTATTTCACGCGCTGCGCCGCTGGGATGTCTTGCTATTTTAGGGCAGGTTTCTGACCGTAGCCTCCCACTGGGCACATGAGGACCCTCGAAAAGACTGTACCCATTTCCGACGCCCAGAGCCCCAGAACTTCCCTCCCCAACCCACGCGGACCAAAGGCTCTAGGCCACCGGCCTCGGCGACTATTTCACGCGCTGCGCCGCTGGACATTTCTTGCCATTTTAGGGCAGGCTTCTGACCGTAGCCTCCCACTGGGCACACGAGGACCCTCGTAAAGACTGTACCCATTTCCGACGACCAGAGCCCCCGAAACCCCCTCCCCAACCCCCGCGGACCAAAGGCTATAGCCCACCGGCCTCAGTGACTATTTCCCGTGCTGCGCCGCTGGGTATTTCTTGCCATTTTAGGGCAGGCCTCTGACCGTAGCCTCCCACTGGGCACACGAGGACCCTCGAAAAGACTGTACCCATTTCCGGCGTCAGGCCCCGAAACCCCTCCCGGCCCCGTGGACCAAAGGCTATAGCCCACCGTCCTCGTCGACTATTTCACGCGCTGCGCTGGGTATTCTTGCTATTTTCGGGTAGGCTTCTGATCGTAGCCTCCCCTGGGCGAGGACCCTCGAAAAAGGCATGCCATTTCCGACACCCAGAGCCCCAGAACTTCCCTCCCCAACCGCCGCGGACCAAAGGCTCTAGGCCACCGGCCTCGGCGACTATTTCCCGTGCTGCGCCGCTGGGTATTTCTTGCCATTTTAGGGCAGGCCTCTGACCGTAGCCTCCCACGGGACACACGAGGACCCTCGAAAAGACTGTACCCATTTCCGACGCCCCTCCCCAACTCCCGCAGACCAAAGGCTATAGCCCACCGGCCTCGGCGACTATTTCACGCTCTGCGCCGCTGGGCATTTCTTGCCATTTTAGGGCAGGCCCTGAAGGTAGCCTCCCACTGGGCATGCGAGGACCCTCGAAAAGACTGTACCCATTTCCGACCCCTCCCCAACTCCCGAGGGTCAAAGGCTATAGCCCACCGGCCTCGGTGACTATTTCACGCGCTGCGCCGCTGGACATTTCTTGCCATTTTAGGACAGGCTTCTGACCGTAGCCTCCCACTGGGCACACGAGGACCCTCGTAAAGGCATGCCATTTCCGGCGAGCCCGAAAGCCTCCCCAACCCCCGCGGACCAAAGGCTATAGCCCACCGGCCTCAGTGACTATTTCCCGTGCTGCGCCGCTGGTTATTTCTTGCCATTTTAGGGCAGGCCTCTGACCGTAGCCTCCCACTGGGTACAAGAGGACCCTCGAAAAGACTGTACCCATTTCCGACGATCAGAGCCCCCGAAACCCCCTCACCAACCCCCGTGGACCAAAGGCTATAGCCCACCGTCCTCGGCGACTATTTCACGCGCTGCGCGCTGGGTATTTCTTGCTATTTTAGGGTAGGCTTCTGATCGTAGCCTCCCACTGGGCACACGAGGACCCTCGAAAAGACTGTACCCATTTCCGACACCCAGAGCCCCAGAACTTCCCTCCCCAACCGCCGCGGACCAAAGGCTCTAGGCCACCGGCCTCGGCGACTATTTCCCGTGCTGCGCCGCTGGGTATTTCTTGCCATTTTAGGGCAGGCCTCTGACCGTAGCCTCCCACGGGACACACGAGGACCCTCGAAAAGACTGTACCCATTTCCGACGCCCCCCACCCACCCCCGCCGACCAAAGGCTATAGCCCACCGGCCTCGGCGACTATTTCACGCTCTGCGCCGCTGGGCATTACTTGGCATGTTAGGGCAGGCCACGGTAGCCTCCCAGGCATCACGAGGACCCTCGAAAAGACTGACCCATTTCCGACACGCGAGCCCAGAATGCCTCCCGACTCCGAGGGCCAAAGGCTATAGCCCACGGCCTCGGTGACTATTTCTGCGCTGCGCGCTGGACATTTCTTGCCATTTTAGGGACAGGCTTCTGACCGTAGCCTCCCACTTGGGCACGAGGACCCTCGTAAAGACATACCCTTTTCCGGCGAGGCCCGAAACCCCTCCCAGCCCCCGGACCAGGCTATAGCCCACCGGCCTCGCCGACTATTTCCCGTGCTGCGACGCTGGTTATTTCTTGCCATTTTAGGGCAGGCCTCGGACCGTAGCCTCCCACTGGGCACACCAGGACGCTCGAAAAGACTGTACCCATTTCCGGCTCAGGCCCCCTAACCCCCTCCCCAACCCCCGTGGACCAAAGGCTATAGCCCACCGGCCTCGGCGACTATTTCACGCGCTGCGCGCTGGGTATTTCTTGCTATTTTAGGGTAGGCTTCTGATCGTAGCCTCCCACTGGGCACACGAGGACCCTCGAAAAGACTGTACCCATTTCCGACGCCCAGAGCCCCAGAACTTCCCTCCCCAACCCCCGCGGACCAAAGGCTCCAGGCCACCGGCCTCGGCGATTATTTCACGCGCTGCGCCGCTGGACATTTCTTGCCATTTTAGGGCAGGCTTCTGACCGTATCCTCCTACTGGGCACACGAGGACCCTCGTAAAGACTGTACCCATTTCCGACGAGCCCCGAAACCCCTCCCCAGCGGACCAAGGCTATAGCCCACGACCTCGATGACTATTTCCCGTCTTGCGCTGGGCATTTCTTGCCATTTTAGGGCAGGCCTCGACCGTAGCCTCCCAGCAGCCACGAGGACCCTCAAAAACTGTACCCATTTCCGGCGAGACCCCGACGCCCCCCCCCGCGGACCAGGCTATAGCCCACCGGCCTCGGCGACTATTTCCGCGGCTGCGCGCTGGATGCTATTTTAGGGCGGGTTTCGACCGTAGCCTCACCCAGGCACATGAGACCCTCAAAAGTACCCATTTCCGGCAGGCCCAGAACTTCCCTCCCCAACCCACGCGGACCAAAGGCTCTAGGCCACCGGCCTCGGCGACTATTTCATGCGCTGCGCCGCTTGACATTTCTTGCCATTTAGGGCAGGCTTCTGACCGTAACCTCCCAGCCAGCCACGAGGACCCTCGTAAAGGCGTACCCATTTCCGGCGGACAGGCCCCGAAACCCCCTCCCCAACCCCCTCGGACCAAAGGCTATAGCCCACCGGCCTCAGTGACTATTTCCCGTGCTGCGCCGCTGGTTATTTCTTGCTATTTTAGGGCAGGCCTCTGACCGTAGCCTCCCACTGGTCACACGAGGACCCTCGAAAAGACTGTACCCATTTCCGACGATCAGAGCCCCCGAAACCCCCTCCCCAACCCCCGTGGACCAAAGGCTATACCCCACCGTCCTCGGCGACTATATCACGCGCTGCGCCGCTGGACATTTCGTACCATTTTAGGGCAGGCTTCTGACCGTAGCCTCCCACTGGGCACACGAGGACCCTCGTAAAGACTGTACCCATTTCCGACGAGGCCCCGAAACCCCTCCCAACCCCAGCGGACCAAGGCTAGCCAGCCTCGGTGACTATTTCCCGTGCTGCGCTGGGCATTTCTTGCCATTTTAGGACAGGCCTCGACCGGCCTCCCACCCAGCCACGAGGACCCTCGAAAAGACTGTACCCATTTCCGGCCACGACCCGACGCCCCACCCCAACCCCCGCGGACCAAAGGCTATAGCCCACCCGCCTCGGCGACTATTTCACGCGCTGCGCCGCTGGGTATGTCTTGCTATTTTAGGGCAGACTTCTGACCGTAGCCTCCCACTGGGCACACGAGGACCCTCGAAAAGGCATGCCCATTTCCGGCAGGCCCGAAACCCCCTCCCAACCCCGTGGACCAAGGCTATAGCCCACCGGCCTGGGCGACTATTTCACGCGCTGCACGGCTGGGCATTTCTTGCTATTTTAGGGCAGGCTTCTGATCGTAGCCTCCCACTGGGCACACGAGGACCCTCGAAAAGACTGTACCCATTTCCGACGCCCAGAGCCCCAGAACTTCCCTCCCCACCCCCCGCGGACCAAAGGCTCTAGGCCACCGGCCTCGGCGACTATTTCATGCGCTGCGCCGCTTGACATTTCTTGCCATTTTAGGGCAGGCTTCTGACCGTAGCCTCCAGGCACGAGGACCCTCGTAAAGACTGTACCCATTCCGGCGGACGAGCCCCGAAACCCGCTCCCCAGTCCCGCGGAGCAAAGGCTATAGCCCACCGGCCTCAGTGACTATTTCCCGTGCTGCGCCGATGGGCATTTCTTGCCATTTTAGGGCAGGCCTCTGACCGTAGCCTCCCACGGGACACACGAGGACCATTGAAAACACTGTACCCAATTCCGGCGCCTCCCCAACCCCCGGACCAAAGGCTATAGCCCACCGGCCTCGGCGACTATTTCACGCGCTGCGCCGCTGGGCATTTTTTGCCATTTTAGGGCAGGCCCTGAACGTAGCCTCCCACTGGGCACGCGAGGACCCTCGAAAAGACTGTACCCATTTCCGACACCCAGAGCCCCCGAACGCCCCTCCCCAATCCCCGAGGGCCAAAGGCTATAGCCCACCGGCCCCGGCGACTATATCACGCGCTGCGCCGCTGGGCATTTCTTGCCCTTTTAGGGCAGGCTTCTGACCGTAGCTTCCCACTGCCACACGAGGACCCTCGTAAAGACCGTACCCATTTCGGCGGCAGGCCCGAAACCCCGGCCCCACCGCGGACCAAAGGCTATAGCCCACCGGCCTCGGTGACTATTTCACGCGCTGCGACGCTGGGCATTTCTCGTCATTTTAGGGCAGGCCTCTTACCGTAGCCACCCACGGGGCACACGAGGACCCTCGAAAAGACTGTACCCATTTCCGGCCCGAGACCCGACGCCCCACCCCAGCCCCGGACCAAGGCTATAGCCCACCGGCCTCGGCGACTATTTCCGCTGCGCGCTGGGCATTTCTTGCCATTTGGGCGGGCCCGAGCGTAGCCTCCCCTTGAGGCGCGAGGACCCTCGAAAAGACTTTACCCATTTCCGACACCCAGAGCCCCCGAACGCCCCTCCCCAATCCCCGAGAGCCAAAGGTTATAGCGCACCGGCCTCGGCGACTATATCACGCGCTGCGCCGCTGGGCATTTCTTGCCCTTTTAGGGCAGGCTTCTGACCGTAGCCTCCCACTGGGCACACGAGGACCCTCGAAAGGCCGTACCGCATTTCGGCGGCAGGCCCCGAAACCCCTCCCGGCCCCAGCGGACCAAGGCTATGGCCAACGGCCTCGGTGACTATTTCACGCGCTGCGACGCTGGGCATTTCTTGACATATTAGGGCCGGCCTCTGACCGTAGCCACCACCAGGGCTACGAGGACCTCGAAAGACTGTACCCATTTCGGCCCTCCCCAACCCCGCGGACCAAGGCTATAGCCCACCGGCCTCGGCGACTATTTCCGCTTCTGCGCTGAGCATTCTTGCCATTTAGGGCAGGCCACGAAGGTAGCCTCATGGGCGCGAGGACCCTCGACAAGACTGTCCCCATTTCCGACACGGGCCCGAACACCTCCCCGGCTCCGAGGGCCAGGCTATAGCCACCGGCCTCGGCGACTATATCACGCTGCGCGCTGGACATTTCTTACCATTTTAGGGCAGGCTTGGCGGTAGCCTCCCACTTTGAGCACTGCGAGGACCCTCGTAAAGGCTGTACCCATTTCAGCGGCCAGGCCCGAAACCCCTCCCCAGCCCCCGGACCAAGGCTATAGCCCACGGCCTCGGTGTCTATTTCCCGCGCTGCGCCGCTAGGCATTTCTTGCCATTTAGGGCAGGCCTCTGACCGTAAGCCTCCCACTGCCACGAGGACCCTTGAAAATGTACCCATTTCCGGCCCGAGACCAGACCGCCCACTGACCCGGCCCGGACGAGGCTATAGCCCACCGGCCTCGGCTATTTCCTGCGCTGCGCTGGGCATATCTTGCTATTTTAGGGGCGGGCTTCTGGCCGTAGCCTCCCAGGCACACGAGGACCCTCGAAAAGGCTGTACCCATTTCCGGCGACCAGGCCCGAGCCCCTCCCGGCCCGTGGACCAAGGCTGGCCCACCGGCCTCGGCGACTATTTCACGGCGCTGCGGCGCTGGGTATTCTTGCTATTTTAGGGCAGGCTTCTGATCGTAGCCTCCCAAGGCACATGAGGACCCTCGAAAAGGCTGTACCCATTTCCGGCCAGGCCCGAACTTCCCTCCCCCCAGGCGGACCAAGGCCCTCGCCCACCGGCCTCGGCGACTATTTCATCGCTGCGCTTGCAGCATTTCTTGCCATTTTAGGGCAGGCTTCTGACCGTAACCTCCCAGGCACCGAGGACCCTCGTAAAGGCTGCCATTTACCCATTTCGTGGCCGAGCCCCGAAATTCCCTCCCGATCCCAGGACCAAAAGCTATAGCCCACGGCCTCGGCTGACTATTTCCGAGCTGCGCGCTGGGCATTTCTTGCCATTTAGGGCAGGCCTCTGACCGTAGCCTCCCAGGGTACGAGGACCCTCGAAAGGCTGTACCCATTTCCGGCCTTGAGCCCCGAGGCGCCCCGGCCCGCGGACCAAGGCTGTGCCCACAGGCCTCGGCGGCTATTTCACGCTGCGCTGGGTATTTCTTGCCATTTTAAGCGAGATTAGAATAGCCTCCCCTTTGGTGCAGGGACCCTCGAAAAGCTGTACCCATTTTCGACGACGAGCCTCTAAACCCCCTCCCCGACCCCAGCGGACCAAAAGGCTATAGCCCACCGGCCTCGGTGACTATTTCACGCTGCGCGCTTGGGCATTTTTGCCATTTAGGCAGGCCTCTCACGTAGCCTCCCACTGGGACATGAGGACCCTCGAAAAGACTGTACCCATTTCCGGCCAGGCCGAAACCCCCTACCCCCCCAGGACCAAGGCTATAGCCACGGCCTCGGCGACTATTCCGCAGCTGCGCGCTGGGTATTTCTTGCCATTTAAGCGGGATTCTGACCGTAGCCTCCACTTTGGGCACCACGAGGACCCTCGAAAAGACTGTACCCATTTTGTGACAGAACCTCCTAATCCCCTCCCAACCCCGCGGACAAAGGCTGTGCCACCGGCCTCGGTGGCTATTTCCAGCTGCTGCGCGCTTGGCATTTCTTGCCATTTGGGCAGCTTCTAACCGTAAGCCTGCCCAGGCTGAGGACCCTCGAAAAGGCCGTGCCATTTCGGCGACGAGCCCCGAAACCCCTCCCAGCCCCCGGACAAAGGCTATAGCCCACGGCCTCGGTGACTATTTCCGTCTTTGCCGCTGGGCATTTCTTGCCATTTAGGCGAGGCCTCTGCCGTAGCCTCCCAGGCACGAGGACCCTCGAAAAGCTGTACCCATTTTCAGCGACCAGGCCGAAACCCCTCCCAGCCCCAGCGGACCAAAGGCTATAGCCCACCGGCCTCGGTGACTATTTCCGTGCTGCGCTGGGCATTTCTTGCCATTTAGGGCAGCCCTCGACCGTAGCCTCCCACTTGGGCACACGAGGACCCTCGAGGTGGCTGTACCCATTTCTGCCAGGCAGGCCCGAAACATCTTCCCAACCCAGCGGACCAAGGCTATAGCCCCGGCCTCGGCGACTATTTGTGGCCGCGCGGCGCGGCTCCATTTTAGGGCAGGCTTCTGGCGTAGCCTCCCATGAGCACGGAGGACCCTCGAAAGACCTTACCCATTTCGACAACGAACCCGAAACCCCTCCCACCCCAGCGGACCAAAGGCTATTTCAGCATAGCGCCGCTGGGCATTTCTTGTCATTTAGGGCAGACCTCTCACGTAGCCTCCCACAGGGGCACCACGAGGACCCTCGAAAAGACTGTGCCCATTTCCGGCGCTCCTCCCCCCCACACCAAAGGCTATAGCCACCGGCCTCGGCAACTATTTCCCGCTGCGCTGCGCTGGACATTTCTTGCCATTTTGGGCAGGCTTCTAACCGTAATCTCCCACTGGGCACGAGGACCCTCGTAAAGGCATACCCATTTCCGGCGGCGGGCCCCGAAACCCCTCCCCGACCGCTGCGGACCAAAGGCTATAGCCTCTACCGGCCTCGGTGACTATTTCTGTGTGTGCGCGCTGGGCATATCTTGCCATTTGGGCAGGCTTGACCATAGCCTCCCATGGGCACGGCGACCCTCGAAAAAGGCACCCATTTCGGCGGCAGGCCACGAAACACCTTCCCGAACCCCCTCGGACCAATGGCTATAGCCAACCGGCCTCCGTGACTATTTGGCAGCTGCGCGCTGGGCATTTCTTGTCATTTTAGGGCAGGCCTCTGACCGTAGCCTCCCACAGGCACCACGAGGACCCTCGAAAAAGCATCCATTTCCGGCGCCCAGGCCCCGAACACCCCTCCCGGCCCCGCGGACCAAAGGCTATAGCCTACCGGCCTCGGTGACTATTTTACGCGCTGTGCCGCTGGGCATGTCTTGCCATTTTAGGCGGGCTTGACCATAGCCTCTCCCACTTGGGCACCGGCGACCCTCGAAAAGGCATACCCATTTTCGTGACGGCGAGCCCACAAACACCTTCCCGACCCCCGCGGACCAATGGCTGCCACACGGCCTCCGTGACTATTGTGTGCGCTGCGCGCTGGGCATTTCTTGTCATTTAGGGCAGGCCTCTGACCGTAGCCTCCCAGGGCTACGAGACCCTCGAAAAGGCATATCCATTTCGGCGCCTCCCAACCCCGCGGACCAAAAGGCTATAGCCCACGGCCTCGGCGACTATTTCACGCACTGCGCGCTGAGCATTTCTTGCCATTTAGGCAGGCCACGGCGTAGCCTCCCAGGCGCGAGGACCCTCGAAAAGTACCCATTTCCGACACAGGCCCCGAGCGCCTCCCGGCCCCAGGGCCAAGGCTATAGCCCACCGGCCTCGGCGACTATTTCCGCAGCTGCGCTGGACATTTCTTGCCATTTTAGGGCAGGCTTCTAACCGTAAGCTCCCAGGACACGAGGACCTCGAAAACATGCCATTTCCGGCGACAGGCCCCGAAACCCCTCCCAGACCCTGCGGACCAAAGGCTATACCCACGGCCTCGGTGTCTATTTCCCGTGCTGCGGCTGGGCATTCTTCCCATTTAGGGCCGGCATCTGACCGTAGCCACCCACAGGGCACCAGACCCTCGAAAAGGCGTATCCATTTCCGGCGCCTCCCAACCCCGCGGACCAAGGCTATAGCCCACGGCCTCGGCGACTATTTCACGCACTTTGCGCGCTGGGCATTTCTTGCCATTTAGGGCAGGCCTGACCGTAGCCTCCCAGAGCGCGAGGACCCTCGAAAGACTGTACCATTTCCGCACGCAGGCCCCGACGCCCTCCCCGGCCCCGAGGGCCAAAGGCTATAGCCCACCGGCCTCGGCGACTATTTCACGCGCTGCGCCGCTGGACATTTCTTGCCATTTTAGGGCAGGCTTCTAACCGTAATCTCCCACTGGACACCCGAGGACCCTCGAAAAGACTGTACCCATTTCCGACGACCAGAGCCCCCGAAACCCCCTCCCCAACCCCTGCGGACCAAAGGCTATACCCACCGGCCTCAGTGTCTATTTCCCGTGCTGCGGCGCTGGGCATTTCTTCCCATTTTAGGGCAGGCCTCTGACCGTAGCCTCCCACGGGGCACACGAGGACCCTCGAAAAAGGCGTATCCAATTAGGCGCCCTCACTTGGCCCCCCGGACCAAAGGCTATAGCCCACCGGCCTCGGCGGACTATTTCAGCTGCGCGCTGGGCATTTCTTGCCATTTTAGGCGAGGCTTCTGGCGTAGCCTCCCATGGGCTGGCGGCCCTCGAAAGACTGTACATATTTCCGAGCAGGCCCGAGCCCCTCCCGGCCCGTGGACCAAAGGCTATTGCCCACCGGCCTCGGCGACTATTTCACGCGCTGCGCCGCTGGGCATTTCTTGTTATTTTAGGGCAGGCCTCTGCCGTAGCCTCCCACGGGGCACACGAGGACCCTCGAAAAGACCGTACCCATTTCCGTTCACGGGCCCCGAAACCCCTCCCAACCCCGCGGACCAAGGCTATAGCCACCACGGCCTCTGCGACTATTTCCGCAGCTGCGCTGGGCATTTCTTGCCATTTAGGGCAGGCCTCAGCCGTAGCCTCAGCTGGGCACCACGAGGACCATTGAAAAACTGTACCCATTTTCGGCGCCTCAGCCCCGCGGACTAAAGGCTATAGCCCACGGCCTCGGCGACTATTTCACAGCGTAACGCCTTGGGCATTCTTGCCATTTAGGGCAGGCTTCGATCGTAGCCTCCCACTGGGCACCAGGAACCTTGAAAAACTGTACCCATTTCAGCGCCCGAGCCCGAACTTCCATCCTCGGCCCCAGCGGACCAGGCTATAGCCACGGCCTCGGTGACCATTTCTTGTTATTTTAAGCGCGGGCTTCTCGCCGTAGCCTCACTTTGGGCTACGAGGACCCTCGAAAGACTATACCCATTTCGATGCGGGCCCAGCCTCCCTCCCAGCCCCAGCGGACCAAGGCTATAGCCCACCGGCCTCGGTGACCATTTCCTGTGCGCGCTGGGCATTCTTGCCATTTAGAGCAGGCCTCGACCGTAGCCTCCCCGGGCTGCGAGGACACTCGAAAAACTGCCATTTCGACAGCAGGCCCGAAACCCCTCCCAGCGGACCAAGGCTATAGCCCACCGGCCTCGGTGACTATTTCACCGCAGCTGCGCGCTGGGCATTTCTTGTCATTTAGGGCAGGCCTCTGACCGTAGCCTACCACAGGGCACGAGGACCCTCGAAACGACTGCCCATTTCCGATGCCCCTCCAACCCCGCGGACCAAAAGGCTATAGCCCACGGCCTCGGTGACTATTTCCAGCTGCGCTGCGCCCGGCTGGGCATTTCTTGTCATTTTAGGGCAGGCCCTGACCGTAGCCTCCCAGGCACGAGGACCTTGAAAAGACTGTACCCATTTCGGCCGGGCCCCGAACCTCCTTGACCCCGCGGACCAGGCTATAGCCCACGGCCTCGGTGACCATTTCACGCGCTGCGCGCTGGGCATTTCTTGCCATTTTAGCGCAGACCTCTGACTGTAGCCTCCCACTTTGAGTACGAGGACACTTTCGAAAAGCGTACCCATTCCGACACCAGTCCCGAACCCCTCCCGGCCCGCAGACCAAAGGCTATAGCCCACGGACTCGGTGACTATTTCATCAGCTCGCGCTGGGTATTTCTTGCCATTTTAGGAAGGCCTCGACCGTAACCTCCCCAGGTACCGCGAGGACCTCGAAAAAGGCTGGACCCATTCGGCGACGAGCCCCGAAACCCCTCCCGACCCCAGCGGACCAGGCTATGGCCACCGGCCTCGGCGACTATTTCACCGCTGCGCGCTGGACATTCTTGGCATTTTAGGGCAGGCTTCTGACCGTAGCCTCCCAGCCAGCCACGAGGACCCTCAAAAGGCTGTACCCATTTCCGATGCAGGCCCAGAACTTCCTCCCGGCCCCGCGGACCAGGCTATAGCCCACCGGCCTCGGCGACTATTTCACGCGCTGCGCCGCTGGACATTTCTTGGCATTTTAGGGCAGGCTTCTGACCTTAGCCTCCCCAGGCACGAGGACCCTCGTAAAGGCATGTAACCATTTCCGGCGACGAGCCCTAAGCCCCTCCCAGCACCCGCGGACCAAGGCTATAGCCCACGGCCTCGGTGACTATTTCACAGCTGCGCGCTGGGTATTTCTTGCCATTTTAAAAAGCAAGATTCTGACCATAACCTCCCACTGGGCTACGAGGACCCTCGAAAACTGTACCCATTTTGGAAGACGAGCCTCTAAACCCCTCCCAGACCCCGCGGACCAAAGGCTATAGCCCACGGCCTCGGTGACCATTTCACGCGCGCTGCGCTGGACATTTCTTGCCATTTTAGGGCAGGCCTCTGTAGCCTCCCAGCGCAGAGACCCTCGGAAAACTGTACCCATTTCCGGCGGCAGGCCTAACCCCTCCCAACACCCGCGGACCAAAGGCTATAGCCCACGGCCTCGGTGACTATTTCCACAGCTGCGCGCTGGTATTCTTGCCATTTTAAAGCAGATTCTGACCATAGCCTCCCCAGGCTGCGAGGACCCTCGAAAAGACTGGTACCATTTTGGAAGACCAGAGCCTCCTAAACCCCATCCCCAACCCCCGCGGACCTAAGGCTATAGGCCACCGGCCTCAGTGACAATTTCCCGCGCGGCGCCGCTGGGCATTTCTTGCCATTTTAGGAAGGCTTCTGACCGTAGCCTCAGCCCAGGCACCACGAGGACCCTCGAAAAGGCTGTACCCATTTCCGGCGAGCCCGAACTTCCTCCCGACCCCAGCGGACCAAGGCTGGCCCACGGCCTCGGCGACTATTTGAGCGCTGCGCGCTAGACATTTCTTGCCATTTAAGGCGGGCTTGGACCGTAGCCTCCAGCTGGCCACAGTACCCTCTTAAAACTGTACCCATTTTTCGATGACGGGCCCCGAAACCCCTCCCCAGCGGACCAAGGCTATAGGCCGCACCGGCCTCGGTGACTATTTCGCTGCGCGCTGGGCATTTCTTGCCATTTTAGGAAAGCCTCGACCGTAGCCTCTCCTTTGGGCACCGAGGACCCTCGAAAAGGCTGTACCCATTTCCGGCGCCTAGAACCCCAGAACTTCCCTCCCAGGCCCCGCGGACCGAGGCTGTAGCCCACGGCCTCGGTGACCATTTCCTGCAGCGCTGCGGCTGGACATTTCTTGCCATTTTAAGCGCGGGCCTCGTAGTAGCCTCCCAGGTACACGAGGACCTTGAAAACTGTACCCATTTCGGCGAGACCCGAGCGCCCTCCCGGCCCCAGCGGACCAAGGTTATAGCCCACCGGCCTCGGCAACTATTTCGCAGCGCTGCGCTGGGCATATCTTGCCATTTTAGGCGGGCTTCGTAGTAACCTTCCGCTGGGCACACGAGGACCCTCGAAAAGACTGTACCCATTTCCGACGACCAGAGCCCCCGAAACCCCCTCCCCAACCCCCGTGGACCAAAGGCTATAGCCCACCGGCCTCGGCGACTATTTCACGCGCTGCGCCGCTGGGCATTTCTGGCTATTTTAGGGCAGACTTCTGATCGTAGCCTCCCACTGGCCACACGAGGACCCTCGAAAAGACTGTACCCATTCCGACCCCAGGCCCCGACGCCTCCCAGCCCCCGGACCGATGCTATAGCCCACCGGCCTCGGCGACTATTACAGCGCTGCGCGCTGGCCATTCTTGCCATTTAAGGCGGGCTTCGTAGCCTCCCACTGCTACCGAGGACCCTCGTAAAGCTGTACCCATTTTCGATGGCCGGGCCCCGAAACCCCTCCCAACCCCGCGGACCAAAGGCTATGAGCCACCGGCCTCGATGAATATTTCCAGCGCTGCGCTGGGCATTTCTTGCCATTTAGGAAAGCCTCGTGTAGCCTCCCGCCACCGAGGACCCTCGAAAAAATGTACCCATTCTGGCGCCCGAGCCCCAGGAACTTCCCTCCCAGCCCCGCGGACCAAGGCTCTAGCCCACCGGCCTCGGCGACTATTTGAGCCTGCGCGCTAGACATTTCTTGCCATTTAAAAGCGGGCTTGACCGTAACCTCCACAGCCACCACAGTACCCTCGTAAACTGTACCATTTCGATGACGGGCCCCGAAACCCCTCCCAACCCCGCGGACCAAGGCTATAGGCCACGGCCTCGATGGCTATTTCAGCTGCTGCAGCTGGGCATTTCTTGCCATTTAGGAAAAGCCTCGACCGTAGCCTCTCTCAGGCTACGAGGACCATCGAGACTGTACCCATTTCCGGCGGAGCCCAGAACTTCCCTCCCAACCCCGCGGACCAAGGCTCTGGGCCACGGCCTCGGCGGACTATTTCACGCAGCTGCGTACTGGACATTCTTGCCATTTTAGGGCGGGCTTGGCAGCCTCCCTTTGGGCACCACGAGGACCGATGAAAAGACTGTACCCATTTCCGACACCCGAGACCGACGCCTCCCCCCAGCGGACCAAAGGCTATAGCCTCGGCCTCGATGAGTATTTCCCGTGCTGCGCTGGGCATTTCTTGCCATTTAAAGCGGCTTCTGACCGCTAGCCTCTCCTGGGCACCGAGGACCCTCGAAAAGACTGTGTACCCATTTTCGGCGACCAGGCCTCTAACCCCCTCCCCAACCCCCGCGGACCAAAGGGTATAGCCCACCGGCCTCGGTGACCATTTCACGCGCTGCGCCGCTGGACATATCTTGCCATTTTAGCGCAGGCATCTGACGTAGCCTCACTTGGGCATCGAGGACCTTGAGTTGTACCCATTTCGGCCGAGACCGACGCCCTCCCCAACCCCCGCGGACCAAAGGCTATAGCCCACCGGCCTCGGCAACTATTTCACGCGCTGCGCCGCTGGGTATGTCTTGCCATTTTAGGGCAGCCTTCTGACCGTAGCCTCCCACTGGGTACACGAGGACCCTCGAAAAGACTGTACCCATTTCCGATGACCAGAGCCCCCCAAACCCCCTCCCCAACCCCCGTGGACCAAAGGCTATAGCCCACCGGCCTCGGCGACTATTTTATGCGCTGCGCCGCTGGGCATTTCTTGCTATTTTAGGGCAGGCTTCTGATCGTAGCCTCCCACTGGGCACACGAGGACCCTCGAAAAGACTGTACCCATTTCCGACGCCCAGAGCCCCAGAACTTCCCTCCCCAACCCCCGTGGACCAAAGGCTCTAGGCCACCGGCCTCGGCGACTATTTCACCTTGCGCGCTGGACATTTCTTGCCATTTAGGGCGGGCTTCGACCCGCACCTCCCCGCTGGGCACCACGAGGACCCTCAAAAGACTGTGCCCATTTCCGACACCAAGAGACCCCGACCGCCCCTCCCCAGCCCCGAGGACCAAGGCTGTAGCCCTCGGCCTCAGTGAGTATTTCCGTGCTGCGCGCTGGGCAATTCTTGCCATTTTCGCGAGCTTCTGACCGCCTCTCACTAGGCATCGAGGACCCTCGAAAGACTGCCCATTTTCGGCGGCAGAGCCTCCTAAACCCCCTCCCCAGCCCCCGGACCAAGGCTATAGCCACGGCCTCGGTGACCATTTCACCTGCTGCGCGCTGGACATTTCTTGCCATTTTAGCGCGGGCCTCGGCCGTAGCCTCCCACTGGCTGCAGGACCCTCGAAAAGACTGTACCCATTTCCGGCCTTGAGCGAGCCCGAACTTCCCTCCCGGCCCGCGGACCAAAGGCTCTAGGCCACCGGCCTCGGCGACTATTTCACGCGCTGCGCCGCTGGACATTTCTTGCCATTTAAGGGCAGGCTTCTGACCGCAGCCTCCCACTGGGCACACGAGGACCCTCAAAAAGACTGTACCCATTTCCGACATCCAGAGACCCGACGCCCTCGGCCCGAGGGACCGAGCTATAGCCCTACGTCCTCAGTGAGTATTTCCCGTGCTGCGCCGCTGCGCATGTCTTGCCAATTTAAGGCAGGCTTCTGACCGTAGCCTCCCACTGGGCACGTAAGGACCCTCGAAAAGACTGTACCCATTTTCGACGACCAGAGCCCCTAAACACCCTCCGCAACCCCCGCGGACCAAAGGTTATAGCCCACCGGCCTCGGTGACTATTTCACGCGCTGCGCCGTTGGGTATTTCTTGCCATTTTAAGCGATTCTGACCATAGCCTCCCCTTTGGGCACCACGAGGACCCTCGAAGACTGTACCCATTTTGGCGACGAGCCTCTAAGCCCCCTCCCAACCCCGCGGACCAGGCTATAGGCCACCGGCCCGGCTCGATGACTATTTCCAGCGCTGCTGCTTGTAGGTATTTCTAACAATTTAGGAAGGCCTCGGCGTAGCCTCCCAGCTGGGCACCGAGGACCCTCGAAAAGACTGTGCCGATTTCCGGCGCGAGCCCCGAACTTCCCTCCCCAACCCCAGCGGACCAGGCTCTGGGCCACGGCCTCGGCAGCTATTTCCGCGCTGCGCTTGCTGGGCATGTCTTGCCATTTAGGCGGGCTTGACCGTAGCCTCCCAGGTACACACCCTCGAAAAGGCGTACCCATTTCGGCGACCGAGCCCCGAGCCCCTCCCCAACCCGTGGACCGAGGCTATAGCCCACGGCTTCGACTATTTCATACGCTGCGCCGCTGGACATTTCTTGCCATTTTAGGGCAAGCTTCTGACCAGCCTCCCTTTGGGCACGAGGACCCTCAAAGACTGTACCCATTTCCGACACCAGGCCCCAGGCGCCCTCCCGGCCCCGCGGAACAAAGGCTATAGCCCACCGGCCTCGGCGACTATTTCAGCGCTGCGCCGCTCATGTCTTTCTTGCCATTTAAGGCAGGCTTCGGCCGTAGCCTCGCTGAGCGCGGGACCCTCGAAAAGGCTGTACCCATTTTCGGCGACGAGCCCACAAACCCCTCCCGCCCCGCGGACCAAAGGCTATAGCCACGGCCTCGGTGACTATTTCACAGCCTTCTTGGCTGGGTATTTCTTGCCATTTTAAGCGGGATTCTGACCATAGCCTCCTGGGCACGAGGACCCTCGAAAGACTGCCATTTTGTGACGAGCCTCTAAACCCCTCCCAACCCCAGCGGACCAAAGGCTATAGGCCACCGGCCCTCGATGACTATTTCCGCGCTGCGCGCTGGGCATTTCTAGCCATTTAGGAAGGCCTCGACCGTAGCCTCCCACTGGGCACACGAGGACCCTCGAAAAGACAGTACCCATTTCCGACGCCCAGAGCCCCATAACTTCCCTCCCCAACCCCCGCGGACCAAAGGCTCTAGGCCACCGGCCTCGGCGACTATTTCACGCGCTGCGCCGCTGGACATTTCTTGCCATTTTAGGGCAGGCTTCTGACCGTAGCCTCCCACTGGGCACGAGGACCCTCGCAAAGTCTGTACCCATTTCGGCGGCCAGGCCCCGAGCCCCTCCCGGCCCCGTGGACCAAAGGCAATAGCCCACCGGCCTCGGCGACTATTTCATGCGCTGCGCCGCTGGGCATTTCTTGCTATTTTAGGGCAGGGTTATGATCGTAGCCTCCAAATGGGCACGCAGGGACCCTCGAAAAACGGTACCCATTTCCGACACCAGGCCCCGAACTTCCTCCCCCCCCAGCGGACCCAGGCTCTAGGCCGCGGCGGCGGTGACCATTCACCGCGCTGCGCGCTGGGTATTTCTTGCCATTTTAGCGCGGGGCGCTGGCCGTAGCCTCCCACGGGGAACACGAGGACCCTCGAAAAGAATGTACCCATTTCCGACCCCCCCCCCCCACCCCCGCGGACCAAAGGCTATAGCCCACCGGCCTCGGCGACTATGTCGCGCGCTGCGCCGCTGGGCATTTCTTGCCATTTTAGGGCAGGCCTCTGACCGTACCCTCCCAGGCACGAGGACCCTCGAAAGACTGTACCCATTTCCGACGCCCAGCTCGAACTTCCCTCCCAACCCCGGACCAGGCTATAGCCCACGGCCTCGGTGACCATTTCACCAACGCTGCGCGCTGTGTATTTCTTGCCATTTTAGCGCGGGGCGGCTGACCGTAACCTCCAGGGGAACGAGGCGCTCAAAAGGTGTACCCATTTCGGCCTCCCAGCCCCCCCACAGGCTATAGCCCACGTGCCGCGGCGACTATTTCCGCGATCGCGCTGGGCATTTCTTACCATTTAGGCGGGCTTGACCGTAGCCTCCCCGCCCAGGCTGCACGAGGACCCTCTGAAAGACTGTACCCATTTCCGACTCGAGCCCCGAACCCCTCCCAGGCCCCGCGGACCAGGCTATAGCCACCGGCCTCGGTGACTATTTCATCGCTGCGCGCTGGTATTTCTTGCCATTTTAGCGCGGGCCTCGTAGTAACCTCCCACTTTGGGCACGAGGACCCTCGAAAAGACTGCCATTCTGGCGCCGCCCGACGCCCCTCCTCGACCCCGCGGACCGTACTGCCAGCCCACCTCGGCGACTATGTCACTTGTAGCGCCGTGGGCATGTCTTGCCATTTTAGGGCAGGCTTGACGTAGTAGCCTACCCAGGCACACGAGGACCCTTGAAAATATTGTACCCATTTCCGATGACGAGTCCGAAACCCCTCTGACCCCGCGGACCAAGGGTATAGCCCACGGCCTCGGCGACTATTTCGCGCTGTTGCTGCTGGCCATTTCTTGTCTTTTTAGGGCGGGAGCCTCGTAGCCTCCCAGCAGGCACCGGCGACCCTCGAAAAGGCTGTACATATTTCTGACGGCGAGCCACGAAACCCCCTCCCGGCCCCGGACCAAAGGCTATAGCCCACCGGCCTCGGTGACTATTTCACTGCGCCTCGGGCATTTCTTGCCATTTAGGGCGAGCCTCGACCGTAACTTCCCCAGGCTGCGAGGACCCTCGAAAAGACTGTACCCATTTCCGACGCACAGAGCCCCCGAACCCCGCTCCCCAACCCCCGCGGACCAAAGGCTATAGCCCACCGGCCTCGGCGACTATTTCACGCGCTGCGCCGCTGGACATTTCTTGCCATTTTAGGGCAGGCCTCTGACGTTAGCCTCCCACTGGGCACACGAGGACCCTTGAAAAGACTGTACATATTTCCGATGACCAGAGCCCCCGAACCCCGCTCCCCAACCCCCGCGGACCAAAGGCTATAGCCCACCGGCCTCGGCGACTATTTCACGCGCTGCGCCGCTGGACATTTCTTGCCATTTTAGGGCAGGCCTCTGACGTTAGCCTCCCACTGGGCACACGAGGACCCTTGAAAAGACTGTACATATTTCCGACGACCAGAGCCCCCGAAATCCCCTCCCCAACCCCTCGCGGACCAAAGGCTATAGCCCACCGGCCTCGGCGACTATTTCACGCGCTGCGCCGCTGGGCATTTCTTGCCATTTTAGGGCAGGCTTCTGACCGTAGCCTCCCACTGGGCACACGAGGACCCTTGAAAATATTTTACCCATTTCCGATTAACGAGCTTCGACGCCTCCCGGCCCCAGCGGACCAAAGGCTATAGCCCACCGTCTCGGTAGAATATTTCACGTCTGCGCGCTAGACATTTCTTGCCATTTTAGGGCGGGCGTCGACCGTAGCCTCCCAGCGGGCTGCGAGGACCCTCGGCATGCCCATTCGATGCAGGCCCAGAACGCCCCTCCCCAACCCCCGCGGCCCAAAGGCTATAGCCCACCGGCCTCGGCGACAATTTCACGCGATGCGACGCTGGGCAAGTCTTGCCATTTCAGGGCAGGCTTCTGACCGTAGCCTCCCGCTGGGCACACGAGGACCCTCGAAAAGACTGTACGCATTTCGGCGGGCCGAGCCCTCCCCGGCCCAGGGACCAAGGCTATAGCCCACCGGCCTCGGTGACTATTTCATGCGCTGCGCCGCTGGGTATTTCATCCCATTTTAGGGCAGGCCTGTGACCGTAACCTCCCACTGGGCACACGAGGACCCTCGAAAAACTGTGCCATTCGGCGAGCCCCGACGCCCTCCCAACCCCGCGGAACAAAGGCTATAGCCCACCGGCCTCGGCGACTATTTCAAGCGCTGCGCCGCTCGCATCTTGCCATTTAAAGCGAGGCTTCGGCCGTAGCCTCCCTTTGGCACGCAAGGACCCTCGAAAAAGGCTGTACCCATTTTGAGGACGAGCCCTAAACCCCTCCCAACCCCCGCCGACCCAAGGCTATAGCCCAACGGCCTCGGTGACTCTTTCACGCGCTGCGCCGCTGGGTATTTCTTGCCATTTTAAAGCTAGATTCTGACCATAGCCTCCCACTGGGCACGAGGACCCTCGAAAATTGTACCCATTTTGACGACCCGGGCCTCTAAGCCTCCCCAGCCCCAGCGGACCAAAGGCTGAGGCCACGGCCTCGATGACTATTTCCAGCTGCGCGCTGGGCATTTCTAGCCATTTAGGGCGCGTCTGACCGTAGCCTCCCCTTTGAGGCTGAGGACCCTCAAAGACTGTGCCCATTTCCGGACGACCAGGCCCCGAAACCTCCCGGCCCGTGGACCAAGGCAATAGCCCACGGCCTCGGCGACTATTTCATGCGCTGCGCGCTGGGCATTTCTTGCTATTTTAGGGCGGGCTTCTGATCGTAGCCTCCCCAATGGGCTGCGAGGACCCTCGAAAGACAGTACCCATTTCCGACAGCGAGCCCCGAACTTCCCTCCCCAGCCCCCGCGGACCAAGGCTCTGGGCCACGGCGCGGTGACCATTTCGCGCTGCGCTGGGTATTTCTTGCCATTTTAAGCGCGGGGCGCTGACCGTAGCCTCCACGAGAACGAGGACCCTCGAAAAGGTGTACCCATTTCGGCGCCCTCCCCAACCCCGCGGACCAAAGGCTATAGCCCACCGGCCTCGGCGACTATTTCACGCGCTGCGCCGCTGGGCATCTGTTGCCATTGTAGGGCAGGCTTCGTACCGTAGCCTCGCACTGGGCACGCGAGGACCCTCGAAAAGACTGTACCCGTGTCCGGCGACCAAAGCTCAGAACTTCCCTCGGCCCCGCGGACCAAGGCTATAGCCACCGGCCTCGGTGACCATTTCAGCAGCTGCGCTGGGTATTTCTTGCCATTTTAGCGCGGGCGCTGACGTAGCCTCCCACGGGGAACAGGACCCTCAAAAGTGTACCCATTTCCGGCGCCTCCCCGGCCCCAGCAGACCAAAGGCTATAGCCCACCGGCCTCGGCGACTATTTCACGAGCTGCGCCGCTGGGTATTTCTTGCCATTTTAGGGCAGGCCCTGGCCGTAGCCTCCCGCTGAGCACGCGAGGACCCTCGAATAAACTGTATCCATTTCCGACACGGGCCCCGAGCTGCCCCGCCCGAGGCCAAAGTCTATAGCCCACGGCCTCGGCGGCTATTTCACGCGATCGCGGCTGGGCATTTCTTACCATTTAGGGCAGGCTTCTGACCGTAGCCTCCCAGCCCAGGCACGAGGACCCTCTGAAGACTGTGCCATTTCCGACTCCCAGGCCCCAGAACCCCCTCCCAACCCCAGGACCAAGGCTATGGCCCACCGGCCTCGGTGACTATTTCATCTTGTTGCGCTGGGTATTTCTTGCCATTTTAGGGCAGGCCTCGACCGTAACCTCCCCAGGCACGAGGAACCTCGAAAAGGCTGTACCCATTTCGGCGAGTCCCGACGCCCCTCCTCGACCCGCGGACCCAAATGCTATAGCCCGGCCTCGGCGACTATGTCACCTTGCGCTGGGCATGTCTTGCCATTTAGGGCGGGCTTGACCGTAACCTCTGGGCTACGAGGACCCTTGAAAATATTGTACCCATTTCCGATGACCAGAGCCCCGAAACCCCTCCCCAACCCCCGCGGCCCACAGGGTATAGCCCACCGGCCTCGGCGACTATTTCAGGCTGCTGTTGCTGAGCATTTCTTGTCTTTAGAAGGCGGGCTTGGCGTAGCCTCCCATGGGCACCAGCGACCCTCGAAAAGGCTGTACATATTTCCGGCGGCAGGCCGAAACCCCTCCCCAACCCCGCGGACCAGGCTATACCCCACGGCCTCGGTGACTATTTCACCTGCGCGCGGGCATTTCTTGCCATTTTGGGCAGGCCTCGACCGTAACTTCCCAGGCACCGAGGACCCTTGAAAGACTGTACCCATTTCCGGCCTTGAGCCCCGAACCCGCTCCCCAACCCGCGGACCAAAGGCTATAGCCCACGGCCTCGGCGACTATTTCGCAGCTGCGCGCTGGACATTTCTTGCCATTTAGGGCGGGGTTCTGGCGTTAAGCCTCCCCACTGGGCACCACGAGGACCCTTGAAAAGACTGTACATATTTCCGATGACGAGCCCCGAACCCGCTCCCGACCCCGCGGACCAAAGGCTATAGCCCACCCGGCCTCGGCGACTATTTCCGCAGCTGCGCCCGCATTTCTTGCCATTTTAGGGCAGGCCTCGGCGTTAGCCTCCACTGGGCACACGAGGACCCTTGAAAAGAGTGTACATATTTCCGGCGGAGGCCCCGTCCCTCCACAGCCCTCGCGGACCAAAGGCTATAGCCCACCGGCCTCGGCGACAATTTCAGCGCTGCGCGCTGGGCATTCTTGCCATTTGAGGCGGGCGACCGTAGCCTCCCACCCAGGCACGAGGACCCGAAAATATTTTACCCATTTCCGATTAACGCAGGCTTCGACGCCTCCCAACCCCTCGCGGACCAAAGGCTATAGCCCACCGGTCTCGGTGAATATTTCACGTGCTGCGCCGCTAGACATTTCTTGCCATTTTAGGCGTATGACCGTAGCCTCCCACTGGGCACACGAGGACCCTCGAAAAGGCATGCCATTTCTGATGCCCAGAGCCCCAGAACTTCCCTCCCCAACCCCCGCGGCCCAAAGGCTATAGCCCACCGGCCTCGGCGACAATTTCACGCGATGCGACGCTGGGCATGTCTTGCCATTTCAGGGCAGGCTTCTGACCGTAGCCTCCCACTGGGCACACGAGGACCCTCGAAAAGCGTCACGCATTTCTGGCGGACGGGCCGAAACCCCCTCCCCAACCCCCGAGGACCAAAGGCTATAGCCCACCGGCCTCGGTGACTATTTCATGCGCTGCGCCGCTGGGTATTTCTTGCCATTTTAGGGCAGGCCTGTGACCGTAACCTCCCACTGGGCACACGAGGACCCTCGAAAAGACTGTACCCATTTCTGACGCCCAGAGCCCCCGAACGCCCCTCCCCAACCCCCGCGGAACAAAGGCTATAGCCCACCGGCCTCGGCGACTATTTCAAGCGCTGCGCCGCTGCGCATGTCTTGCCATTTTAAGGCAGGCTTCTGACCGTAGCCTCCCACTGGGCACGCAAGGACCCTCGAAAAGACTGTACCCATTTTCGAGGACCAGAGCCCCTAAACCCCCTCCCCAACCCCCGCGGACCAAAGGCTATAGCCCACCGGCCTCGGTGACTATTTCACGCGCTGCGCCGCTGGGCATTTCTAGCCATTTAAGCGATTCTTACCATAGCCTCCCCTTTGGGCACACGACGACCCTCGAAAAGACTGTACCCATTTTCGAGGACCAGAGCCCCTAAACCCCCTCCCCAACCCCCGCGGACCAAAGGCTATAGCCCACCGGCCTCGGTGACTATTTCACGCGCTGCGCCGCTGGGCATTTCTAGCCATTTTAGGAAGGCCTCTGACCGTAGCCTCCCACTGGGCACACGAGGACCCTCGAAAAGACAGTACCCATTTCCGACGCCCAGAACCCCAGAACTTCCCTCCCCAACCCCCGCGGACCAAAGGCTCTAGGCCACCGGCCTCGGTGACTATTTCACGCGCTGCGCCGCTGGACATTTCTTGCCATTTTAGGGCAGGCTTCTGACCGTAGCCTCCCACTGGGCACACGAGGACCCTCAAAAAGACTGTACCCATTTCCGGCAGGCCCGAAACCCCTCCCCGGCCCCGTGGACCCAAGGCAATAGCCCACCGGACTCGTCGACTATCACACGCGCTGCGCCTCTGGGCATTTCTTGCTATTTTAGGGCAGGGTTCTGATCGTAGCCTCCCAATGGGCACACGAGGACCCTCGAAAGACAGTGCCATTTCCGAGCACCCAGGCCCAGAACTTCCCTCCCCGGCCCCCGGACCAAGGCTCTAGGCCACCGGCGCGGTGACCATTCACGCTGCGCCGCTGGGTATTTCTTGCCATTTTAGCGCAGGACGCTGACCGTAGCCTCCCACGGGGAACACGAGGACCCTCAAAAAGATTGTACCCATTTCCGACGCCCCTCCCCAACCCCCGCAGACCAAAGGCTATAGCCCACCGGCCTCGGCGACTATGTCACGCGCTGCGCCGCTGGGCATGTCTTGCCATTTTAGGGCAGGCTTCTGACCGTAGCCTGCCACTGGGCACACGAGGACCCTCGAAAAGACTGTACCCATTTCCGACGCCCAAAGCTCCAGAACTTCCCTCCCCAACCCCCGCGGACCAAAGGCTATAGCCCACCGGCCTCGGTGACCATTTCACGCGCTGCGCCGCTGGGTATTTCTTGCCATTTTAGCGCAGGACGCTGACCGTAGCCTCCCACGGGGAACACGAGGACCCTCAAAAAGATTGTACCCATTTCCGACGCCCCTCCCCAACCCCCGCAGACCAAAGGCTATAGCCCACCGGCCTCGGCGACTATTTCACGAGCTGCGCCGCTGGGCATTTCTTGCCATTTTAGGGCAGGCCCTGGCCGTAGCCTCCCGCTGAGCACGCGAGGACCCTCGAATAAACTGTATCCATTTCCGACGCAGGCCCCGAGCCTTCTACCCAACCCCTAGGCCAAAGTCATAGCCCACGGCCTCGGCGACTATTTCACGCGATCGCGCTGAGCATTTCTTCCCATTTAGGCGGGCTTCGTACCGTAGCCTCCCCAGGCTACGAGGACCCTCTGAAGGCATGCCATTTCGACTCGAGCCCCGAACCCCCTCCCCGACCCCAGACCAAGGTTATAGCCCACCGGCCTCGGTGACTATTTCATCGCTGCGCTGGGTATTTCTTGCCATTTAGGGCGGGCCTCGACCGTAACCTCCCAGGCTACGAGGACCCTCGAAAAGGCATGCCATTTCCGCAGCCCCCGAACGCCCCTCCTAAACCCCGCGGACCAAATGCTATAGCCCACCGGCCTCAGCGACTATGTCACGGGCTGCGCCGCTGGGCATGTCTTGCCATTTTAGGGCAGGCTTCTGACCGTAGCCTCCCACTGGGCACACGAGGACCCTTGAAAATATTGTACCCATTTCCGATGACCAGAGTCCTCGAAACCCCCTCCCCAACCCCCGCGGACCAAAGGGTATAGCCCACCGGCCTCGGCGACTATTTCACGCGCTGCGCTGCTGGGCATTTCTTGTCTTTTTAGGGCGGGGCTTACGGCGTAGCCTCCCAGGCACACGAGGACCCTCGAAAAAGACTGTACATATTTCCGGCGAGCCCCGAAACCCCTCCCAACCCCCGCGGACCAAAGGCTATAGCCCACCGGCCTCGGTGACTATTTCCGCAGCGCTGCGCGAGCATTTCTTGCCATTTAGGGCAGGCCTCGGCGTAACTTCCCAGGCACCGAGGACCCTCGAAAAGCGTACCCATTTTCGGCCGCAGGCCCCGAACCCGCTCCCCAGCCCGCGGACCAGGCTATAGCCCACCGGCCTCGGCGACTATTTCCAGCAGCTGCGCGCTGGACATTTCTTGCCATTTTAGGGGCAGGCCTCGGCGTTAGCCTCCCACTGGGCTACGAGGACCCTTGAAAAGGCTGTACATATTTCCAATGACCCGAGCCCCGAACCCGCTCCCGGCCCCGCGGCCGAAAGGCTATAGCCCACCGGCCTCGGCGACTATTTCACGCTGCGCGCTGGACATTTCTTGCCATTTTAGGGCAGGCCTCGGCGTTAGCCTCCCGCTGGGCACACGAGGACCCTTGAAAGAGGCGTACATATTTCCGACGACGGGCCCCGAAATCCCTCCCCAACCCTCGCGGACCAAAGGCTATAGCCCACCCGGCCTCGGCGACTATTTCACCTTGTGCGCTTGTTGGGCATTTCTTGCCATTTTAGGCGGGCTTGACCGTAGCCTCCACCCAGGCACCACGAGGACCCTTGAAAATATTTACCATTTCCGATTAACGAGCTTGACGCCCCTCCCCAACCCCCGCGGACCAGGCTATAGCCCACGGTCTCGGTGAATATTTCACGTGCTGCGCCGCTAGACATTTCTTGCCATTTTAGGGCAGGCGTCGGCCGTAGCCTCCAGGCACACGAGGACCCTCGAAAAGGCCTGTGCCATTTCGATGCCCGAGCCCCAGGCTTCCCTCCCGGCCCAGCGGCCCAGGCTATGGCCGCGGCCTCGGCGACAATTTCACGCGATGCGACGCTGGGCATGTCTTGCCATTTCAGGGCAGGCTTCTGACCGTAGCCTCCCACTGGGCACACGAGGACCCTCGAAAAGGCTGTACATATTTCGGCCGGGCCCCGAAACCCCTCCCGGCCCAGGGACCAAGGCTATAGCCCACCGGCCTCGGCGACTATTCGCGCTGCGCTGCGCATTTCTTGCCATTTAGGGCGGGCTTCTGACCGTAGCCTCGCACTGGGAACATGAGGGGCCTTTCGAAAAAGTGTACATATTTCCGATGACCGAGCCGAAACCTCCCCGGACCCCAGGGACCAAAGGCTGGCCCACAGGCCTCGGTGACTATTCGCAGCTGCGAGGCATTTCTTGCAATTTTAGGGTAGGCCTCGACCGTAGCTTCCTGGGCACACTAGGACCCTCGAAAGACTGTACCCATTTCCGGCGAGCCCCCAGGCGCCTCCCGACTCCGTGGACCAAGGCTATGGCCTCGGCCTCGGCGACTATTTCAGCGATGCGCGCTAGACATTTCTTGCCATTTTAGGGCAGGCTTCTGACGCCTTAGCCTCACTGGGCACCACGAGGACCACTGAAAAGACTGTACCCATTTCCGGCGAGCCCCGAACCCCCTGACCCAGCGGGCAAAGGCTATAGCCCACCGGCCTCGGCGACTATTTCACGCACTGCGCCGCTGGAGAGTGGTGTCCATTTAAGGGCTGGATTCTGACCTTAGCCTCCCACTGGGCACACGAGGACCCTCAGGACTGTACCCATTTCCGGCCCAGAGCCCCAGGCGCCCTCCCAGCCCGCGGAAGAAATGCTATAGCCCACCGGTCTCGGCGTATATTTCACGGGCGGCGCCGCTGGACATTTCTTGCCATTTTAGGGCAAGCTTCTGACCTTAGCCTCCCACTGGGCTGCGAGGACCCTCAGGACTGTACCCATTACGGCGCCCAGGCCCCGAACCCCCTACCCGGCCCAGCGGGCAAGGCTATAGCCCACGGCCTCGGCGACTATTTCCAGCGCTGCGCGCTGGACATTTTGTCATTTAGGGCAAGCTTCTGACCTTAGCCTCCCACTGGGCACACGAGGACCCTCAAAAAGACTGTACCCATTTCCAGGCGCCCAGGCCCCGAGCGCCTCCCGGCCCCAGCGGAACAAAGGCTATAGCCCACGGTCTCGGCGAATATTTCACGTGCTCGCGCTGGACATTTCTTGGCATTTTAGGGCAGGCTTCTGACCGTAGCCTCCCAGGCACCGAGAACCCTCGAAAAAGGCGTATCCATTTCCGGCGACCAGGCCCCGAACCCCCTCCCCGGCCCCGGAGCAGGCTATAGCCACACCCTCGGCGAGTATTTCACTCGCTGCGCGCTAGGCATTTCTTATCATTTAGGGCGGGCTTTGAGTAGCCTCCCAGCTGGGCACGAGGACCCTCGAAAGACTATACCAATTTCCGATGACGGGCCCCAGACCCCTCCCATGAGACCAGGCTATAGCCCACCGGCGGCCCGGTGACTATTTCATTCGCTGCTATGCTGGGTATTTCTTGACATTTTAGTGCAATCTTCTGACGTAACCTCCCAGGGCACGAGGACCCTCGAAAAGACTGTAACTATTTCCGGCGGCCGGGCCCGAAACCCCCTCCCCAACTCTCGTTGACCAAAGGCTATAGCCCACCGGCCTCGGCGACTATTTCACGCGCTGCGCCGCTGGGCATTTCTTGCCATTTTCAGGCAGGCCTCTGACCGTAGCTTGCCACTGGGCACACGAGGACCCTCGAAAAGACTGTACCCATTTCCGACACCCAGAGCCCCCGAACCCCCCTCCCCAACCCCCGCGGAGCAAAGGCTATAGCCCACCGGCCTCGGCGAGTATTTCACGCGTTGCGCCGCTGGGCATTTCTTATCATTTCAGGGCAGGCTTCTGACCGTAGAATCCCACTGGGCACACGAGGACCCTCGAAAAGACTGTACCAATTTCCGATGACGGGCCCCGAACCCCCTCCCAGGCCCCGCGGACCAAAGGCTATAGCCCACGGCCCGGTGACTATTTCATCGCTCGCTGCTGGTATTTCTTGCCATTTTAGGGCAAGCAGCTTCTGACCGTAAGCCTCCACTGGGCTACGAGGACCCTCGAAAAGACTGTGCCATTTCCGGCAGGCCCGAGCCCCTCCCAACCCCGCGGACCAAAGGCTATAGCCCACCCGCCACGGCGACTATTTCAAGCGCTGCGCCGCTGGGCAGTTCTTGCCAATTTAGGGCAGGCCTCGACCGTAACTTGCCCAGGCACGCGAGGACCCTCGAAAGACTGTACCCATTTCCGGCGCCAGGCCCCGAACCCCCTCCCAGACCCCGCGAGCAAGGCTATAGCCACCGCCTGGAGTATTTCCGCGTTGCGCGCTGGGCATTTCTTATCATTCAGGGCAGGCTTCTGGCCGTAGAATCTGCCCAGGCACGAGGACCCTCGAAAGATTGTACCAATTTCCGATGACGGGCCCAGAACCCCCTCCCGACCCAGCGTACAAAGGCTATAGCCCACGGCCCCGGTGACTATTTCATCACGCTGCGCTGCTGGGTATTTCTTGCCATTTAGGGCAAGCTTCTGACCGTGGTAACCTCCCCTTTGGGCTGAGGACCCTCGAAAAGACTGCCATTTCAAGCGGCCAGGCCGAAACCCCCTCCCCAACCCCCGCGGACCAAAGGCTATAGCCCACCAGCCTCGGCGACTATTTCACGCGCTGCGCCGCTGGGCATTTCTTGCCATTTTCGGGCAGGCCTCTGACCGTAGCTTGCCACTGGGTACCTGAGGACCCTCAAAAAGACTGTACCCATTTCCGACGCCCAGAGCCCCCGAACGCTCCTCCCCAACCCCCGCGGACCAAAGGCTATAGCCCACCGGTCTCGGCGAATATTTCACGTGCTGCGCCGCTGGACATTTCTTGGCATTTTAGGGCAGGCTTCTGACCGTAGCCTCCCACTGGGCACACGAGAACCCTCGAAAAGACTGTATCCATTTCCGACGACCAGAGCCCCCGAACCCCCCTCCCGGCCCCGCGGGCAAGGCTATAGCCCACGCGCCTCGGCGAGTATTTCACTTTCGCTGCGCCGTGAGCATTTCTTATCATTTAGGGCAGGCTTCTGTGTAGCCTCCCAGGCACCGAGGACCCTCGAAAAGACTATACCAATTTCCGATGACCAGAGGCCCCGCACCCCCTCCCGACCCCCGGACCAAAGGCTATAGCCACCGGCCCGGTGACTATTTCATCTGTTGCTGCTGGGTATTTCTTGCCATTTAGGGCAAGCTTCGACCCGTAGCCTCCCATGGGCTACGAGGACCCTCGAAAATCATGTACCCATTTCCGATGACGAGCCCCAGAAACCTCCCAACACCCGCGGACCAGGCTATGCCGGCCTCGGTGACTATTTCGCAGCTGCGCGTTCTTGCCATTTTAGGCGAGGCCTCGACGCGACTTCCCCGGGGCACTGACGACCTAGAAAAGACTTTACCCATTCGGCGACGGGCCCGAAACCCCTCCCGGCCCCGCGGACCAAAGGCTATAGCCCTCGGCCTCGGCGCGACTATTTCAGCTGCGCGCTGGGCATGTCTTGCCATTTTAGGGCGGGGCTTGACCGTAGCCTCCCCAGGCACCGAGGACCCTCGAAAAGGACTGTAACTATTTCCGGCGACCCCCGAAACCCCTCACAACTCTCGTGGACCAAAGGCTGCCAGCCCAGCCTCGGTGACTATTTCACCTGCGCGGCTGGGCATTTCTTGCCATTTTAGGGCGAACTTGACGTAACTTCCCAGGCACACAATGACCTCGAAAGACTATACCCATTTCCGACGGGGCCCCGAACCCCCTCCCAACCCCAGCGGGCAAAAGGCTATAGCACCGGCCTCGGCGACTATTTCCTGCAGCGCTGCGCTGCTGGGCATTTCTTGCCATTTTGGCGAGCTTGACCGTAGCCTCCCTGGGCACAGGAGGACCCTCTAAAAGGCTGTACATATTTCCGATAACTAGAGCCCCAAAACCCCTCCCAAACCCGCGGACCAAAAGGCTATAGCCCACGGTCTCGGCGAATATTTCCTGACTGCGCTGGACATTTCTTGCCATTTAGGGCAGGCTTCTGACCGTAACCTCCCGCTAGGCACGAGGACCCTCGAAAAGACTGTACCATTTCGGACGGAACCCAAAACACCCTCCCAGCCCCGCGGACCAGGGCTATAGCCCCACCGGCCTCGGTGACTATTTCACGGCGCTGCGCCGTTGGGCATTGTTGCCATTTTAGGGTGAGGCCTCTGACCGTAGCCTCCCTGGGCACACGAGGACCCTCGAAAGGCTGTACCCATTTCCGATGCCGAGCCCAGAACTTCCCTCGGCGCCCGCGGACCAAAGGCGTAGCCCGGCCTCGGCAACAATTTCGCAATGCGCTGGGCATGTCTTTCCGTATTAAGGCGGGGCCTCTGACGTAGCCTCCAGGCACGCAGGTACCCTCGAAAAGACTGTATCCATTTCCGGCGGCCAGGCCGAAACCCCTCCCGGACCCCAGCGGACCAAAAGCTATTTCACGGCTGCGCTTGTGGGCATTTCTTGCCGGTTTAGGCGGGCTTCTGACCGTAAGCCTCCCCTTTGGGCTACGAGGACCCTCTAAAGAGTATACATATTTCCGATAACTAGAGCCCCGAAACCCCTCCCGGCCCGCGGACCGGCTATAGCCCACCGGCCTCGGCGACTATTTCACGCGCTGCGACGCTGGCATTTTTTGCAATTTTGGGCAGGCCTCTGACCAGTAACGCCACTGGGCAGGCACGAGGACCCTCGAAAAGACTGTACCATTTCCGGCCGAGGCCCCGAACCCCTCGGCCCCAGCGGGCAAGGCTATAGCCCACCGGCCTCGGCGAGTATTTCACGCGTTGCGCCGCTGGGGATTTCTTATCATTTCAGGGCAGGCTTCTGACCGTAGACTCCCACTGGGCACACGAGGACCCTCGAAAAGACTGTACCAATTTCCGATGACGAGCCCCGAACCCCCTCCCGACCCCAGCGTACCGAGGCTATAGCCACGGTGACTATTTCATCGCTGCGCTGCTGGGTATTTCTTGCCATTTTAGGGCAAGCTTCTGACCGTAACCTCCCCTTTGGGCTGCGAGGACCCTCGAAAAACTGTACCATTTCCGGCGGCAGGCCCCGAAACCCCTCCCGGCCCCAGCGGACCAAGGCTGCCAGCCCACCAGCCTCGGCGACTATTTCACCTTGTTGCGCGCTGGGCATTTCTTGCCATTTTCGGGCAGGCCTATGACCGTAACATTGCCTTGGGTACGAGGACCCTCAAAAGACTGTACCCATTTCCGGCGCCCAGGCCCCGAGCGCTCCTCCCCGGCCCCAGCGGACCAAGGCTATAGCCCACGGTCCGGCGAATATTTCACGTGCTGCGCTGGACATTTCTTGGCATTTAGGGCAGGCTTCTGACCGTAGCCTCCCATGGGCACCACGAGAACCCTCGAAAGACTGTATCCATTTCCGGCGACGGGCCCCAGAACCCCCTCCCGGCCCAGCGGGCAAGGCTATAGCCACCTGCCTCGGCGAGTATTTCACTCATTGCGCGTGGGCATTTCTTATCATTTAGGGCGGGCTTCTGTGGTAGCCTCCCCAACGCAGGACCCTCGAAAGACTATACCAATTTCCGATGACGAGCCCCGAACCCCCTCCCGACCCCCATGAGACCAAAGGCTATAGCCCACGGCCGGTGACTATTTCATCTTGTTGCTGCTGGGTATTTCTTGCCATTTTAGGGCAAGCTTGGACCGTAGCCTCCCCTTTGGGCACACGAGGGACCCTCAATCATGCCCATTTCCGATGACGAGCCCCGAAACCCCTCCCCAACACCCCGGGACCAAAGGCTATGGCCCCCCGGCCTCGGTGACTATTTCACCGCTGACTGGCTGGGCATTTCTTGCCATTTTAGGGCGGTGCCTCGACAGCTTCCCAGGGCACCACGCGACCTCGAAAAGACTTTACCATTTCGGCGGACCAGGCCCCGAGCCCCTCCCCAACCCCGGACCAGGCTGTAGCCCTCCGGCCTCGGCGACTATTTCCAGCATGCGCGCTGGGCATGTCTTGCCATTTTAAGGCGGGCTTGACGTAGCCTCACTTTGAGCACCACGAGGACCCTCGAAAAGACTGTAACTATTTCCGGCGGCCAGAGCCCCGAAACCCCTCCACAACTCTCGTGGACCGAGGCTAGCCCACCGGCCTCGGTGACTATTTCACCTTCTGCGCTGGGCATTTCTTGCCATTTTAGGGCGAGGCTTCTGCCGTAACTTCCCGCAGGCACACAATGACCCTCGAAAAATGTACCCATTTCCGGCGACCGGGCCCCGAACCCCCCTCCCCAACCCCCGCGGAGCAAAGGCTATTGCCCACCGGCCACGGCGCCTATTTCACGCGCTTTCTTGCTGCTAGGCATTCTTGCCATTTTAAGGCGAGCTTGACCGTAAGCCTCCCCCTTTGAGCACACGAGGACCCTCTAAAAGACTGTACATATTTCCGATAACTAGAGCCCCCGAAACCCCCTCCCCAAACCCCGCGGACCAAAGGCTATAGCCCACGGGTCTCGGCGAATATTTCACGAGCTGCGCCGCTGGACATTTCTTGCCATTTTAGGGCAGGCTTCTGACCGTAGCCTCCCACTAGGCACACGAGGACCCTCGAAAAGACTGTACCCATTTCGGCGAGAACCCCGAAACACCCTCCCCACCCCCGCGGACCAATGGCTATAGCCCGGCCTCGGTGACTATTTCCGCGCTGCGTTGGGCATTGTTGCCATTTTAGGGTAGGCCTCGTGCGTAGCCTCCCAGGCACCACGAGGACCCTCGAAAAGGCTGTGCCATTTCCGTGCCCAGGCCCAGAACTGCCCTCCCAACGCCCGCGGACCAAAGGCTGTAGCCCACCGGCCTCGGCAACAATTTCACGCCAATGCGCTGAGCATGTCTTTCCATATTAGGGCGAGCCTCGGACCGTAGCCTCCCCAGCAGGCACATGAGTACCCTCGAAAAACTGTATCCATTTCCGGCGAGCCCGAAACCCCTCCCGACCCCGCGGACCAAAAAGCTATTTCAGCGCTGCAGCCACTGGGCATTTCTTACCGGATTTAGGGCGGGCTTCTGACCGTAGCCTCACTTCAGGCTGCGAGGACCCTCTAAAAGAGTATACATATTTCCGATAACTAGAGCCCCGAAACCCCTCCCGGCCCGCGGACCAAGGCTATAGCCCACCGGCCTCGGTGACTATTTCACAGCTGCACGCGGGCATTTCTTGCCATTTTAGGGCAGGCCTCTGACCGTAGCTTGCCACTGCGCACACAAGGACCGTCGAAAAGACTGTACCCATTTCCGACGCCCAGAGCCCCCGAACCGCCCACCCCAACCCCCGCGGACCAAAGGCTATAGCCCACCGGTCTCGGCGAATATTTCACGTGCTGCGCCGCTGGACATTTCTTGCCATTTTAGGGCAGGCTTCTGACCGTAGCCTCCCACTAGGCACACGAGGACCCTCGAAAAGACTGTACCCATTTCGGACGACCAGAGCCCCCGAAACACCCTCCCCAACCCCCGCGGACCAAAGGCTATAGCCCACCGGCCTCGGTGACTATTTCACGCGCTGCGCCGCTGGGCATTTCTTGCCATTTTAGGGTTGGCCTCTCACCGTAGCCTCCCACTGGGCACATGAGGACCCTCTGAAAGACTGTATCCATTTCCGATGCCCAAAGCCCCAGAACTTCCCTCCCCAACTCCCGCGGACCAAAGGCTATAGCCCACCGGCCTCGGCAACAATTTCACGCAATGCGCCGCTGGGCATGTCTTGCCATTTTAGGGCAGGCCTCTGACCGTAGCCTCTCCAGGCTGCGGCGACCCTCGAAAAGACTGTACCCATTTCCGACGACCAGAGCCCCCGAAACCCCCTCACCAACCCCCGTGGACCAAAGGCTATAGCCCACCGGCCTCGGCGACTATTTCACGCGCTGCGCCGCTGGGCATTTCTTGCCATTTTAGGGCAGGCTTCTGACCGTAGCCTCCCACTGGGCACACGAGGACCCTCTAAAAGAGTATACATATTTCCGATAACCAGAGCCCCCGAAACACCTAAGGCTATAGCCCACCGGCCTCGGCGAGTATTTCACGCGCTGCGCCGCTGGGCATTTCTTATCATTTTAGGGCAGGCTTCTGACCGTAGCTTCCCACAGGGCACAAGAGGACCCTCGAAAATACTGTACCAATTTCTGATGACCAGAGCCCCCGAACCCCCTCCCAGCCCCGGAGAAAAGGCTGGCCCACACCGGCCTCGGCGTATTTCCGCGCGCTGCGCTGGGCATTTCTTATCATTTAGGGCGGGGCTTGACCGTAGCCTCTCCCAGGCTGCAGGGACCCTCGGAAAAACTGTACCAATTTCCGATGACGAGCCCCAGAACCCCTCCCCAACCCCAGCGGACCAAAGGCTATAGCCCACGGCCCGGTGACTATTTCATCGGCGCGCTGGGTATTTCTTGCCATTTTAGGGCAAGCTTCTGACCGTAGCCTCCCAGGCACCGAGGACCCTCGAAAATACTGCCATTTCCAATGACGGGCCCAAAACCCCTCCCGACCCCCGGACCAAAGGCTATAGCCCACGGCCTCGGCGACTATTTCCAGCTGCGCGCTGGACATTCTTGCCATTTTAGGGGCAGGCTTCGCGTTAGCCTCCCCTGGGCACCGAGGACCCTTGAAAAGACTGTACATATTTCCGGATGACCGGGCCCCGAAATCCCTCCCAACCCCTCGCGGACCAAGGCTATAGCCACGGCCTCGGCGACTATTTCCGCAGCTGCGCGCTGGGCATTTCTTGCCATTTAGGGCAGGCTTGACCGTAGCCTCTCCGCGAGCGACCCTCGAAAACTGTACCATTTCCGGCGACAGGCCCGAAACCCCTCCCCAACCCCGTGGACCAAGGCTATAGCCCACCGGCCTCGGCGACTATTTCACAGCTGCGCGCTGGACATTTCTTGCCATTTTAGGGCGGGCCTCGGCGTTAGCCTCCCAGGCTGCGAGGACCCTTGAAAAGACTGTACATATTTCCGGCGAGCCGAAATCCCCTCCCCAACCCCTCGCGGACCAAAGGCTATAGCCCACCGGCCTCGGCGACTATTTCACGCGCTGCGCCGCTGGACATTTCTTGCCATTTTAGGGCAAGCTTCTGACCGTAGCCTCCCACTGGGCACACGAGGACCCTCGAAAATACTATACCCATTTCCAATGACCAGAGCCCCCGAAACCCCCTCCTCAACCCCCGCGGACCAAAGGCTATAGCGCACCTTCCTCGGCGACTATTTCACGCAATGCGCCGCTGGGCATGTCTTGCCATTTTAGGGCAGGCCTCTGACCGTAGCCTCTCACTGGGCACACGACGACCCTCGAAAAGACTGTACCCATTTCCGGCGGCGAGCCCGAAACCCCTCCCCGGCCCTCGTGGACCAAAGGCTATAGCCCACCGGCCTCGGCTACTATTTCACCTGCGCTGCTGGACATTCTTGCCATTTTAGGGCAGGCCTCGGCGTTAGCCTCCCCTTTGGGCACGAGGACCCTTGAAAGACTGTACATATTTCCGGCGGGCCCCGAAATCCCTCCCAACCCCTCGCGGACCAAAGGCTATAGCCCACCTCGGCGACTATTTCACCGCGCGCGCTGGGCATTTCTTGCCATTTTAGGGCGGGCTTCTGACCCGTAACCTCCCACCCAGGCACGAGGACCCTCGAAATATTTTACCCATTTCCGATTATGAGCTTGAAACGCCCTCCCAACCCCCGCGGACCAAAGGCTATAGCCCACCGGTCTCGGTGAAAATTTCACGTGCTGCGCGCTGGGCATTTCTTGCCATTTTAGGGCGGGTCGACCGTAGCCTCCCCAGGCACGAGGACCCTCGAAGACTGTACCCATTTCGTGCGAGCCCCCGAACCCCCCTCCCCAACCCCGCGGCCCAAAGGCTATAGCCCACCGGCCTCGGCGACAATTTAACGCGATGCGACGCTGGGCATCTCTTGCCATTTCAGGGCAGGCTTCGGCCGTAGCCTCCCAGGCACCACGAGGACCCTCGAAAAGACGCATTTCGGCGCGACCAGGCCGAAACCCCTCCCACCCCAGGGACCAGGCTATAGCCCACCGGCCTCGGCGACTATTCCGCAGCTGCGCGCTGGGCATTCTTGCCATTTCTGGCGGGCTTCGGCCGTAACCTCCACGGCACATGAGGACCTCGAAAAAGAGTGTACATATTTCCGATGACGAGCCCTCCCCAACCCCCGAGGACCAAAGGCTATAGCCCACGGCCTCGGTGACTATTCACCTGCGCTGGGCATTTCTTGCCATTTTAGGGTAGGCCTCGACCTAGCTTCCTCTTGGGCACCTGGGACCCTCGAAAAGACTGTACCCATTTCCGACGCCCAGAGCCCCCGAACGCCCCTCCCCAACTCCCGTGGACCAAAGGCTATAGCCCACCGGCCTCGGCGACTATTTCACGCGATGCGCCGCTGGACATTTCTTGCCATTTTAGGGCAGGCTTCTGACCTTAGCCTCCCACTGGGCACACGAGGACCCTGAAAAAGACTGTACCCATTTCCGACGCCCAGAGCCCCCGAACCCCCTACCCGGCCCGCGGGCAAGGCTATAGCCCACGGCCTCGGCGACTATTTCACCTTTGCGCCGCTGGACATTTTTGTCATTTTAGGGCAGGCTTCTGACCTTAGCCTCCCACTGGGCACACGAGGACCCTCAAAAAGACTGTACCCATTTCCGACGCCCAGAGCCCCCGAACGCACCTCCCCAACCCCCGCGGAACAAAGGCTATAGCCCACCGGTCTCGGCGAATATTTCACGTGCTGCGCCGCTGGACATTTCTTGCCATTTTAGGGCAGGCTTCTGACCTTAGCCTCCCACTGGGCACACGAGGACCCTCGAAAAGACTGTACCCATTTCCGACGCCCAGAGCCCCCGAACGCCCCTCCTGACCGCGGAACAAAGGCTATAGCCCACCGGTCTCGGCGAATATTTCACGTGCTGCGCCGCTGGACATTTCTTGGCATTTTAGGGCAGGCTTCTGACCGTAGCCTCCCACTGGGCACACGAGGACCCTCGAAAAGACTTTACCAATTTCCGATGACCAGAGCCCCCGAACCCCCCTCCCCGACCCCCGCAGACCAAAGGCTATAGCCCACCGGCCCCGGTGACTATTTCATGCGCTGCGCTGCTGGGTATTTCTTGCCATTTTAGGGCAAGCTTCTGACCGTAGCCTCCCACTGGGCACACGAGGACCCTCGAAAAGACTGTAACTATTTCCGACGACCAGAGCCCCCGAAACCCCCTCCCCAACTCTCGTTGACCAAAGGCTATAGCCCACCGGCCTCGGCGACTATTTCACGCGCTGCGCCGCTGGGCATTTCTTGCCATTTTCGGGCAGGCCTCTGACCGTAGCTTGCCACTGGGCACACGAGGACCCTCGAAAAGACTGTACCCATTTCCGACGCCCAGAGGCCCCGAACCCCCCTCCCCAACCCCCGCGGAGCAAAGGCTATAGCCCACCGGCCTCGGCGAGTATTTCACGCGCTGCGCCGCTGGGCATTTCTTATCATTTCAGGGCAGGCTTCTGACCGTAGAATCCCACTGGGCACACGAGGACCCTCGAAAAGACTGTACCAATTTCCGATGACCAGAGCCCCCGAACCCCCCTCCCCGACCCCCGCAGACCAAAGGCTATAGCCCACCGGCCCCGGTGACTATTTCATGCGCTGCGCTGCTGGGTATTTCTTGCCATTTTAGGGCAAGCTTCTGACCGTAGCCTCCCAGGCTGCGAGGACCCTCGAAAACTGTACCCATTTCCGGCGACCAGGCCGAAACCCCCTCCCAACCCCGCGGACCAGGCTATAGCCCACCGGCCTCGGCGACTATTTCACGCTGCGCGCTGAGCATTTCTTGCCATTTTTAGGGCGGGCCTCTGGCCGTAGCCTCCCGGTGCACGAGGACCCTCGAAAGACTGCCATTTCCGGCGCCCGAGCCCCGAGCGCTCCTCCCCACCCCGCGGACCAAGGCTATAGCCCACGGCCCGGTGACTATTTCATCTGCGCTGCTGGGCATTTCTTGCCATTTAGGGCAGCTTCTGACCGTAGCCTCATTTGGGCACGAGGACCCTCGAAAATCTGTACCCATTTCCGATGACGGGCCGAAACCCCCTCCCAGCCCCGCGGACCAGGCTATAGCCCACCGGCCTCGGTGACTATTTCCGCAGCTGCGCGCTGGGCATTTCTTGCCATTTTAGGGCAGGCCTCGACCGTAGCTCCAGCTGGGCACACGGCGACCTCGAAAGACTTTACCCATTTCGGCGACGAGGCCCGAAACCCCTCCCCGACCCCCGGACCAAGGCTATAGCCCACGGCCTCGGCGACTATTTCAGCTGCTGCTGAGCATTTCTTGCCATTTAGGGCGGGGCTTCTGTCCGTAGCCTCCCACTGGGCACACGAGGACCCTCGAAAAGACTGTACCAATTTCTGACGACCAGAGCCCCCGAAACACCCTGCCCAACCCCCGCGGACCAAAGGCTATAGCCCACCGGCCTCGGTGACTATTTCACAGCTGCGCGTTGGGCATTTCTTGCCATTTAGGGTGAGCCTCTGACCGTAGCCTCAGCTGGGCTACGAGGACCCCCGAAAAGACTGTACCCATTTCCGATAACTAGAGCCCCCCAAACACCCTCCCCCCAGCGGACCAAGGCTATAGCCCACGGTCTCGGCGAATATTTCACGACTGCGCTGGACATTTCTTGCCATTTTAGGGCAGGCTTCTGTCCGTAGCCTCCCACTAGGCACACGAGGACCCTCGAAAAGACTGTACCCATTTCTGACTACCAGAGCCCCCGAAACACCCTCCCCAACCCCCGCGGACCAAAGGCTATAGCCCACCAGCCTCGGTGACTATTTCACGCGCTGCGCCGTTGGGCATTTCTTGCCATTTTAGGGTAGGCCTCTGACCGTAGCCTCCCACTGGGCACACGAGGACCCCCGAAAGGCATGCCCATTTCCGTGCCACAGGCCCGAACTTCCTCCCAGCCCGCGGACCAAATGCTGTAGCCCACCGGCCTCGGCAACAATTTCACGCAATGCGCCGCTGGGCATGTCTTTCCATATTAGGGCAGCCTCTGACCGTAGCCTCCCAGGCTGCAGGTACCCTCGAAAGGCTGTATCCATTTCCGACGACCAGAGCCCCCGAAACCCCCTCCCCAACCCCCGCGGACCAAAGGCTATTTCACGCGCTGCGCCGCTGGGCATTTCTTGCCATTTTAGGGCAGGCTTCTGACCGTAGCCTCCCACTGGGCACACGAGGACCCTCTAATAGAGTATACATATTTCCGATATCCAGAGCCCCCGAAACCGCCTCCCCAACCCCCGCGGACCAAAGGCTATAGCCCACCGGCCTCGGTGACTATTTCACGCGCTGCGCCGCTGGGCATTTCTTGCCATTTTAGGGCAGGCCTCTGTCCGTAGCTTGCCACTAGGCACACGAGGACCCTCGAAAAGACTGTACCCATTTCCGACGCCCAGAGCCCCCGTACCCCCCTACCCAACCCCCGCGGAGCAAAGGCTATAGCCCACCTGCCTCGGCGAGTATTTCACGCGCTGCGCCGCTGGGTATTTCTTGCCATTTTAGGGCAAGCTTCTGACCGTAGCCTCCCACTGGGCACACGAGGACCCTCGAAAATACTGTACCCATTTCCGATGACCAGAGCTCCCGAAACCCCCTCCTCGGCCCAGCGGACCAAAGGCTATAGCCCACGGCCTCGGCGACTATTTCCTGCGCTGCGCTGGGCATTTCTTGCCATTCTAGGGCGGGCTTCGGCCGTAGCCTCGCAGGCACGAGGACCCTCGAAAGACTGTATATATTTCCGGCGAGCCCCGAAACCCCTCCCAACCCCAGCGGACCAAGGCTATAGCCCACCGGCCTCGGTGACTATTTCCGCAGCGCTGCGCGCTGGGCATTTCTTGCATTTAGGGCAGGCCTCTGACCGTAGCTTCCCACTGGGCACACGACGACCCTGAAAAAGACCGTACCCATTTCCGACGACCGGGCCCCGAAACCCCCTCCCAGCCCCGGCGGACCAAGGCTATAGCCCACGGCCTCGGCGACTATTTCCTGCGCTGCGCGCTGGGCATGTCTTGCCATTTAGGGCGAGCTTCTGACCGTAAGCCTCCAGGCACCAGGACCCTCGAAAAGACTGTAACTATTTCCGACGACCAGAGCCCCCGAAACCCCCTCCCCAACTCTCGTGGACCAAAGGCTATAGCCCACCGGCCTCGGCGACTATTTCACGCGCTGCGCCGCTGGGCATTTCTTGCCATTTTAGGGCAGGCCTCTGACCGTAGCTTGCCAGTGGGCACACGAGGACCCTCGAAAAGACTGTACCCATTTCCGACGCCCAGCCCCGAACCGCCTCCCGGCCCAGTGGACCAAAGGCGATAGCCCAGCCTCGGCGGTATTTCCGCGCTGCTGCTAGGCATTTCTTGCCATTTAGGGCGAACTTCTGACCGTAGCCTCCCACTGGGCACACGAGGACCCTCTTAAAGACTGTACATATTTCCGATTACTAGAGCCCCCGAAACCCCCTCCCCAACCCCCGCGGACCAAAGGCTATAGCCCACCGGCCTCGGTGACTATTTCACGTGCTGCACCGCAGGTCATTTCTTGCCATTTTAGGGCAGGCCTCGACCGTAACGCCCTGCGCTGGGCACAAGGACCGTCGAAAAGACTGTACCCATTTCCGACGCCCAGAGCCCCCGAACCGCCCATCCCAACCCCCGCGGACCAAAGGCTATAGCCCACCGGCCTCGGTGACTATTTCACGCGCTGCGCCGCTGGGCATTTCTTGCCATTTTAGGGTTGGCCTCTCACCGTAGCCTTCCACTGGGCGCATGAGGACCCTCTGAAAGACTGTACCCATTTCCGACGCCCAAAGCCCCAGAACTTCCCTCCCCAACTCCCGCGGACCAAAGGCTATAGCCCACCGGCCCCGGCAACAATTTCATGCAATGCGCCGCTGGGCATGTCTTGCCATTTTAGGGCAGGCCTCTGACCGTAGCCTCTCACTGGGCACACGATGACCCTCGAAAAGACTGTACCCATTTCCGGCCGGGCCCGAAACCCCTCCCCGGCCCCGTGGACCGAGGCTATAGCCCACCGGCCTCGGCGACTATTTCACGCAGCTGCGCGCTGGGCATTTCTTGCCATTTTAGGGCGGGGCTTGACCGTAGCCTCCCACTGGGCACACGAGGACCCTCTAAAAGAGTATACATATTTCCGATAACCAGAGCCCCCGAAACACCCTCCCCAACCCCCGCGGACCAAAGGCTATAGCCCACCGGCCTCGGTGACTATTTCATGCGCTCCGCCGCTGGGCATTTCTTGCCATTTTAGGGCAGGCCTCTGACCGTAGCTTGCCACTGGGCACACGAGGACCCTCGAAAAGACTGTACCCATTTCCGGCCGGGCCCCGAACCCCCTCGGCCCAGCGGACTGGGCTATAGCCCACCGGCCTCGGCGGTATTTCCAGCTGCGCGCTGGGCATTTCTTAACATTTTAGGGCAGGCTTCTGACCGTAGCTTCCCACAGGGCACTAGAGGACCCTCGAAAAGGCTGTACCCAATTTCCGATGACGAGCCCGAACTCCCTCCCGGCCCCGGGACCAAAGGCTATAGCCACACCGCCTCGGCTAGTATTTCGCAGCGCTGCGCGCTGGGTATTTCTTATCATTTTAGGGCGGGGCTTCGTAGTAGCCTCTGCAGGCACACGAGGACCCTCGAAAAAACTGTACTAATTTCCGATGACCAGAGCCCCCGAACCCCCTCCCCAACCCCCGCAGACCAAAGGCTATAGCCCACCGGCCCCGGTGACTATTTCATGCGCTGCGCCGCTGGGTATTTCTTTTCATTTTAGGGCAAGCTTCTGACCGTAGCCTCCCAGGCACGAGGACCCTCGAAAATCTGTACCCATTTCCAATGACGAGCCCCGAAACCCCTCCTCAACCCCGGACCGAGGCTATAGCCCACCGGCCTCGGTGACTATTTCACACGCTGCGCCGCTGGGCATTTCTTGCCATTCTAGGGCAGGCTTCTGGCCGTAGCCTCCCACTGGGCACACGAGGACCCTCGAAAAGACTGTAACTATTTCCGACGACCAGAGCCCCCGAAACCCCTCCCCAACCCCCGCGGACCAAAAGGCTATAGCCCACCGGCCTCGGCGACTATTTCACGCACTGCCCCGCTGGGGATTTCTTGCCATTTTAGGGCAGGCCTCTGACTGTAGCCTCCCACTGGGCACACGAGGACACTCGAAAAACTGCCATTTCCGGCCGGGCCCCGAACCCCCTCCCCAACCCCGCGGGCAGGCTATAGCCCACGGCCTCGGCTAGTATTTCACGCTGCGCGCTGGGCATTTCTTGCCATTTTAGGGCGGGCTTCTGACCGTAGCCTCCCCGCTGGGCACCGAGGACCCTCTAAAGACTGCACATTTCCGATAACTGAGCCCCAGCCCCTCCCAACCCCCGCGGACCACAGGCTATAGCCCACCGGCCTCGGTGACTATTTCACGCGCTGCGCCGCTGGGCATTTCTTGCCATTTTAGGGCAGGCCTCTGACCGTAGCTTGCCACTGCGCACACGAGGACCGTCAAAAAGACTGTAACTATTTCCGACGACCAGAGCCCCTGAACCTCCTCCCCCCCGCGGAGAAAGGCTATAGCCCACCGGCCTCGGCGACGATTTCGCCAGCTGCGCGCTGGATTTTCTTGCCATTTTAGGGCAGGCTTGACCTTAGCCTCCCAGGCTGCGAGGACCCTCAAAAAGACTGTAACTATTTCCGACCACTAGAGCCCCCAAAACCCCCTCCCCAACCCCCGCGGACAAAAGGCTATAGCCCACCGGCCTCGGTGACTATTTCACGCGCTGCGCCGCTGGGTATTTCTTGGCATTTTAGGGCAGGCTTCGGCCGTAGCCTCCCCTTGGGCACGAGGACCCTCGAAAAGGCTGTAACTATTTCCGGCGGCAGGCCCCGAAACCCCTCCCAGCTCTCGTGGACCAAATGCTATAGCCCACTGGCCTCGGCGACTATTTCGCGCGCTGTGCAGCGGGGCATTTCTTGGCATTTTAGGGCAGGCCTCGACCGTAACTTGCTGGGCACCACGAGGACCCTCGAAAAGACTGTACCCATTTCCGGCGAGCCCCGAACCCCCTCCCAGCCCCGGCAGACAGGCTATAGCCCACCGGCCTCGGCGAGTATTTCCGCAGCGCTGCTGGGCATTTCTTGCCATTTTAGGGCGAGGCTTCTGATCGTAAGCCTCCCCAGGGTACGAGGACCCTCTAAAGTATACATATTTCCGATAACGAGCCCCGAAACACCCTCCCCCCAGCGGACCTAAGGCTATAGCCCACCGGCCTCGGTGACTATTTCGCACGCTGCGCCGCTGTGCATTTCTTGCCATTTTAGGGCAGGCCTCTGACCGTAGCCTGCCCACTGGGCACACGAGGACCCTCGAAAGACTGTGCCATTTCCGGCGAGGCCCCAGAACCCCCTCCCGGCCCCGGGCTAAGATAGCCCACCGGCCTCGGCGGTATTTCAGCGCTGCGCGCTGGGCATTCTTATCATTTTAGGGCGGGCTTGACCGTAGCCTCCCCACAGGGCACGAGGACCCTCGAAAAGACTGTACCAATTTCCGATGACGAGCCCCGAACCCCCTCTGACCCCCCGCGGACCAGGCTATAGCCCACCGGCCTCGGTGACTATTTCATCGCTGCGCTGGGTATTCTTGCCATTTTAGGGTAGGCTTCTGACCGTAGCCTCCGCTGGGCACGAGGACCCTTGAAAAGGCACCCATTTCCGATGACGAGCCCCGAAACCCCTCCTCAACCCCCACGGACCAAAAGGCTATAGCCCACCGGCCTCGGCGACTATTTCACCTGTTGCGGCTGGGCATTCTTGCCATTATAGGGCAGGCTTGGCCGTAGCCTCCCACCAGGCACGAGGACCCTCGAAGCATGTACATATTTCCGGCGACGAGCCCCGAAACCCCTCCCGACCCCGCGGACCAGGCTATAGCCCACCGGCCTCGGTGACTATTTCACGCAGCGCTGCTGGGCATGTCTTGCCATTTTAAGGGCTTCTGACCGTAGCCTCCCGAGCACCGAGGACCCTCGAAAAGACTGTAACTATTTCCGGACCCAGGCCCCGAAACCCCTCCCCAGCTCCCGTGGACCAAAGCTATAGCCCACCGGCCTCGGCGACTATTTCACAGCTGCGCGCTGGGCATTTCTTGCCATTTAGGGCAGGCCTCTGACCGTAAGCCTTCCAGGCACACGACGACCCTCGAAAAGACTGTACCCATTTCCGGCGAGCCCCGAACCGCCCTCCCGGCCCAGCGGGCAACGGCTATAGCCCACCGGCCTCGGCGACTATTTCACGCGCTGCGCCGCTGGTCATTTCTTGCCATTTTAGGGCAGGCTTCTGACCTTTGCCTCCCACTAGGCACACGAGGACCCTCGAAAAGACTGTAACTATTTCCGACGACCAGAGCCCCCGAAACCCCCTCCCCAACTCCCGTGGACCAAAGGCTATAGCCCACCGGCCTCGGCGACTATTTCACGCGCTGCGCCGCTGGGTATTTCTTGCCATTTTAGGGCAGGCCTCTGACCGTAGCTTGCCCGCTGCACGAGGACCCTCGAAAGACTGTACCATTTCCGGCGCGAGGCCCCCGAACCGCGCTCCCCAACCCCCGCGGAGCAAAGGCTATAGCCCACCGGCCTCGTCGACTATTTCACGCGCTGCGCCGCTGGTCATTTCTTGCCATTTTAGGGCAGGCTTCTGACATTTGCCTCCCACTAGGCACACGAGGACCCTCGAAAAGGCTATGCCTATTTCCGGCGACCAGGCCCGAAACCCCTCCCCAACCCCCGCGGACCAAAGGATATAGCCCAACGGCCTCGGCGACTATTTCACACGCTGCGCCGCTGGGCATTTCTTGCAGTTTTAGGGCAGGCCTCTGACCGTAGCCTCCCACTGGGCAAACGACGACCCTCGAAATGACGGTACCCATTTCCGGCGCGAGCCCCGAACCCCTCCCCGACTCCGTGGACCAGGCTATAGCCCACCGGCCTCGGCGACTATTTCCGCGGCTGCGCCCGCTTGGCATTTCTTGCTATTTTAGGGCAGGGTTCTGACGTAGCCTCCCACTGGGCGGCGAGGACCCGAAAAGACTGTACCCATTTCCGACCCCCAGAGCCCCAGAACTTCCCTCCCCAACCCCCGCGGACCAAAGGCTATAGCCCACCGGCCTCGGTGACTATTTCACGCGCTGCGCCGCTGGTCATTTCTTGCCATTTTAGGGTAGGCCTCTCACCGTAGCCTCCCACTGGGCACATGAGGACCCTCGAAAAGACTGTACCCATTTCCGATGCCCAAAGCCCCAGAACTTCCCTCCCCAACGCCCGCGGACCAAAGGCTATAACCCACCGGCCTCGGCAACAATTTCACGCAATGCGCCGCTGGGCATGTCTTGCCATTTTATGGCAGGCCTCTGACCGTAGCCTCTCACTGGGCACACGAGGACCCTCGAAAAGACTGTACCCATTTCCGACGACCAGAGCCCCCGAAACCCCCTCCCCAACCCCGGCGGACCAAAGGCTATAGCCCACCAGCCTCGGCGACTATTTCACGCGCTGCGCCGCTGGGTATTTCTTGCCATTTTAGGGCAGGCCTCTGACCGTAGCTTGCCCAGGCTGCGGGGACCCTCGAAAAAAGGCTGTACCCATTTCCGGCGCCCGGGCCCCGAACCCCTCCCCCCCAGCTGGGCTATAGCCCTCCGGCCTCGGCTAGTATTTCTCGCGCTGCGCCGCTGGGCATTTCTTGCCATTTTATGGCATGCTTCGTAGTAGCCTCCCACTGGGCACGAGGACCCCCTAAAGACTGTACATATTTCCGATAACTAGAGCCCAGAACCCCTCCCAACCCCCGGGCAAGGCTATAGCCCACGGCCTCGGCGAGTATTTCCGCGCTGCGCGCTGGGCATTCTTATCATTTAGGGCAGGCTTGTTGTAGCCTCCCCACCCGGGCACCACGAGGACCCTCAAAAAAACTGTACCAATTTCCGATGACGGAGCCCCGAACCCCCTCCCAACCCCGCGGACCAAAGGCTATAGCCACGGCCTCGGTGACTATTTCATCGCGCTGCGCGCTGGGTATTTCTTGCCATTGTAGGCGGGCCTCTGACCGTAGCCTCCCCAGGCACGAGGACCCTTGAAACAACTGGACCCATTTCCGATGACAAGAACCCTCGAACCCCCCTCCCCAACACCCGCGGACCAAAGGCTATAGCCCACCGGCTTCGGCGACTATTTCGCACGCTGCGCCGCTGGGCATTTCTTGCCATTCTAGGACAGGCTTCTGACGTAACCTCCCCAGGCACGAGGACCCTCGAAAAGACTGTACATATTTCCGGACAGGCCCCGAGCCCCTCCCCCCCAGCGGACCAAGGCTATAGCTCACCGGCCTCGATGACTATTTCGCAACGCTGCGCAGCTGGGTATTTCTTGCAATTTTAGGCGGGCCTCTGACCGTAGCCTCCCACTTGGCACCACGAGGACCCTCGAAAGACTATTTTGGCGACGAGCCCCGAACCCCCTCCCAACTCCCGTGGACCAGGCTATAGCCCACCGGCCTCGGCGACTATTTCACCTGCGCGCTGGGCATTTCTTGCCCATTTAGGGCGGGGCTTCGGCCGTAACCTCCCCACCCAGGCACCACGAGGACCCTCTAAAAGTATACATATTTCCGATATCCAGCCCCCGAAACCCCCTCCCCAACCCCCGCGGACCAAAGGCTATAGCCCACCGGCCTCGGTGACTATTTCAAGCGCTGCGCCGCTGCGCCGCTGGGCATTTCTTGCCGTTTTAGGGCAGGCCTCTGTCCGTAGCTTCCCACTGGGCAAACGAGGACCCTCGAAAAGACTGTACCCATTTCCGGCGGGCCCCGAACCCCCTACCCGGCCCCAGCGGACCAAGGCTATAGCCCACCGGCCTCGGCGAGTATTTCCTGTTGCGCTGGGCATTTCTTATCATTTTATGGCAGGCTTCTGACCGTAGCCTCTGCCCAGGCACGAGGACCCTCGAAAGGCTGTACCAATTTCCGATGACGAGCCCCGAACCCCCTCCCCGGCCCCGGACCAAAGGCTATAGCCCACCGGCCCGGTGACTATTTCATCTGCGCGCTGGGTATTTCTTGCCATTTTAGGGCGAGCTTCTGACCGTAGCCTCCCCTTTGGGCACCACGAGGACCCTCGAAAATCTTGTACCCATTTCCGATGACAGAGCCCCGAAACCCCTCCCGGCCCCCGCGGACCAGGCTATAGCCCACCGGCCTCGGCGACTATTTCTGCAGCTGCGCGCTGGGCATTTCTTGCCATTCTAGGGCAGGCTTCGTAGCCTCAGCCCAGGCACACGAGGAATCTCGAAAAGACTGTATATATTTCCGGCCCAGGCCCCGAAACCCCTCCCCAACCCCGCGGACCAAGGCTATAGCCCACCGGCCTCATTGACTATTTCACCCAGCTGCGCTGGGCATTTCTTGGCATTTTAGGGCAGGCCTCGGAGTAGCTTCCCAGCTGGGCACCACGACCCTCGAAAAGACCGTACCCATTTCCGGCGAGCCCCGAAACCCCTCCCAGCCCCGCGGACCAAAGGCTATAGCCCACCGGCCTCGGCGACTATTTCACCTGCGCGCTGGGCATGTCTTGCCATTTAGGGCGGGCTTGACCGTAGCCTCCCCAGGCACACCCGGACCCTCGAAAAGACTGTAACTATTTCCGACGACCAGAGCCCCCGAAACCCCCTCCCCAACTCTCGTGGACCAAAGGCTATAGCCCACCGGCCTCGGCGACTATTTCACGCGCTGCGCCGCTGGGCATTTCTTGCCATTTTAGGGCAGGCCTCTGACCGTAGCTTGCCAGTGGGCACACGAGGACCCTCGAAAAGACTGTACCCATTTCCGACGCCCAGGCCCCGAACCGCCTCCCCAGCCCCAGACAGGCGATAGCCCACCGGCCTATGCGAGTATTTCTCGCGCTGCGCTGCTTGGAATTTCTTGCCATTTTAGGGCACTTCTGACCGTAGCCTCCCCACTAGGCACGAGGACCCTCAAAAGACTGTACATATTTCCGATAACTGAGCCCGAAACCCCTCCCCCACCCGCGCGGACCAAAGGGTATGGCCCACCGGCCTCGGGGACTATTTCGTGTGCTGCTCCGCTGGGCATTTCTTGCCAATTTAGGGCAGGCCTCTGACCGTAGCCTCGCACTGCACAGGACCGTCGAAAAGACTGTACCCATTTCCGGCGGGCCCCGAACCGCCCACCCCAACCCCCGCGGACCCACCGGTCTCGGCGAATATTTCACGTGCTGCGCCGCTGGACATTTCTTGCCATTTTAGGGCAGGCTTCTGACCGTAGCCTCCCACTAGGCACACGAGGACCCTCGAAAAGACTGTACCCATTTCTGACGACCAGATCCCCCGAAACACCCTCCCCAACCCCCGCGGACCAAAGGCTATAGCCCACCGGCCTCGGTGACTATTTCACGCGCTGCGCCGCTGGGCAATTCTTGCCATTTTAGGGTTGGCCTCTCACCGTAGCCTCCCACTGGGCACATGAGGACCCTCTGAAAGACCGTACCCATTTCCGATGCCCAAAGCCCCAGAACTTCCCTCCCCAACCCCCGCGGACCAAAGGCTATAGCCCACCGGTCTCGGCGAATATTTCACGTGCTGCGCCGCTGGACATTTCTTGCCATTTTAGGGCAGGCTTCTGACCGTAGCCTCCCACTAGGCACACGAGGACCCTCGAAAAGACTGTACCCATTTCCGACGACCAGAGCCCCCGAAACCCCCTCCCCAACCCCCGTGGACCAAAGGCTATAGCCCACCGGCCTCGGCGACTATTTCACGCGCTGCGCCGCTGGGCATTTCTTGCCATTTTAGGGCAGGCTTCTGACCGTAGCCTCCCACTGGGCACACGAGGACCCTCTAAAAGAGTATACATATTTCCGATAGCGAGCCCGAAACACCCTCCCCCAACCCCGCGGACCGAGGTTATAGCCCACCGGCCTCGGTGACTATTTCCAGCGGCTCCGCGCTGGGCATTTCTTGCCATTTGAGGGCAGGCCTTTACCGTAGCCTCCACCCAGGCTGAGGACCCTCGAAGAGCGTACCCATTTCGGCGGAGCCCCGAACTTCCTCCCAGCCCCAGCGGACCAGGCTATAGCCCACGGCCTCGGCGGTATTTCAGCTGCTTGCGCCGCTGGGCATTCTTCTTTTCATTTTAGGGCGGGGCTTCTGGCCGTAGCCTGAGGCACAAGAGGACCCTCGAAAAGACTGTGCCATTTCTGATGGCCAGGCCGAACTCCCTCCCGGCCCCCGGCAGACAAGGCTATAGCCCACCTGCCTCGGCAGGTATTTCCAGCAGCTGCGCCTTTGGGCATTTCTTATCATTTTGGGGCGGGGCTTCTGACCGTAGCCTCCCCAGGCACACGAGGACCTCGAAAAAAACTGTACCAATTTCCGATGACAGGGCCCCGAACCCCCTCGACCCCCAGCGGACCAAGGCTATAGCCCACCGGCCTCCGGTGACTATTTCATCGCTGCGCCCGTGGGCATTTCTTTCATTTAGGGCGGGGCCTTCTGACCCGTAGCCTCCCCGGGCTGCGGGGACCCTCGAAAATCTGTACCCATTCCAATGACCCGAGCCCCGAGCCCCCTCCCGGCCCCGGACCAAGGCTATAGCCACCTTCCTCGGCGGTATTTCACCGCTGCGCCCGGCTGGGCATTTCTTGCCATTCTAGGGCAGGCTTGGCCGTGGCCTCCCAGGCACGAGGACCCTCGAAAGACTGTACATATTTCCGGCGACCAGCCCCCAGCCTCCCAACCCCAGCGGACCAGGCTATAGCCCCCCGGGCTCGGCGAATATTTCACGCACTGCGCCGCTAGGCATTTCTTGCCATTTTAGGGCAGGCCTCGACCGTAACTTGCCGCGCCAGGCACGAGGACCCTCGAAGACCCATTTCCGGCCAGGCCCCGAAGCCCTCCCAACCCCAGCGGACAAGGCTATAGCCACCGGCCTCGGCTAGTATTTCGCGCGCTGCGGCGCTGGGCATTTCTTGCCATTTTAGGGCCGGCTTCTGACCGTAGCCTCCCGCAGGCTACGAGGACCCTCTAAAAAGACTGTACATATTTGATAACTAGAGCCCCGAAACCCCTCCCCCCCCCGGACCAAAGGCTATAGCCCACGGCCTCGGTGACTATTTCCGGCGCTGCGCTTGGCTGGGCATTTCTTGCCATTTTAGGCGGGCCTCGACCGTAGCCTCCGCTTGCTGAGGACCTCAAAAGAGCTGTACACTATTTCCGGCAAGGCCCCAGACCCCCTCCCAGGCCCCGCGGACCGAGGCTATAGCCCACCGGCCTCGGCGACTATTTCAGCTGCGCGGCTGGGCATTTTCTTGCCATTTTAGGCGAGGCTTCTGACCTTAGCCTCCCTTGGGCACCGCGAGGACCCTCAAATGACTGTACATATTTCCGATAACTAGAGGCCCCCCAACCCCCTCCCCCCCGCGGACAAGGCTATAGCCCACCGGCCTCGGCGACTATTTCACAGCGCTGCGCCCGTTGGGCATTTCTTGCCATTTTAGGGCGGGCTTGACCGTATAGCCTCCGCAGGCACCACGAGGACCCTCTAAAGACTGTACATATTTCCGATAACTAGGCCCAAAACCACCTCCCCAACCCCGGACCAAAAGGCTATAGCCCACCGGCCTCGGTGACTATTTCACTGTCTGCGCGCTGAGCATTTCTTGCCATTTAGGCGGCGGGCCTCGACCGTAACCTGCCACTGCGCTGGGGACCCGTCGAGACTGTACATATTTCCGGCGGACCCGACCCCGAACCCCCGGCCCGCGGACCGGGCTATAGCCCACGGCCTCGGCGACTATTTCCGCAGCTGCGCGCTGGGCATTTCTTGCCATTTTAGGGCAGGCTTCGGTCCGTGGCCTCACGCTGGGCACCGAGACCCTCAAAAGACTGTACATATTTCCGATAAGCCCCGAACCCCTCCCAACCCTCCCCGCGGACCAAAAGGCTATAGCCACCGGCCTCGGTGACTATTTCGCGCTGCGCGCTGGCATTTCTTGCCATTTGGGCGGGCTTAACCGTAGCCTCCCACTGGGCACCACGGACCCTCAAAGGCTGTACATATTTCGGCGATAACTTCGAGCCCCGAAACCACCTCCCAACCCCGGACCTATAGCCCACCGGCCTCGGCGACTATTTCCCAGCGCTGCGCGCTGGGCATTCTTGCCATTTTAGGGCGAGCCTCGACCGTGGCTTGCCACTTGCGCTGCGAGGACCCGTCAAAAGGCTGTACCCATTTCCGGCGAGGCCCCAGAACCCCCTCAACCCCGGCGGACCGGGCTATAGCCCACCGGCCTCGGCGACTATTTCACCAGCTGCGCGCTGGATTTTCTTGCCATTTAGGGCGGGCTTCTGACCCTCCAGGCCTGAGGACCCTCGAAAAGGCTGTACCAATTTCCGATGACCAGAGCCCCGAAACCCCTCCCCGACTCCGCGGGACCAAAGGCTATAGCCCACGGCCTCGGCGACTATTTCAGCTGCGCGCTGGGCATTTCTTGCCATTTTAGGGCAGGCTGACCGTAGCCTCCCATGGGCACGAGGACCCTCGAAAAGACTGTACCCATTTAGCCAGGCCGAACCTCCGACCCCATGACCGACCAAAATTTGCCGGCCTCGGAGTGTTTCAGCGCTGCGCCGCTGGGCATTTTCTTTCATTTTAGGGCAGGCTTCGTGAGTAGCCTCCCCAGGGCACCGGGGACCCTCGAAAATAGCTGCCCATTTCCAATGACCGAGCCGGGCCCCCTCCCCGGCCCGCGGACCAAAAGGCTATAACCCACCTGCCTCGGCGGGTATTTCACCGGCATTTTGGCTGCTTGACTCGAAAAGACTGTACATATTTCCGGCGACCGGGCCGAAACCCCTCCCCGGCCCCGCGGACCAAGGCTGCCAGCCCCACGGCCTCGGCGACTATTTCACGCACTGCGCCGCTGGGCATTTCTTGCCATTTTAGGGCAGGCCTCGGCGTAACGCCAGCTGGGCTGCGAGGACCCTCGAAAAGACTGCCATTTCCGGCGCGAGCCCCGGCCCCCTCGGCCCCAGCGGAGCAAGGCTATAGCCCACCGGCCTCGGCTGGTATTTCCGCGCTGCGCGCTGGGCATTTCTTGCCATTTTAGGGCGGGGCTTTTGACCGTAGCCTCCAGGCACCGAGGACCCTCTAAGACTGTACATATTTCTGATAACTAGAGCACCCGAAACCACCTCCCCAACCCCAGCGGACCGAGGCTATGGCCACCGGCCTCGGTGACGCTATTTCACACAGCTAGCGCTGGGCATTTCTTGCCATTTAGGGGCGGGCCTCGACCGTAACTTGCCACTGCGCACGAGGACCCGTCAAAAGACGTAACTATTTCCGACGACCCGAGCCCCGAAACCCCCTCCCCACCCCAGCGGACCAAAGGCTATAGCCCGACCGTACCGGCGACTATTTCACGCAGCTGCGCCGCTTTGGATTTTGCCATTTAGGGCGGGCTTCTGTACGCCTCGGCTGGGCACGAGGACCCTCTAAAAAGGCGTACATATTTCCGATAACTAGAGCCACAAAACCCCTCCCAACCCGCGGACAAAAGGCTATAGCCCACCGGCCTCGGTGACTATTTCCAGCTGCGCTTGTTGGGCATTCTTGCCATTTAGGCGGCAGGCCGTAGCCTCCCCGCGGGCGCAGGGACCCTTAAAGACTGTAACTTCATTTCCGACGACTGGGCCCCTCACCTCTGGATAAAGTGGACCAAGGCTATATACCCACGGCCTCGGCGACTATTTCCGCAGCTGCGCGCTGGGCATTTCTTGCCATTTTAGGGCAGGCCTGACCAGTAGCTTGCCGATGGGCACCACGGGACCCTCGAAAGAAGCGGGACCAAAGGCTGCCACGGCCTCGGCGGTATTTCAGCAGCTGCGCGGTATTTGGGCATTTCTTATCATTTTAGGGCAGGCTTCTGACCGTAGCTTCCCACAGGGCACAAGAGGACCCTCGAAAAGACTGTACCAATTTCTGATGACCAGAGCCCCCCCACCCCGGTAGGAGCTGCAGCGGCTATAGCCCACACTTTCGGCGGTATTTCCAGCTGCGCGGCTGGGCATTTCCTATCAATTTAGGGCAGGCTTCTGACCGTAGCCTCCCACTGGGCACACGAGGACCCTCGAAAAAACTGTACCAATTTCCGATGACCAGAGCCCCCGAACCCCCTCCCCAACCCCCGCAGACCAAATGCTATAGCCCACCGGCCCCGGTGACTATTTCATGCGCTGCGCCGCTGGGTATTTCTTTTCATTTTAGGGCAAGCTTCTGACCGTAGCCTACATAGAGGCTCACGAGGACCCTCGAAAATACTGTACCCATTTCCAATGACCAGAGCCCCCGAAACCCCCTCCTCAACCCCCGCGGACCAAAGGCTATAGCGCACCTTCCTCGGCGACTATTTCACACGCTGCGCCGCTGGGCATTTCTTGCCATTCTAGGGCAGGCTTCTGGCCGTAGCCTCCCACTGGGCACACGAGGACCCTCAAAGGCTGTACATATTTCCGACGAGGCCCCGAAACCCCTCCCAACCCCCGCGGACCAAGGCTATAGCCCACCGGCCTCGGCGACTATTTCACGCACTGCGCCGCTGGGCATTTCTTGCCATTTTAGGGCAGGCCTCTGACCGTAGCTTGCCCAGGCACCACGAGGACCCTCGAAAGACTGTACCCATTTCCGGCGCCCGGGCCCGGCCCCTCCCCGGCCCCAGCGGGCAAGGCTATAGCCCACCGGCCTCGGCTAGTATTTCCCTGCGCTGGGCATTTCTTGCCATTTTAGGGCAGGCTTTTGACCGTAGCCTCCCACTGGGCACACGAGGACCCTCTAAAAGACTGTACATATTTCTGATAACTAGAGCCCCCGAAACCACCTCCCCAACCCCCGCGGACCAAAGGCTATAGCCCACCGGCCTCGGTGACTATTTCGAAAGAAGCAGCGCTGGGCATTTCTTGCCATTTTAGGGCAGGCCTCTGACCGTAACACCCTGCGCACGAGGACCGTCAAAAGACTGTAACTATTTCCGGCGGACCGAGCCCTGAACCCCCCTCCCCAACCCCCGCGGACCAAAGGCTATAGCCCACCGGCCTCGGCGACTATTTCACGCGCTGCGCCGCTGGATTTTTTTGCCATTTTAGGGCAGGCTTCTGAACTTAGCCTCCCACTGGGCACACGGGGACCCTCTAAAAGACTGTACATATTTCCGATAACTAGAGCCCCTAAAACCCCCTCCCCAACCCCCGCGGACAAAAGGCTATAGCCCACCGGCCTCGGTGACTATTTCACGCGCTGCGCCGCTGGGCATTTCTTGCCATTTTAGGGCAGGCTTCTGACCGTAGCCTCCCACTGGGCACACGAGGACCCTTAAAAAGACTGTAACTATTTCCGGCGACCAGAGCCCCCGAAACCCCCTCCCCAACTCTCGTGGACCAAAGGCTATAGCCCACCGGCCTCGGCGACTATTTCACGCGCTGCGCCGCTGGGCATTTCTTGCCATTTTAGGGCAGGCCTCTGACCGTAGCTTGCCAGTGGGCACACGAGGACCCTCGAAAAGACTGTACCCATTTCCGACGCCCAGAGCCCCCGAACCCCCCTCCCCAACCCCCGCGGAGCTAAGGCTATAGCCCACCGGCCTCGGCGAGTATTTCACGCGCTGCGCCGCTGGGCATTTCTTATCATTTTAGGGCAGGCTTCTGACCGTAGCTTCCCACAGGGCACAAGAGGACCCTCGAAAAGACTGTACCAATTTCTGATGACCAGAGCCCCCGAACCCCCCTCCCCAACCCCCGCGGAGCAAAGGCTATAGCCCACCTGCCTCGGCGAGTATTTCACGCGCTGCGCCGCTGGGCATTTCTTATCATTTTAGGGCAGGCTTCTGACCGTAGCCTCCCACTGGGCACACGAGGACCCTCGAAAAAACTGTACCAATTTCCGATGACCAGAGCCCCCGAACCCCCTCCCCAACCCCCGCAGACCAAATGCTATAGCCCACCGGCCCCGGTGACTATTTCATGCGCTGCGCCGCTGGGTATTTCTTTTCATTTTAGGGCAAGCTTCTGACCGTAGCCTCCCACTGGGCACACGAGGACCCTCGAAAATACTGTACCCATTTCCAATGACCAGAGCCCCCGAAACCCCCTCCTCAACCCCCGCGGACCAAAGGCTATAGCGCACCTTCCTCGGCGACTATTTCACACGCTGCGCCGCTGGGCATTTCTTGCCATTCTAGGGCAGGCTTCTGGCCGTAGCCTCCCACTGGGCACACGAGGACCCTCGAAAAGACTGTACATATTTCCGACGACCAGAGCCCCCGAAACCCCCTCCCCAACCCCCGCGGACCAAAGGCTATAGCCCACCGGCCTCGGCGACTATTTCACGCACTGCGCCGCTGGGCATTTCTTGCCATTTTAGGGCAGGCCTCTGACCGTAGCTTGCCACTGGGCACACGAGGACCCTCGAAAAGACTGTACCCATTTCCGACGCCCAGAGCCCCCGAACCCCCCTCCCCAACCCCCGCGGAGCAAAGGCTATAGCCCACCGGCCTCGGCTAGTATTTCACGCGCTGCGCCGCTGGGCATTTCTTGCCATTTTAGGGCAGGCTTCTGACCGTAGCCTCCCCAGGCTACGAGGACCCTCTAAAAGACTGTACATATTTCCGATAACTAGAGCCCCCGAAACCACCTCCCCAACCCCCGCGGACCAAAGGCTATAGCCCACCGGCCTCGGTGACTATTTCACGCGCTGCGCCGCTGGGCATTTCTTGCCATTTTAGGGCAGGCCTCTGACCGTAGCTTGCCACTGCGCACACGAGGACCGTCAAAAAGACTGTAACTATTTCCGACGACCAGAGCCCCCGAACCCCCCTCCCCAACCCCCGCGGAGCAAAGGCTATAGCCCACCGGCCTCGGCGACTATTTCACGCGCTGCGCCGCTGGATTTTCTTGCCATTTTAGGGCAGGCTTCTGACCTTAGCCTCCCACTGGGCACACGAGGACCCTCTAAAAGACTGTACATATTTCCGATAACTAGAGCCCCCAAAACCCCCTCCCAGCCCCAGCGGACAAAGGCTATAGCCCACCGGCCTCGGTGACTATTTCACGCAGCGCTGCGCTGGGCATTTCTTGCCATTTTAGGGCAGGCTTCTGACCGTAGCTTGCCAGTGGGCACACGAGGACCCTCAAAAAGACTGTAACTATTTCCGACGACCAGAGCCCCCGAAACCCCCTCCCCAACTCTCGTGGACCAAAGGCTATAGCCCACCGGCCTCGGCGACTATTTCACGCGCTGCGCCGCTGGGCATTTCTTGCCATTCTAGGGCAGGCTTCTGGCCGTAGCCTCCCACTGGGCACACGAGGACCCTCGAAAAGACTGTACATATTTCCGACGACCAGAGCCCCCGAAACCCCCTCCCCAACCCCCGCGGACCAAAGGCTATAGCCCACCGGCCTCGGCGACTATTTCACGCACTGCGCCGCTGGGCATTTCTTGCCATTTTAGGGCAGGCCTCTGACCGTAGCTTGCCACTGGGCACACGAGGACCCTCGAAAAGACTGTACCCATTTCCGGCGAGCCCCGAACCCCCTCCCCGCGGAGCAAAGGCTATAGCCCACCGGCCTCGGCTAGTATTTCACGCGCTGCGCCGCTGGGCATTTCTTGCCATTTTAGGGCAGGCTTCTGACCGTAGCCTCCCACTGGGCACACGAGGACCCTCTAAAAGACTGTACATATGTCCGATAACTAGAGCCCCCGAAACCCCCTCCCCAACCCCCGCGGACCACAGGCTATAGCCCACCGGCCTCGGTGACTATTTCACGCACTGCGCTGGTGGGCATTTCTTGCCATTTTAGGGCAGGCCTCTGACCGTAGCCTCCCACTGGGCACACGAGGACCCTCGAAAAGACTGTACCCATTTCCGACGACCAGAGCCCCCGAAACCCCCTCCCCAACCCCCGCGGACCAAAGGCTATAGCCCACCGGCCTCGGCGACTATTTCAAGCGCTGCGCCGCTGGGCATTTCTTGCCATTTTAGGGCAGGCTTCTGACCGTAGCCTCCCACTGGGCACACGAGGACCCTCTAAAAGAGTATACATATTTCCGATAACCAGAGCCCCCGAAACACCCTCCCCAACCCCCGCGGACCTAAGGCTATAGCCCACCGGCCTCGGTGACTATTTCACGCGCTGCGCCGCTGTGCATTTCTTGCCATTTTAGGGCAGGCCTCTGACCGTAGCTTGCCACTGGGCACACGAGGACCCTCGAAAAGACTGTACCCATTTCCGACGCCCAGAGCCCCCGAACCCCCCTCCCCAACCCCCGCGGAGCAAAGGCTATAGCCCACCGGCCTCGGCGAGTATTTCACGCGCTGCGCTGCTAGGCATTTCTTGCCATTTTCGGGCAGGCTTCTGACCGTAGCCTCCCACTGGGCACACGAGGACCCTCTAAAAGACTGTACATATTTCCGATAACTAGAGCCCCCGAAAACCCCTCCCCAACCCCCGCGGACCAAAGGCTATAGCCCACCGGCCTCGGTGACTATTTCACGCGCTGCGCCGCCGGGCATTTCTTGCCATTTAAGCGGGCCTCGACCGTAGCCTCCCACTTTGGGCACGAGGACCCTCGAGAAGACTGTACCCATTTCCGACGACCAGAGCCCCCGAAACCCCCTCCCCAACCCCCGCGGATCAAAGGCTATAGCCCACCGGCCTCGGCGACTATTTCAAGCGCTGCGCCGCTGGGCATTTCTTGCCATTTTAGGGCAGGCTTCTGACCGTAGCCTCCCACTGGGCACACGAGGACCCTCTAAAAGAGTATACATATTTCCGATAACCAGAGCCCCCGAAACACCCTCCCCAACCCCCGCGGACCAAAGGCTATAGCCCACCGGCCTCGGTGACTATTTCGCGCGCTGCGCCGCTGGGCATTTCTTGCCATTTTAGGGCAGTCCTCTGACCGTAGCCTCGTACTGGGCACACGAGGAGCCTCAAAAAGACTAGACCCATTTCCGACAACCAGATCCCCCGAACCGCCCTCCCCAACCCCCGGTGGCGAAAGGCTATAGCCCACCGGCCTCGGCGACTATTTCGCATGCTGCGCCGCCGGGCATTTCTTGCCATTTTAGGGCAGGCATCTTACCGTAGCCTCCCACTAGGCACACGAGGTCCCTCGAAAAGACTGTAACCATTTCAGACACCCAGAGCCCCCGAACCCCCCTCCCCAACTCCCGTGGACCAAAGGCTATAGCCCACCGGCCTCGGCGACTATTTCACGCGCTGCGCCGCTGGGCATTTCTTGCCATTTTAGGGCAGGCCTCTGACCGTAACGCCCGGGCACCGAGGAACCTCGAAAAGACTGTACCCATTTCCGGCGAGCCCCGAACCCCTCCCAGCTCCCTTGGACCAAAGGCTATAGCCCACCGGCCTCGGCGACTATTTCACAGCGCTGCGCGCTTGGCATTCTTGCTATTTTAGGGCAGGGGTTCTGACGTAGCCTCCCCAGGCACCACGAGGACCCTCGAAAAGCTGTACCCATTTCCGGCCAGGCCCCAGAAATTCCCTCCCCGGCCCGCGGACCAAAGGCTATAACCCCCCGGCCTCGGCGACTATTTCACGCGCTGCGCCGCTGGGCATTTCTTGCCATTTTAGGGCAGGCCTCTGACCGTAGCCTCCCACTGGGCACACGAGGACCCTCGAAAAGACTGTACCCATTTCCGAAGACAGGCCCAGAACCCCTCCCGGCCCCGGACCAAGGCTATAACCCACCGGCCTCGGCGACTATTTCACGCAGCGCGCGCTGGGCATTTCTTGCCATTTAGGGCAGGCCTCTGACCGTAGCCTCTCCTTTGGGCTACGGGGACCCTCGAAAAGACTGTACCCATTTCCGGCCAGGCCGAACCCCCTCCCCCGCGGACCAGGCTATAGCCACCGGCCTCGGCGTATTTCACCAGCGCTGCGCGCTGGGCATTTCTTATGCCATTTTAGGGCAGGCCTCTGACCGTAAGCTTGCCCAGGCACGAGGACCCTCGAAAAGACTGTACATTTCCGATGCGGGCCCCGAACCCCTCCCCCCCGGGACCAAGGCTATAGCCCCACGGCCTCGGCGGTATTTCACGCTGCGCGCAGGGCATTTCTTGGAATTTTAGGGCAGGCCTCTGACCGTAGCCTCCCACTGGGCACACGAGGACCCTCGAAAAGACTGTACCAATTTCCGATGACTAGAGCCCCCGAACCCCCCTCCCCAACCCCCGCAGACCAAAGGCTATAGCCCACCGGCCTCGGTGACTATTTCATGCGCTGCGCCGCTGGGTATTTCTTGCCATTTTAGGGCGGGGCTTCTGACCGTAGCCTCCCCAGGCAGAGGACCCTCGAAAAGACTGTACCATTTCCGATGACGGGCCCGAACCCCTCCCGGCCCCGGACCAAGGCTATAGCCCACCGGCCTCGGCGACTATTTCACCGCTGCGCTGGGTATTTCTTGCCATTCTAGGGCAGGCTTCGGCCGTAACCTCCCAGGCACACGAGGACCCGAAAAATACATATTTCCGATGCCAAGAGCCCCGAAACCCCCTCCCCAACCCCAGCGGACCAAAGGCTATAGCCCACCGGCCTCGATGACTATTTCACGCGCGCCGCGTGGCATTTCTTGCCATTTAGGGCGGGCTTCGACCGTAAGCCTCCCTGGGCACGAGGACCCTCGAAAAGCGTACTATTTCCGGCGACGAGCCCCGAAACCCCCTCCCCAACCCCCGCGGACCAAAGGCTATAGCCCACCGGCCTCGGCGACTATTTCACGCGCTGCGCCGCTGGGCATTTCTTGCCATTTTAGGGCAGCCTCTGACCGTAGCCTCCCACTGGGCACACGAGGACCCTCGAAAAGACTGTACCCATTTCCGACGCCCAGAGCCCCAGAACTTCCCTCCCCAACCCCCGCGGACCAAAGGCTATAGCCCACCGGCCTCGGTGACTATTTCACGCGCTGCGCCGCTGGGCATTTCTTGCCATTTTAGGGCAGGCTTCTGACCGTAGCCTCCACAGGTCACACGAGGACCCTCGAAAATACTGTACCCATATCCGGCAGGCCCCGAACTTCCCTCCCCAGCCCCGCGGACCAAAGGCTATAGCCCACCGGCCTCGGCAACTATTTCACGCGCTGCGCCGCTGGGCATTTCTTGCCATTTTAGGGCAGGCCTCACCGTAGCCTCTCATGGGCTGCGAGGACCCTCGAAAAGACTGTACCCATTTCCGACGCCCAGATCCCCAGAACTTCCCTCCCCAACCCCCGCGGACCAAAGGCTATAGCCCACCGGCCTCGGCGACTATTTCACGCGCTGCGCCGCTGGGCATTTCTTGCCATTTTAGGGCAGGCCTCTGACCGTAGCCTCCCACTGGGCACACGAGGACCCTCGAAAAGACTGTACCCATTTCCGACGCCCAGAGCCCCAGAACTTCCCTCCCCAACCCCCGCGGACCAAAGGCTATAGCCCACCGGCCTCGGCGACTATTTCACGCGCTGCGCCGCTGGGCATTTCTTGCCATTTTAGGGCAGGCTTCTGACCGTAGCCTCCCCTTGGGCACACGAGGACCCTCGAAAAGACTGTACCCATTTCCGACGCCCAGAGCCCCAGAACTTCCCTCCCCAACCCCCGCGGACCAAAAGGCTATAGCCCACCGGCCTCGGCGACTATTTCACGCGCTGCGCCGCTGGACATTTCTTGCCATTTAAGGGCAGGCTTCTGACCGTAGCCTCCCACTGGGTACACGAGGACCCTCGAAAAGACTGTACCCATTTCCGGCGGGCCCCGAAACCCCTCCCCAACCCAGCGGACCAAGGCTATAGCCACCTCGGCCTCGGCGACTATTTCCGCAGCGATGCGCGATGGGCATTTCTTGCCATTTAGGGCAGGCTTCTGACCGTAGCTTCCACTGGGCTACGAGGACCCTCGAAAAGACTGTACCCATTTCTGACGACCAGACCCCCCGAACCCCCTCCCCAACCCCCGCGGACCAAAGGCTATAGCCCACCGGCCTCGGCGACTATTTCACGCGCTGCGCCGCTGGGCATGTCTTGCCATTTTAGGGCACGCTTCTGACCGTAGCCTCCCACTGGGCACACGAGGACCCTCGAAAAGACTGTACCAATTTCCGATGACCATAGCCCCCGAACCCCCCTCCCCAACCCCTGCAGACCAAAGGCTATAGCCGACCGGCCTCGGCGACAATTTCACGCGATGCGCCGCTGGGCATTTTTTGCAATTTTAGGGCAGGCTTCTGACCGTAGCCTCCCACTGGCACGAGGACCCTCGAAAGATCGTACATTTCCGATGAGCCCCAGGCGCCCCTCCCCAACCCCCGCGGACCACAGGCTATAGCCCACCGGCATCGGTGACTATTTCACGCGCTGCGCCGCTGGGTATTTCCCGTCATTTTAGGGCAGGCTTCTGACCGTAGCCTCCCTCTGGGCACACGAGGACCCTCGAAAAGACTGTACCCATTTCCGATGACCAGAGCCCCCGAAACCCCCTCCCCAACCCCCGCGGACCAAAGGCTATAGCCCACCGGCCTCGACGACTATTTCGCACGCTGCATCGCTGGGCATTTCTTGCCCTTTTAGGGCAGCCCTCTGACCGTAGCCTCCTACTGGGCACACGAGGACCCTCGAAAAGACTGTACCAATTTCCGATGCCCAGAGCCCCAGAACCCCCCTCCCCAACCCCGCGGACCAAAGGCTATAGCCCACCGGCCTCGGCGACAATTTCACGCGCTGCACCGCTGGGCATTACTTGCCTTTTTACGGCAGGCTTCTGACCGTAGCCTCCCACTGGGCACACAGACCCTCGAAAAGACTGCCCATTTCCGATGCCTGAGGCCCCGAATCCCCTCCCGGCCCCCGCGGACCAAAGGCTATAGCCCGGCCTCGGTGACTATTTCCTTGCCATTTTAGGGCAGGCCTCGACCGTAGCCTCCACTTTGGGCACACGAGACCCTCGAAAAGACTGTACATATTTCCGATGCGAGCCCGAACCTCCCTCCCCAACCCCCGCGGACAAAAGGCTATAGACCACCGGCCTCGGCGACTATTTCCCACGCTGCGCCGCTGGGCATTTCTTGCCATTTTAGGGTAGGCCTCTGACCGTAGCCTCCCACTGGGTACACGAGGACCCTGGAAAAGGCTGTACCCATTTCCGGCGAGCCCCGAACCCTCCCGGACCCCAGCGGACCAAAGGCTATAGCCCACGGCCTCGGCGACTATTTCAGCGCTGCGGCTGGGCATTTCTTGCCATTTTAGGGCGGGCCTCTGACCGTAGCCTCCTTTGGGCACCACGAGGACCCTCGAAAAGACTGTACATTTCCGACGACGAGGCCCCGAAACCCCTCCCCGACCCCGCGGACCAAGGCTATAGCCCACCGGCCTCGGTGACTATTTCCAGCGCTGCGCGCTGGACATTTCTTGCCATTTTAGGGCGGGCCTTCGACCGTAGCCTCCCAGGCACCACGAGGACCCTCGAAAGACTGTAAACATTTCCGACGGCGAGCCCCGAAACACCCTCCCAGCCCCGCGGACCAAGGCTATAGCCCACCGGCCTCGGTGACTATTTCCGCGCGCTGGGCATTTCTTGCCATTTTAGGGCAGGCCTCTGACCGTAGCCCACTGGGCACCGAGGACCCTCGAAAGACTGTACATATTTCCGACCACGGGCCGAAACCCCTCCCAACCCCGCGGACCAAAGGCTAAAGCCCACGGCCTCGGTGACTATTTCACCGCGCGCGGAATTTCTTGCCATTTTGGTGAGCCTCGTGTAGCCTCCCACTGGGCACATGAGGACCCTCGAAAAGGCTGTACCCATTTCTGATGCCCAGAGCCCCAGAACTTCCCTTCCCAACCACCGCGGACCAAAGGCTATAGCCCACCGGCCTCGGCGACAATTTCACGCGATGCGCCGCTGGGGATGTCTAGCCATTTTAGGGCAGGCCTCTGAACGTAGCCTCCCACTGGGCACACGAGGACCCTCGAAAAGACTGTACCCATTTCCGACGACAAGAGCCCCCGAAACACCCTCCCCAACCCCCGCGGACCAAAGCCTATAGCCCACCGGTCTCGGCGAATATTTCACGTGCTGCGCCGCTAGGTATGTCTAGCCATTTTAGGGCAGGCCTCTGACCGTTGCCTCCCACTGGGCACACGAGGACCCTCGAAAAGACTGTACCCATTTCCGACGACCAGAGCCCCCGAAACACCCTCCCCAACCCCCGCGGACCAAAGGCTATAGCCCACCGGCCTCGATGACTATTTCACGCTTCGCCGCTGGGTATTTCGTGCCATTTTAGGGCAGGCCTCTGACCGTGGCCTCCCCAGGCACCACGAGGACCCTCGAAAGGACATGCCCATTTCCGGCGACGAGCCCCGAAACACCCTCCCAACCCCAGCGGACCAAAGGCTATAGCCCACGGTCGGCGAATATTTCGTGCTGCGCTAGACTTTTCTTGCCATTTACGGCGGGCCTCGACCGTAGCCTCCCACTGAGCACCGAGGACCCTCGAAAAGACTGTACCCATTTCCGGCGCCCAGAACCCCGAACTTCCCTCCCGGCCCCGCGGACCAAGGCTATAGCCCACCGGCATGGTGACCATTTCGCAGCTGCGGCTGAATTTCTTGCCATTTAAGCGCGGGCCTCGGCCGTAGCCTCCCCAGCACAGCGAGGACCTTTGGAAAAGGCATGCCCATTTATGCGGCGGAACCCCGAACCCCGCTCCCCAACCCCCGCGGACCAAAGGCTATAGACCACCGGCCTCGGCGACTATTTCACGCGATACGCCGCTGGGCATTTCTTTCCATTTTAGGGCAGGCTTCTGACCGTAGCCTCCCACTGGGCAAACGAGGACCGTCGAAAAGACTGTACATATTTCCGGCCGGCGGGCCCCAAAACCCCTCCCAGCTCCCATGGACCAAAGGCTATAGCCCACCGGCCTCGGCAACTATTTCGCTGCGCGCTGGGCATTCTTGCTATTTTAGGCGGGGTTCTGATCGTAGCCTCCACTGGGCACCGAGGACCCTCGAAAAGGCTATGCCATTTCCGGCGACGAGCCCCGAAACACCCTCCCAACCCCGCGGACCAGCTATAGCCCACGGTCTCGTGAATATTTCACGTGCTGCGCGCTGGGCATTTCTTGCCATTTTGGCGGGCCTCTGCCGTAGCCTCCCAGGCACACGAGGACCCTCGAAAAGGCATACCCATTTCCGGACGAGCCCCGACACCTCCCCAAGCCCCGCGGACCAGGCTATAGCCCACCGGCCTCGAGGACTATTTCACGCGCTGCGCGCTGGGTATTCTTGCCATTTTAGGGCAGGCCTCGACCGTAGCCTCCCAGGCACGAGGACCCTCGAAAGCTGTACCCATTTCCGGCCCAGGCCCCGACCCCTCCCCGCCCGGACCAAGGCTATAGCCCCACGGCCTCGGTGACTATTTCAGCGTTGCGCGCTGGGCGTGCCATTTTATGGTAGGCTTCTGACCGTAGCCTCCCCAGGCACCGAGGACCCTCGAAAAGACTGTACCCATTTCCGGTCCGAGCCCCGACGCCCTCCCCGGCCCCCGGACCAAAGGCTAAAGCCCACCGACCTCGGCGACTATTTAACGTGCTGCGCCGCTGGACATTTCTTGCCATTTTAGGGCAGTCATCTGACCGTAGCCTCCCATTGGGAAACCGCGGCCCCTCGCTAACCCTGCCCCCATTTCCGCCGACCCCATCCATCGAACCCCCCCCCCCCCAACCCCCGCGGCCCCAAGGTTATAGCCCACCGGCCTCGGTGACTATTTCACGCTGCGACGCTGGCCATTTCTTGCCATTTTAGGGCAGGCCTCTAACGTAGCCTCCCACGGGCACGAGGAACCTCGAAAGACTGTACCCATTTCCGGTCAGGCCCAATCCCTCCCAACCCCAGCGGACCAAGGCTAATGCCCACCGGCCTCGGCGACTATTTCACCTGCGCGCTGGGTATTTCTTGCCATTTTATGGCGGGCCTCGACCGTAGCCTCCACGGGCACACGAGACCCTTGAAAAGACTGTACCATTTCGGCGGAGGCCCCGAACCCCCTCGACCCCGCGGACCAGGCTATAGCCCACCGGCCTCGGTGACTATTTCACGCAGCTGCGCGCTGGGCGTACTTGCCATTTACGGTGAGCGTAGCCTCCCGGGCACGAGGACCCTCGAAAGACTGTACCCATTTCCGGCGACGAGCCCCGAAACCCCTCCCAACCCCAGCGGACCAGGTTATAGCCCACCGGCCTGGGTGACTATTTCACCTTGCGCGCTGGGTATTTCTTACCATTTTAGGGCAGGCCTCTAACGTAGCCTCCCCTTTGGGCACAGCGAGGACCTCGAAAAGGCTGTACCATTTCCGGGCCCAGGCCCCGACGCCTCCCGGCCCAGCAGACCAAACGCTATAGCCCACCGGCCTCGGCGACTATTTCACGTGCTGCGCCTCTGGGCATTGCTTGCCATTTAGGGCGGGCCTCTGGCCGTAGCCTCCCCAGGCTGCGAGGACCCTCGAAAGGCTGTACCCATTTCCGGCCAGGCCCCCACCCTCCCAGCCCCAGCGGACCAGGCTATAGCCCACGGTCTCGGCGAATATTTCACGTGCTGCGCCGCTGGGCACTTTCTTGCCATTTCTGGCGGGCCTCGACCGTAGCCTCCCACTGGGCACCACGAGGACCCTCGAAAAAGACTGTACCCATTTCCGGCGAGCCCCGAAACACCTCCCCCGACCCCGCGGACCAAAGGCTATAGCCCACCGGCCTCGATGACTATTTCACGCGCTGCGCCGCTGGGTGTTTTTTTAAATATTAGGGCAGGCTTCTGACCGTAGCCTCCCACTGGGCACACAAGGACCCTCGAAAAGACCGTACCCATTTCCGACGCCCAGAGCCCCAGAACGCCCCTCCCCAACCCCCGCGGACCAAAGGCTATAGCCCACCGGCCTCGGCGACTATTTCGCACGCTGCATCGCTGGGCATTTCTTGCCCGTTTAGGGCAGGCCTCTGACCGTAGCCTCCCACTGGGCACACGAGGACCCTCGAACAGACTGCCCATTTCCGATGCCCGGGGAACCCCCTCCCAGCCCTCGCGGACCAAGGCTATAGCCCACGGCCTCGGCGACTATTTCACCTTGTGCCCTGGGTATGTCTTGCCATTTATGGCGGGATTCGACCGTAGCCTCCCACTTGGGCACGAGGACCCTCGAAAGGCCTGTACCCATTTCGAGCGGATCCCAGGCGCCCTCCCCCCCTGCGGACCAAAGGCTATAGCCACCGGCCTCGGCGACTATTTCCTTGCAGCCGTGCCTGGGCACTTCTTGCCATTTTAGGGCACCCTCGACCTAGCCTCCCACAGGCTGAGAACCTCGAAAAGGCTGTACCCATTTCGATGCCACAGTCCCGAATCCCTCCCCACCCCGCGGACCAAGGCTATAGCCCCGGCCTCGATGACTATTTCCAGCTGCTGGGCATTTCTTGCCATTTTAGGGCGGGCCTCTGCGTAGCCTTCCCAGGCACACGAGAACCCTCGAAAAAGGCGTACATATTTCCGACAACGAGCCCTGAACCCCCTCCCCAACCCCCGCGGACCAAAGGCTATAGCCCACCGGCCTCGGTGACTATTTCGCGCGCTGCGCCGCTGGGCATTTCTTGCCATTTTAGGGCAGGCCTCTGACCGTAGCCTCCCACTGGGCACATGAGGACCCTCGAAAAGACTGTACCCATTTCCGATGCCCAGAGCCCCAGAACTTCCCTCCCCAACCCCCGCGGACCAAAGGCTATAGCCCAACGGCCTCGGCGACAATTTCACGCGATACGCCGCTGGGCATTTCTTGCCATTTTAGGGCAGGCCTCTACGCGTAGCCTCCCTTGGGCACGAGAACCCTCGAAAAGACTGTACATATTTCCGACAACCAGAGCCCCCCAAACCCCTCCCCGGCCCCAGGGACCCAGGCTATAGCCCACCGTCCTCGGTGATTCTTTTCAGCGCTGCGCCGCTGGACATTTCTTGCCATTTTAGGGCAGGCTTCTGACCGTAGCCTCCCACTGGGCACACGAGGACCCTCGAAAAGACTGTACCCATTTCCGACGACCAGAGCCCCAGAAACACCCTCCCCAACCCCCGCGGACCAAAGGCTATAGCCCACCGGCCTCGGTGACTATTTCACGCGCTGCGCCGCTGGGCATTTCTTGCCATTTTAGGGCAGGCCTCTGACCGTAGCCGCCCACTAGGCACACGAGGACCCTCGAAAAGACTGTACATATTTCCGACCACCAGAGCCCCCGAAACCCCCTCCCCAACCCCCGCGGACCAAAGGCTAAAGCCCACCGGCCTCGGTGACTATTTCACGCGCTGCGCCGCTGGGAATTTCTTGCCATTTTAGGGTAGGCCTCTGACCGTAGCCTCCCACTGGGCACATGAGGACCCTCGAAAAGGCTGTACCCATTTCTGATGCCCAGAGCCCCAGAACTTCCCTCCCCAACCCCCGCGGACCAAAGGCTATAGCCCACCGGCCTCGGCGACAATTTCACGCGATGCGCCGCTGGGCATGTCTTGCCATTTTAGGGCAGGCCTCTGACCGTAGCCTCCCACTGGGCACACGAGGACCCTCGAAAAGACTGTACCCATTTCCGGCGGAGGCCGAAACACCCTCCCACCCCAGCGGACCAGCCTATAGCCCACGGTCTCGGCGAATATTTCACGTGCTGCGCGCTAGACTTTTCTTGCCATTTCGGCGGGCCTCTGACCGTAGCCTCCCCAGGCACCACGAGGACCCTCAAAAAGACTGTACCCATTTCCGACGACCAGAGCCCCCGAAACACCCTCCCCAACCCCCGCGGACCAAAGGCTATAGCCCACCGGCCTCGATGACTATTTCACGCGCTGCGCCGCTGGGTATTTCGTGCCATTTTAGGGCAGGCCTCTGACCGTGGCCTCCCACTGGGCACACGAGGACCCTCGAAAAGACTGTACCCATTTCCGACGACCAGAGCCCCCGAAACACCCTCCCCAACCCCCGCGGACCAAAGCCTATAGCCCACCGGTCTCGGCGAATATTTCACGTGCTGCGCCGCTAGACTTTTCTTGCCATTTTACGGCAGGCCTCTGACCGTAGCCTCCCACTGAGCACACGAGGACCCTCGAAAAGACTGTACCCATTTCCGACGCCCAGAGCCCCAGAACTTCCCTCCCCAACCCCCGCGGACCAAAGGCTATAGCCCACCGGCATAGGTGACCATTTCACGCGCTGCGCCGCTGGGAATTTCTTGCCATTTTAGCGCAGGCCTCTGACCGTAGCCTCCCACTGGGCACACGAGGACACTCGAAAAGACTGTACCCATTTATGACGACCAGAACCCCCGAACCCCGCTCCCCAACCCACGCGGACCAAAGGCTATAGACCACCGGCCTCGGCGACTATTTCACGCGATACGCCGCTGGGCATTTCTTGCCATTTTAGGGCAGGCTTCTGACCGTAGCCTCCCACTGGGCAAACGAGGACCGTCGAAAAGACTGTACATATTTCCGACGGCCAGAGCCCCCAAAACCCCCTCCCCAACTCCCATGGACCAAAGGCTATAGCCCACCGGCCTCGGCAACTATTTCACGCGCTGCGCCGCTGGGCATTTCTTGCTATTTTAGGGCAGGGTTCTGATCGTAGCCTCCCACTGGGCACACGAGGACCCTCGAAAAGACTGTACCCATTTCCGACGACCAGAGCCCCCGAAACACCCTCCCCAACCCCCGCGGACCAAAGCCTATAGCCCACCGGTCTCGGCGAATATTTCACGTGCTGCGCCGCTAGACTTTTCTTGCCATTTTACGGCAGGCCTCGTAGTAGCCTCCCAGGCACCGAGGACCCTCGAAAAGGCTGTACCCATTTCCGGCGGGCCAGGCCCCACCCTCCCAGCCCCAGCGGACCAAAGGCTATAGCCCACCGGCCTCGATGACTATTTCACGCGCTGCGCCGCTGGGTATTTCGTGCCATTTTAGGGCAGGCCTCTGACCGTGGCCTCCCACTGGGCACACGAGGACCCTCGAAAAGACTGTACCCATTTCCCAGCCCAGGCCCCGACGCCCTCCCGGCCGCGCAGACCAAAGGCTATAGCCCACCGGCATCGGTGACTATTTCACGCGTTACGCCGCTGGGCATTACTTGCCATTTTATGGTAGGCTTCTGACCGTAGCCTCCCACTGGGCACACGAGGACTCTCGAAAAGACTGTACCCATTTTCCAGTCCCAGAACGCCCCTCCCCAACCCCCGCGGACCAAAGGCTAAAGCCCACCGACCTCGGCGACTATTTAACGTGCTGCGCCGCTGGACATTTCTTGCCATTTTAGGGCAGGCTTCTGACCGTAGCCTCCCATTGGGCACACGAGGACCCTCGATAATACTGTACCCATTTCCGACCCAGATCCTCGAAACCCCCGACCCCAGCGGACCAGGTTATAGCCACGGCCTCGGTGACTATTTCACCTGCTGCGGCTGGCCATTTCTTGCCATTTTAGGGCGGGCCTCTAACCGTAAGCCTCCCAGGGCACACTAGGAACCTCGAAAAGGCGTACCCATTTCCCGGTCCGGGCCGAAATCCCTCCCCGGCCCCGCGGACCAAAGGCTAATGCCCACCGGCCTCGGCGACTATTTCGCACGCTGCGCTGGTCATTTCTTGCCATTTTATGGCAGGCCTCTGACCGTAGCCTCCCACCGGGCACACGAGGACCCTTGAAAAGACTGTACCAATTTCGGCGAGCCCCGAACCCCCCTCCCCGGCCGCGCGGACCAAAGCGCTATAGCCCACGGCCTCGGTGACTATTTCACCGCGCTGCGCGCTGGGCATTACTTGCCATTTCGGTGAGCTTGGCGTAGCCTCCCAGGCACATGAGGACCCTCGAAAAGACTGCCATTTCCGACGGAGGCCGAAACCCCTCCCCGGCCCGCGGACCAAGATTATAGCCCACCGGCCTCGGTGACTATTTCCGCTGCGCTGGGTATTTCTTACCATTTAGGGCAGGCCTCTAACGTAGCCTCCCAGAAGCGAGGACCTTGAAGGCTGTACACATTTCCGGGCCAGGCCCCGACGCCCTCCCGGCCCCGCGGACCAAGGCTATAGCCCACCGGCCTCGGCGACTATTTCACGTGCTGCGCCTCTGGGCAATACTTGCCATTTCTGGCGGGCTTGACCGTAGCCTCCCACTGGATACACGAGGACCCTCGAAAAGACTGTACCCATTTCTGATGCCCAGATCCCCCGAACCCTCCTCCCCAACCCCCGCGGACCAAAAGCTATAGCCCACCGGCCTCGGCGACTATTTAACGTGCTGCGCCGCTGGATACTTCTTGCCATTTTAGGGCAGGCTTCTGACCGTAGCCTCCCACTGGGCACACGAGGACCCTCGAAAATACTGTACCCATTTCCGACGACCAGAGCCCTCGAAACCCCCTCTCCAACCCCTGCGGACCAAAGGTTATAGCCCACCGGCCTCGGTGACTATTTCCTTGACTGCGCGCTGGGCATTTTTGCTATTTTAGGCGGGCCTCTGCGTAGCCTCCCAGGGCACACTAGGACCCTCGAAAAGGCTGTACCCATTTCCGGTCCAGGCCCTGGCGCCTCCCCAACCCCCGCGGACCAAAGGCTAAAACCCACCGGCCTCGGCGACTATTTAACGTGCTGCGCCGCTGGGCATTTCTTGCCATTTTAGGGCAGGCTTCTGACCGTAGCCTCCCACTGGGCAAACGAGGACCGTCGAAAAGACTGTACATATTTCCGACGGCCAGAGCCCCCAAAACCCCCTCCCCAACTCCCATGGACCAAAGGCTATAGCCCACCGGCCTCGGCAACTATTTCACGCGCTGCGCCGCTGGGCATTTCTTGCTATTTTAGGGCAGGGTTCTGATCGTAGCCTCCCACTGGGCACACGAGGACCCTCGAAAAGACTGTACCCATTTCCGACGACCAGAGCCCCCGAAACACCCTCCCCAACCCCCGCGGACCAAAGCCTATAGCCCACCGGTCTCGGCGAATATTTCACGTGCTGCGCCGCTAGACTTTTCTTGCCATTTTACGGCAGGCCTCTGACCGTAGCCTCCCACTGGGCACACGAGGACCCTCGAAAAGACTGTACCCATTTCCGACGACCAGAGCCCCCGAAACACCCTCCCCAACCCCCGCGGACCAAAGGCTATAGCCCACCGGCCTCGATGACTATTTCACGCGCTGCGCCGCTGGGTATTTCGTGCCATTTTAGGGCAGGCCTCTGACCGTGGCCTCCCACTGGGCACACGAGGACCCTCGAAAAGACTGTACCCATTTCCCAGCCCCAGAGCCCCCGAACGCCCCTCCCCAACCGCCGCAGACCAAAGGCTATAGCCCACCGGCATCGGTGACTATTTCACGCGTTGCGCCGCTGGGCATTACTTGCCATTTTATGGTAGGCTTCTGACCGTAGCCTCCCACTGGGCACACGAGGACCCTCGAAAAGACTGTACCCATTTTCCAGTCCCAGAGCCCCCGAACGCCCCTCCCCAACCCCCGCGGACCAAAGGCTAAAGCCCACCGACCTCGGCGACTATTTAACGTGCTGCGCCGCTGGACATTTCTTGCCATTTTAGGGCAGGCTTCTGACCGTAGCCTCCCATTGGGCACACGAGGACCCTCGATAATACTGTACCCATTTCCGACGACCAGATCCCTCGAAACCCCCCCCAACCCCCGCGGACCAAAGGTTATAGCCCACCGGCCTCGGTGACTATTTCACGCGCTGCGACGCTGGCCATTTCTTGCCATTTTAGGGCAGGCCTCTAACCGTAGCCTCCCACTGGGCACACTAGGAACCTCGAAAAGACTGTACCCATTTCCCAGTCCAGGCCCAATCCCCTCCCAACCCCAGCGGACCAAAGGCTAATGCCCACGGCCTCGGCGACTATTTCCTTGGCAGCTGGGCATTTCATGCCATTTATGCAGGCCTCTGACCGTAGCCTCCACGGGCACCACGAGGACCCTTGAAAAGGCGTACCAATTTCGGCGACAGGCCCCGAACCCCCTCCCCGACCGCCGGACCAAGCGCTATAGCCCACGGCCTCGGTGACTATTTCCAGCTGCGCCCGCTGGGCGTACTTGCCATTTTCGGTGAAGCTTCTAGCCTCCCACCGGGCACACGAGGACCCTCGAAAAGACTGTACCCATTTCCGACGACCAGAGCCCCCGAAACCCCCTCCCCAACCCCCGCGGACCAAAGATTATAGCCCACCGGCCTGGGTGACTATTTCACGCGCTGCGCCGCTGGGTATTTCTTACCATTTTAGGGCAGGCCTCTAACCGTAGCCTCCCACTGGGAAAACGAGGACCTTGAAGCTGTACATTTCGGGCCCAGGCCCCGACGCCCTCCCCGGCCCCGCGGACCAGGCTATAGCCCACGGCCTCGGCGACTATTTCACGTCTTTGCGCCTGGGCATTACTTGCCATTTACGGCGGGCTTGACCGTAGCCTCCCTTGGATACGAGGACCCTCGAAAAGGCTGTACCCATTTCGATGCGGATCCCGAACCCTCCTCCCAAACCCGCGGACCAGCTATAGCCCACCGGCCTCGGCGACTATTTAACGTCTTTGCGCGGCTGGATACTTCTTGCCATTTTAGGCGGGCTTCTGACCGTAGCCTCCCATTGGGCACACGAGGACCCTCGAAAATCTGTACACATTTCCGCCCACCAGATCCCTCGACACCCCCCCCCAACCCCCGCGGACCAAAGGTTATAGCCCACCGGCCTCGGTGACTATTTCCAGCTGCGCTTGCGCTGGGCATTTTGCTATTTTAGGGCGGGGCCTCTAACCGTAGCCTCCACTGGGCACACTAGGACCCTCGAAAACTGCCCATTTCCCGGTCCAGGCCCTAGCGCCCTCCCCCAACCCCCTCGCACCAAAGGCTAAAACCCACCGGCCTCGGCGACTATTTAACGTGCTGCGCCGCTGGACATTTCTTGCCATTTAGGGCGGGCTTCTGACCGTAGCCTCCCATGGGCACGAGGACCCTCGAAAATCTGTACCATTTCCGGCGGCGAGCCCCAAACCCCTCCCCAACCCCAGCGGACCAGGTTATATCCCACCGGCCTCGGTGACTCTTTCCAGCTGCGTCGCTGGGTATTTCTTGCCATTTTAGGGCAGCCTCTAAGTAAGCCTCCCCATGGGCACTAGGACCCTCGAAAATCGTACCCATTTCCCGGTCGAGGCCCCGAAATCCCCTCCCAACCCCCGCGGACCAAAGGCTATAGCCCACCGGCCTCGGCGACTATTTGACGCATTGCGTCGCTGGGTATTTCTTGCCATTTTAGGGCAGTCCTCTGACCGTAGCCTCCCACCCAGGCACGAGGACCCTCGAAAAGCGTACCATTTCGGCGGTCCGAGGCCCCGAACCTCCCAGCCCCGCGGACCAAGCGCTAATGCCCACCGGCCTCGGTGACTATTTCAAGCGCTCGCCGCGGAATTTTGCCATTTATGGCGGGCTTCGACCGTAGCCTCCCAGCGGGCACGAGGACCCTCGAAAGACTATACCCATTTCCGATGACGAGCCCGAACCCCCTCCCCGGCCCCAGCGGACCAAAGGTTATAGCCCACGGGCTCGGTGACTATTTCACGCTGCTGCTGGGCATTTCTTTCATTTTATGGCGGGCCTCTAACCGTAGCCTCCCCAGGCAGCGAGGACCCTCAAAAGACTATACCCATTTCCGATGACGAGCCCCGAACCCCTCCCACCCCGCGGACCAAAGGCTATAGCCCAGCCTCGGCGACTACTTTCAGCGTCTTGCGCTGGGCATTTCTTGCCATTTTAGGCGGGCTTCTAACGTAGCCTCCCTTTGCAGCGAGGACCCTCAAAAGGCATGCCATTTCCGGCGACCCGAGCCGAACCCCTCCCAACCCCCGCGGACCAAATGTTATAGGCCACGGCCTCGGTGACTATTTCCGCTGCGCTGGGCATTTCTTGCCATTTTAGGGCGAGGCTTCTAACCGTAGCCTCCACTGGGCAGGAGGACCCTCAAGACTATACCCATATCCGACGACCAGAGCCCACAAAACCCCCTCCCCCACCCCCGCGGACCAAATGTTATAGGCCACCGGCCTCGGTGACTATTTCACGCTGCGCTGGGCATTTCTTGCCATTTAGGCGGGCTTCTAACCGTAGCCTCCCACCAGGCACGGAGGACCCTCAAAAGACTATACCCATTTCCGGCGACCGAGCCCGCAAAACCCCTCCCGGCCCCGGACCAAATGTTATAGCCTCGGTGACTATTTCAGCGCTGCGCTGGGCATTTCTTGCCATTTAGGGCAGGCCTCTAACCGTAGCCTCCACTGGGCACGAGGACCTTCAAAGACTGTACCCATTTCCGATGCGAGCCCCCCCCTCCCGGCCCCGCGGACCAAAGGCTATAGCCCACGGCCTCGGCGACTATTTCGTCTTTGCGCCTCTGGGCATTTCTTGCCATTTAGGGCGGGCCTCTAGTAGCCTCCCACTGGGCACACGAGGACCCTCGAAAAGACTGTACCCATTTCGATGCGGCCCAGAACCCCCTCCCCAACCCCGCGGACCAAAGGCTATAGCCCACCGGCCTCGGCGACTATTTAACGTCTTTGGGCTGGCATTACTCTTGCCATTTTAGGCGGGCTTCGACCGTAGCCTCCCACTGGGCACGAGGACCCTCGAAAATCATGCCCATTTCCGATGCGAGCCCTCGAAACCCCTCCCAACCCCGCGGACCAAGGTTATAGCCCACCGGCCTCGGTGACTATTTAACGTCTTTGGGCGCTGGCATTTTGCCATTTTAGGGCGGGCCTCTAGTAGCCTCCCACTGGGCACACGAGGACCCTCGAAAATCATGTACCATTTCCCGGTCCAGGCCCTCGCCTCCCCGGCCCCCGCGGACCAAGGCTATAGCCCACCGGCCTCGGTGACTATTTCGTGCTGCGCTGGACATTTCTTGCCATTTTAGGGCGGGCTCTAACCGTAGCCTCCCAGGCACCTAGGACCCTCGAAAATACTGTACCATTTCCCGGTCCAGGCCCTTGAAACCCCTCCCGGCCCCGCGGACCAAGGTTATATCCACGGCCTCGGTGACTATTTCCTGCGTCGCTGGGCATTTCTTGCCATTTTGGGGCAGCTCTGGCCGTAGCCTCCCCAGGCACACTAGGACCCTCGAAAATACATGCCATTTCCGGTCCAGGCCCCGAAACCCCTCCCCAGCCCCGGACCAAGGCTAATGCCCACCGGCCTCGGCGACTATTTCAGCGCTGCGCGCCATTTCTTGCCATTTAGGGCAGCCTCTAAGTAGCCTCCCAGGCACACTAGGACCCTCGAAAAGGCGTACCATTTCGGCGACCAGGCCCTCGAACCCCTCCCGACCCCGCGGACCAAAGGCTAATGCCCACCGGCCTCGGTGACTAATTCAAGCGCTCGCCCGGAATTCTGCCATTTATGGCGGGCTTGACCGTAGCCTCCCCGGGCACAGGAGGACCCTCGAAAAGACTGTACCCATTTCCAACGCCCAGAGCCCCTGAACCCCCCTCCCCAACCGCCGCGGACCAAAGGTTATGGCCCACCGGCCTCGGTGAGTATTTCGCGCGCTGCTACGCTAGGCATTTCTTTACATTTTAGGGCAGGCCTCTGACCGTAGCCTCCCACTGGGCAGGACCTGAAAAGGCGTACCCATTTCCGATGACCAGGCCCGACCCCCTCCCCAACCGCCGCGGACCAAGGTTATAGCCCACCCGCCACGGCGACTATTTAACATGCTGCGCTGGGCAATTCTTGCCATTTTAGGGCAGGCGACTAACCGTAGCCTCCCGAAGCGAGGACCTCAAAAGGCGTACCCATTTCGTGCGGCGAGCCCCGAACCCCCTAACCCAGCCCCGCGGACCAAATGTTATAGGCCACCGGCCGCGGGGACTATTTCACGCGCTGCATTTCTTGCCATTTAGGGCAGGCCTCTAGTTGTAGCCTCCCACTGGGCACACTAGGACCCTCGAAAAGATTGTACCCATTTCCCAGTCCCAGAGCCCCAAAATGCCCCTCCCCAACCCCCGCGGACCAAAGGCTATAGCCCACCGGCGTCGGCAACTATTTCACGTGCTGCGCCGCTGGACATTTCTTGCCATTTTCGGGCAGGCTTCTGGCCGTAGCCTCCCACTGGGCACACGAGGACCCTCGAAAGGTGCCATTTCGTGCGAGCCCCCGAACCCCCTTCCCCAACCCCCGCGGACCAAAAGCTATAGCCCACCGGCCTCGGCGACTATTTAACGTGTTGCGCCGCTGGACATTTCTTGGGATTTTAGGGCAGGCTTCTAACCGTAGCCTCCCACTGGGCACAGGAGGACCCTCAGGCGTACCCAATTTCCGGCGACCGAGCCCCAAAACCCCCTCCCCAACCCCCGCGGACCAAATGTTATAGCCCACCGGCGTCGGCAACTATTTCACGTCCTGCGCCGCTGGACATTTCTTGCCATTTTCGGGCAGGCTTCTGGCCGTAGCCTCCCACTTGGCACACGAGGACCCTCGAAAAGACTGTACCCATTTCTGATGCCCAGAGCCCCCGAACCCCCTTCCCCAACCCCCGCGGACCAAAAGCTATAGCCCACCGGCCTCGGTGACTATTTCATGCGCTGCGCCGCTCGGTATTTCTTGCCATTTTAGGGCAGGCTTCTGACCTTAGCCTCCCACTGGACACACGAGAACCCTTGAAAAGACTGTACCCATTTCCGATGCCCAGAGCCCCAGAACCCCCCTCCCCAACCCCCGCGGACCAAAGGCTATAGCCCACCGGCCTCGGTGACTATTTCGCACGCTGCATCGCTGGGCATTTCTTGCCCTTTTAGGGCAGCCCTCTAACCATAGCCTCCCTGGGCTGCGAGGACCCTCGAAAAGGCATGCCATTTCGATGCCCGAACCCCGAACCCCCTCCCAGCCCCAGCGGACCAAGGCTATAGCCCACGGCCTCGGCGATAATTTCATGCTGCACGCTGGGCATTACTTGCCATTTAGGGCAGGCTTCTGTAGCCTCCCACTGGGCACACGAGGACCCTCGAAAGGCTGTGCCATTTCCGACAACGAGCCCCGACGGCCAACCCCAGCGGACCAAAGGCTATAGCCCACCGGCCTCGGGGACTATTCACGCCTGCGCTGGGCATTTCTTGCCATTTAGGGCGGGCCTCTAACCGTAGCCTCCCACTGGGCACGAGGACCCTCGAAGACTGCCATTTCCGACAGCAGGCCCCAGAAACACCCTCCACAACCCCCGCGGACCAAAGGCTATAGCCCAACGGCCTCGGTGACTATTTCACGCGCTGCGCCGCTGGGAAATTTTTTGCCATTTTAGGGCAGGCCTCGACGTAGCCTCCCGCGGGCACGAGGACCCTCGAAAAGGCTGTACCCATTTCCGATGCGAGGCCCCGGATCTTCCTCCCCAACCCGCGGACCAAGGCTATATCCACGGCCTCGGCGACAATTTCCGCGATGCGCGCTGGGCATGTCTTGCCATTTAGGGCGGGCCTCGACCGTAGCCTTCCACTGGGGCACGAGGACCCTCGAAAGGACTGTACCATTTGAGGCCAGAGGCCCCACCCCCAAGCTCCAGCGGGACCAAAGGTTATAGCCACCGGCCTCGGCGGCGAGTATTTCCGCGCTGCGCGCTGGGAATTTCTTATCATTTTAGGGTGAGCTTCTGACCGTAGCCTCCCCACTGGTACGAGGACCCTCGAAAGACTGTTTCCGATGACGGGCCCCGAACCCGCTCCCCAGCCCCGCAGACCAAAGGCTATAGCCCACCGGCCTCGGTGACTATTTCATGCGCTGCGCCGCTCGGTATTTCTTGCCATTTTAGGGCAGGCTTCTGACCTTAGCCTCCCACTGGACACACGAGAACCCTTGAAAAGATTGTACCCATTTCCGATGACCAGAGCCCCCGAAACTCCCTCCCCAACCTCCGCGGACCAAAGGCTATAGCCCACCGGCCTCGGCGACTATTTCACGCGCTGCGCCGCTGGGCATTTCTTGCCATTTTAGGGCAGGGCTCTGACCGTAGCCTCCCACTGGGCACACGAGGACCCTCTAAAAGACTGTACATATTTCTGATGACCAGAGCCCCCGAAACCCCCTCCCCAACCCCCGCGGACCAAAGGCTATAGCCCACCGGCCTCGGTGATTATTTCACGCACTGCGCCGCTGGGCATTTCTTACCATTTTTGGGCAGCCTCTGACCGTAGCTTCCCACTGGGCACACGAGGACCCTCGAAAAGACTGTACCCATTTCCGAAGACCAGAGCCCCCGAACCCCCACCCCCGCGGACCAAAGGCTATAGCCCACCGGCCTCGGCGAGTATTTCACGCGCTGCGCCGCTGGGCATTTCTTATCATTTTAGGGTAGGCTTCTGACCGTAGCCTCCCACTGGGTACACGAGGACCCTCGAAAAGACTGTACCAATTTCCGATGACCAGAGCCCCCGAACCCCGCTCCCCAACCCCCGCAGACCAAAGGCTATAGCCCACCGGCCTCGGTGACTATTTCATGCGCTGCGCCGCTCGGTATTTCTTGCCATTTTAGGGCAGGCTTCTGACCTTAGCCTCCCACTGGACACACGAGAACCCTTGAAAAGACTGTACCCATTTCCGATGACCAGAGCCCCCGAAACCCCCTCCTCAACCCCCGCGGACAAAAGGCTATAGCCCACCGGCCTCGACGACTATTTCACACGCTGCGCGGCTGGTCATTTCTTGCCATTTTAGGGCAGGCTTCGGGCCGTAGCCTCCCACTGGGCACACGAGGACCCTCGAAAAGACTGTACATATTTTCGACGACCAGAGCCCCCGAAACCCCCTCCCCAACCGCCGCGGACCAAAGGCTATAGCCCACCGGCCTCGGTGACTATTTCACGCGCTGCGCCGCTGGGCATTTCTTGCCTTTTTAGGGCAGGCCTCTGACCGTAGCTTCCCACTGGGCACACGAGGACCCTCGAAAAGACTGTACCAATTTCCGACGACGAGAGCCCCCAAAACCCCCTCCCCAACCCCCGCGGACCAAAGGCTATAGCCCACCGGCCTCGGCGACTATTTCACGCGCTGCGCCGCTGGGCATGTCATGCCATTTTAGGGCAGGCTTCTGACCGTAGCCACCCACTGGGCACACGAGTACCCTCGAAAAGACTGTAAGTATTTCCGACGACCAGAGCCCCCGAAACCCCCTCCCCAACTCCCGTGGACCAAAGGCTATAGCCCACCGGCCTCGGCGACTATTTCACGCGCTGCGCCGCTGGGCATTTCTTGCTATTTTAGGGCAGGGTTCTGATCGTAGCCTCCCACTGGGCACACGAGGACCCTCGAAAAGACTGTACCCATTGCCGAGGCCCGAGCCCCTCCCCAACACCCGCGGACCAAGGGTTATATCCCACCGGCCTCGGTGACTATTTCACGCGCTGCGTCGCTGGGTATTTCTTGCCATTTTAGGGCAGGCCTCTGACCGTAGCCTCCCATTGGGCACACGAGGGCCCTCAAAAAGACTGTACCCATTTCGGACGACCAGAGCCCCCGAAACACCCTCCCCAACCCCCGCGGACCAAAGGCTATAGCCCACCGGCCTCGGTGACTATTTCACGCGCTGCGCCGCTGGGCATTTCTTCCCATTTTAGGGTAGGCCTCTGACCGTAGCCTCCCACTTGGCACACGAGGACCCTCGAAAAGACTGTACCCATTTCCGATGCCCAGAGCCCCAGAACTTCCCTCCCCAACCCCCGCGGACCAAAGGCTATAGCCCACCGGCCTCGGCGACAATTTCACGCATTGCGCGGCTGGGCATTTCTTGCCATTTTGGGCAGGCTTCTAACCGTAGCCTCCCACTGGGTACACGAGGACCGTCGAAAAACACTGTACCCATTTCCGACGTCCAGAGCCCCAGAACTTCCCTCCCCAGCCCCCGCGGACCAAAGGGTATAGCCAACCGGCCTCGGCGACTATTTCACGCGCTGCGCCGCTAGGCATTTCTTGCCATTTTAGGGCAGGGCTCTGACCGTAGCCTCCCACCCAGGCACGAGGACCCTCAAAGACTGTACCCATTTCCGGCGGAGCCCCGACGCGGTCCCCAACCCCCGCGGACCAAAGGCTATAGCCCACCGGCCTCGGCGACTATTTCACGCGCTGCGCCGCTGTACATTTCTTGCCATTTTAGGGCAGGCTTCTGACCTTAGCCTCCCACTGGGCACACGAGGACCCTCAAAAAGACTGTACCCATTTCCGAAGCCCAGAGCCCCCGAACGCCCATCCCCAACCCCCGCGGACCAAAGGCTATAGCCCACCGGTCTTGGCGACTATTTCACGTGCAACGCCGCTGGACATTTCTTGCCATTTTAGGGCAGGCGTCTGACTGTAGCCTCCCACTGACCACACGAGGACCCTCGAAAAGACTATACCCATTTCCGACGACCAGAGCCCCAGAAACACCCTCCCCAACCCCCGCGGACCAAAGGCTATAGCCCACCGGCCTCGGTGACTATTTCACGCGCTGCGCCGCTGGGTATTTCTTGCCATTTTAGGGCAGGCCTCTGACCGTAGCCTCCCACTGGGCACACGAGGACCCTCGAAAAGATTGTACCCATTTCCGATGCCCAGAGCCCCAGAACTTCCCTCCCCAAACCCCGCGGACCAAAGGCTATAGCCCACCGGCCTCGGCGACAATTTCACGCTTTGCGCCGCTAGGCATTTCTTGCCATTTTCGGCCAGGCTTCTAACGTAGCCTTCCACTGGGCACACGAGGACCCTCGAAAAGACTGTACCCATTTCCGACGCCCAGAGCCCCAGAAATTCCCTCCCCAACCCCCGCGGACCAAAGGCTATAGCACACCGGCCTCGGCGACCATTTCACGTGCTGCGCCGCTGGGCATTTCTTGCCATTTTAGGGCAGGCCTCTGACCGTAGCCTCCCACTGGGCACACGAGGACCCTCGAAAAGAATGTAACCATTTCCGACGCCCAGAGCCCCAGAACTTCCCTCCCCAACCCCCGCGGACCAAAGGCTATAGCCCACCGGCCTCGGCGACAATTTCATGCGATGCGCCGCTGGGCATTTCTTGCCATTTTAGGGCAGGCTTCTGACCGTAGCCTTCCACTGGGCACACGAGGACCCTCGAAAAGACTGTACCCATTTCCAACGCCCAGAGCCCCAGAACTTCCCTCCCCAACCCCCGCGGACCAAAGGCTATAGCACACCGGCCTCGGCGACCATTTCACGTGCTGCGCCGCTGGGAATTTCTTGCCATTTTAGGGCAGGCCTCTGACCGTAGCCTCCCAGCCAGGCACACGAGGACCTCGAAAAGACTGTACCCATTTCCGGCGAGGCCCGAAACCCCTCCCAACCCCAGCGGACCAAAGGCTATAGCCCACGGCCTCGGTGACTATTTCACGCTGCGCCCGTTGGGTATGTCTTGCCATTTCTGGCGGGCTTATGACCGTAGCCTCCACTGGGTACGAGGGCGCTCGAAAGACTGTACCCATTTCCGGCGACCAGGCCCGAAACCCCTCCCGGCCCCAGCGGACCAAAGGCTATAGCCCACCGGCCTCGATGACTATTTCACGTGCTGCGCGCTGGGCATTTCTTTCCATTTAGGGCAGGCCTCGACCGTTGCTTCTGGGCTACGAGGACCCTCGAAAACTGTACCCATTTCCGACGAGGCCCTGAAACCCCCTCCCCAACCCCCGCGGACCAAAGGCTATAGCCCACCGACCTCGGCGACTATTTCACGCGCTGCGCCGCTGGGCATGTCTTGCCATTTTAGGGCAGGCTTCTGACCGTAGCCACCCATTGGGTACACGAGGACCCGCGAAAAGACTGTAACCATTTCCGGCGGCCGGCCTGAAACCCCCTCCCCAACTCCCGTGGACCAAAGGCTATAGTCCACCGGCCTCGGCGACTATTTCACGCGCTGCGCCGCTGGGCATTTCTTGCTATTTTAGGGCAGGGTTCTGATCGTAGCCTCCCACTAGGCACACGAGGACCCTCGAAAAGACTGTACCCATTTCCGACGCCCAGAGCCCCCGAAACCCCCTCCCCAACACCCGCGGACGAAAGGCTATAGCCCACCGGCCCCGGCGACAATTTCACGCGCTGCGCCGCTGGGCATTTCTTGCCATTTTAGGGCAGGCTTCTGACCGTAGCCACCCACTGGGCACACGAGGACTCTCGAAAAGACTGTACCCATTTCCGATGCCCAGATCCCCAGAACTTCCCTCCCCAACCCCCGCGGACCAAAGGCTATAGCCCACCGGCCTCGGCGACAATACGCGATGCGCGGCTGGGTATTTCTTGCCATTTTGGGCAGGCTTCTGACCGTAGCCTCCCACTGGGTACACGAGGACCCTCGAAAAGACTGTACCCATTTCCGACGCCCAGAGCCCCAGAACTTCCATCCCCAACCCCGCGGACCAAAGGCTATAGCCCACCGGCCTCGGCGACTATTTCACGCGGTGCGCCGCTAGGCATTTCTTGCCATTTTAGGGCAGGCCTCTGACCGTAGCCTCCCACTGGGCACACGAGGACCCTCAAAAAGACTGTACCCATTTCCGATGCCCAGAGCCCCCGAACGCCGCTCCCCAACCCCCGCGGACCAAAGGCTATAGCCCACCGGCCTCGGCGCCTATTTCACGCGCTGCGCCGCTGAACATTTCTTGCCATTTTAGGTCAGGCTTCTGACCTTAGCCTCCCACTGGGCACACGAGGACCCTCAAAAAGACTGTACCCATTTCCGACCCCCAGAGCCCCCGAACGCGACTCCGCAACCCCCGCGGACCAAAGGATATAGCCCACCGGTCTCGGCAACTATTTCACGTGCTGCGCCGCTGGACATTTCTTGCCATTTAAGGGCAGGCGTCTGACCGTAGCCTCCCACTGAGCACACGAGGACCCTGGAAAAGACAGTACCCATTTCCGACGACCAGAGCCCCAGAAACACCCTCCCCAACCCCCGCGGACCAAAGGCTATAGCCCACCGGCCTCGGCGACAATTTCACGCGATACGCCGCTGGGCATTTCTTGACATTTTAGGGCAGGCTTCTGACCGTAGCCTCCCCAGGCACCGAGGACCCTCGAAAAGGCTGTACCCATTTCCGGCGGAGCCCCGAACCACCCTCCCCAACCCCCGCGGACCAAAGGCTATAGCACACGACCTCGGCTACCATTTCACGTGCTGCGCCGCTGGGCATTTCTTGGCATTTTAGGGCAGGCCTCTGACCGTAGCCTCCCACTGGGCACACGAGGACCCTCAAAATGACGGTACTCATTTTTGACGCCCAGAGCCCCCGAATCCCGCTGCCAACCCCCGCAGACGAAAGGCTATCGCCCACTGGCCTCGGCAAATATTTCGCGCACTGCGCCGCTGTGCATTTCTTGCCATTTTAGGGTAGGCCTCTGACCGTAGCCTCCCACTGGGCACACGAGGACCGTCAAAAAGACTGTACATATTTCCGGGCCGAGCACCGACGCCCCTTCCCCAGCGTGCCAAAGGCTACAGCCCACCGGCCTCGGCGACATTTCAGCTGCGCCGCTGGGTATGTCTTCCCATTTTACGGCAGGCTTCTGACCGTAGCCTCCCACTGGGCACACAAGGACCCTCGAAAAGACCGTACCCATTTCCGACGACCAGAGCCCCAGAAACACCCTCCCCAACCCCCGCGGACCAAAGGCTATAGCCCACTGGCCTCGGTGACTATTTCACGCGCTGCGCCGCTGGGTATGTCTTGCCATTTAAGGGTAGGCTTATGACCGTAGCCTCCCACTGGGCACACGAGGATCCTTGAAAAGGCTGTACCCATTTCCGATGCCCAGAGCCTCCGAACGCCCCTCCCCAACCCCCGCGGACCAAAGGCTAATGCCCACCGGCCTCGGCGACTATTTCACGCGCTGCGCCGCTGGGCATTTCGTGCCATTTTAGGGCAGGCCTCTGACCGTAGCCTCCCACTGGGCACACGAGGACCCTCGAAAAGACTGTACCAATTTCTGACGACCAGAGCCCCCGAGCCCCCCGCCCCAGCCGCCGCTGACCAAAGGCTATAGCCCACCGGCCTCGGTGACTATTTCACGCGCTGAACCGCTGGGCATTACTTGCCATTTTACGGCAGGCTTCTGACCGTAGCCTCCCACTGGGCACACAAGGACCCTCGAAAAGACAGTACCCATTTGCTAAGCCGCTAAGCCCCGAAACCCCCTCCCCAACCCCCGCGGACCAAAGGCTATAGCCCACCGGCGTCGGCGACTATTTCACGTGCTGCGCCGCTGGACATTTCTTGCCATTTTAGGGCAGGCCTCTAACCGTAGCCTCCCACTGGGAAAATGAGGACCTTCGAAAAGACTGAACCCATTTCCCGGCGAACCCCCACGCCTCCCCAACCCCCGCGTACCAAAGCCTATAGCCCATCGGCCTCGGCGATATTTCACGCGCTGCGCCGCTGGGTATGTCTTGTCATTTTAGGGCAGGCTTCTGACCGTAGCCTCCCACTGGGCACACAAGGACCCTCGAAAAGACCGTACCCATTTCCGACAACCAGAGCCCCAGAAACACCCTCCCCAACCCCCGCGGACCAAAGGCCATAGACACCGACCTTTGCGACCATTTCACGTGCTGCGCCGCTGGGCATTTCATTCCATTTTAGGGCAGGCCTCTGACCGTAGCCTCCCCGCGAGCACCACGAGGTCCCTCGAAAAAACTGTACCCATTTCGGACCGGGCCGAAACCCCCTCCCCACCCCTCACCGACCAAAGGCTATAGCCCACCGGCCTCGGTGACTATTTCAAGCGCTGCGCCGCTGGGTATGTCTTGCCATTTTAGGGCAGGCCTCTGACCGTAGCCTCCCAGGCACGAGGACCCTCGAAAAGGCTGTACCAATTTCGGCGACGAGCCCGAACCCCTCCCAGCCGCGGACCAAAGGCTATAGCCCACCGGCCTCGGTGACTATTTCACGTGCAGCTGGGCATTCTTGCCATTTTAGCGGGCTTGACCGTAGCCTCCCCAGGCATACAAGGACCCTCGAAAGACTGCCCATTTCCGGCGGCGAGCCCCGAAACCCCTCCCCCGCGGACCAAAGGCTATAGCCCACCGGCGTCGGCGACTATTTCACGTGCTGCGCCGCTGGTCATTTCTTTCCATTTTAGGGCAGGCCTCTAACCGTAGCCTCCCAATGGGAAAATGAGGACCTTGAAAGACTGTAAACCCATTTCCGGGCCCAGAACCCACGCCTCCCCGGCCCCGCGTACCAGGCTATAGCCCACCGGCCTCGGCGACATTTCAGCTGCGCGCTGGGTATGTCTTGTCATTTTGCAGGCTTCTGACCGTAGCCTCCCCAGGCACACAAGGACCCTCGGAGCCTGTACCCATTTCCGGCAACGAGCCCAGAAACACCCTCCCCAACCCTCGCGGACCAAAGGCCATAGACACCGACCTTGGCGCCCATTTCCCGTGCTGCGCCGCTGGGCATTTCGTGCCAGTTTAGGGCAGGCCTCTGACCGTCGCCTCCATGGGCACGAGGACCCTCGAAAAAGACCCATTTCCGGCAGGCCCGAAACCCCCTCCCCAACCCTCACGGACCAAAGGCTATATAGCCCACCGGCCTCGGTGACTATTTCACGCGCTGCGCCGCTGGGTATGTCTTGCCATTTTAGGGTAGGCTTATGACCGTAGCCTCCCACTGGGCACACGAGAACCCTTGAAAAGCCTGTACCCATTTCCGACGCCTAGAGCCTCCGAACGCCCCTCCCCAACCCCCGCGGAACAAAGGCTAATGCCCACCGGCCTCGGCGACTATTTCACGCGCTGCGCCGCTGGGCATTTCGTGCCATTTTAGGGCAGGCCTCTGACCGTAGCCTCCCACTGGGCACCCGAGGACCCTCGAAAAGACTGTACCCATTTCTGTGAGCGGGCCCGAACCCCCTCCCCCCCGCGGACCAAAGGCTATAGCCCACCGGCCTCGGTGACTATTTCACGCGCTGCGCCGCTGGGCATTACTTGCCATTTTACGGCAGGCTTCTGACCGTAGCCTCCCACTGGGCACACAAGGACCCTCGAAAAGACTGTACTCATTTCCGACGCCCAGAGCCCCCGAACGCCCCTCCCCAACCCCCGCGGACCAAAGGCTATAGCCCACCGGCGTCGGCGACTATTTTACGTGCTACGCCACTGGGCATGTCTTGCCATATTAGGGCAGGCTTTTGACTGTAGGCTCCCACTGGGCACACGAGGACCCTCGAAAAGACTGTACCCATTTCTTACGCCCAGAGCCCCAGAACGCCCCTCGCCACCCCCCGCGGACCAAAGGCTATAGCCCACCGGCCTTGACGAGTATTTCGCACGCTTCATCGCTGGGCATTTCTTGCCCTTTTAGGGCAGCCCTCTGACCGTAGAATCCCACTGGGCACATGAGGACACTCGAAAAGACTGTACCCATTTCCGATGCCACAGGCCCGGCCCCCTCCCGGCCCCATCGGACCAAATGTTATAGCCCACCGGACTCGGCGACTATTTCACGTGCTGCGCCGCTGGATATTTCTTGCCATTTTAGGGCAGGCCTCTGACCGTAGCCTCCCCATGAGCTGCAGGGCCTCGAAAGACTGTACCCATTTCCGGCCGAGCCTCGAACCCCCCTCCCCAACCCCCGCGGACCAAAGGCTATAGCCCACCGGCCTCGGCGACTATTTCACGCGCTGCGCCGCTGGGTATGTCTTGCCATTTTAGGGCAGGCTTCTGACCGTAGCCTCCCACTGGGCACACAAGGACCCTCAAAAAGACCGTACCCATTTCCGACGCCCAGAGCCCCAGAACGCCCCTCCCCAACCCCCGCGGACCAAAGGCTATAGCCCACCGGCCTCGACGACTATTTCGCACGCTGCATCGCAGGGCATTTCTTGCCCTTTTAGGGCAGCCCTCTGACCGTAGCCTCCTACTGGGCACACGAGGACCCTCGAAAAGACTGTACCCATTTCCGATGCCCAGAGCCCCAGAACCCCCCTCCCCAACCCCAGCGGACCAAAAGCTATAGCCCACCGGCCTCGGCAACTATTTCACGCGCTGGGCCGCTGGGTATTTCTTGCCATTTTTGGGCAGGCCTCTAACCGTAGCCTCCCACTGGGAAGACGAGGACCTTCGAAAAGACTGTACCCATTTCCCAGGCCCAGAGCCCCAGGCGCCCTCCCAGCCCCGCGGGCCCAGGCTATATTTCACCTGCGCGCTGGGTATGTTTTGCCATTTTAGGGCAGGCTTGACCGTAGCCTCCCTGGGCACACGAGGACCCTCGAAAGGCCGTACCCATTTCGGCGACAGGCCCGAAACCCCTCCCCAACCCCGCGGACCAAGGTTATAGCCCACCGACCTCGGCGACCATTTCCACGCTGCGCTGGGCATTTCTTGCCATTTAGGGCAGGCCTCGACCGTAGCCTCCCATGGGTACAGGACCCTCGAAAAGACGGACCCATTTCCGGCGCGAGCCCCAGGCGCCCTCCCGACCCAGCGGACCAAAAGCTATAGCCCATCGGGCTCGGCGACTATTTCGCCTGCTGTGCCGCGGGGCATTTCTTGTCACTTTAGGGCAGGCCTCTGACCGTAGCCTTCCACTGGGCATACGAGGCCCCTCGAAAAGACTGGACCCATTTCCGATGCGGGCCCCGAACCCCCCCCTCCCGGCCCGGACCAGCTATAGCCCACGGCCTCGGCAGCTATTTCCTTGTTGGGCGCTGGGTATTTCTTGCCATTTTGGGCAGGCCTCTAAGTAGCCTCACTGGGAAGGCGAGGACCTTGAAAAGGCTGTGCCATTTCCGGGCCCAGGCCCCGACGCCCTCCCGGCCCCGGGCCAAGGCTATATTTCACAGCTGCGCTGGGTATGTCTTGCCATTTAGGGCAGGCATCTGACCGTAGCCTCCCACTGGGCACACAAGGACCCTCAAAAAAACTGTACCCATTTCCGACGACCAGAGGCCCAGAAACACCCTCCCCAACCCCCGCGGACCAAAGGCTATAGCACACCGACCTCGGCGACCATTTCACGTGCTGCGCCGCTGGGCATTTCTTGCCATTTTAGGGCAGGCCTCTGACCGTAGCCTCCCACTGGGCACACAAGGACCCTCGAAAAGACCGTACCCATTTCCGACGCCCAGAGCCCCAGAACGCCCCTCCACAACCCCCGCGGACCAAAGGCTATAGCCCACCGGCCTCGGCGACTATTTCGCGCGCTGCGCCGCAGGGCATTTCTTGCCATTTTAGGGCAGGCCTCTGACCGTAGCCTCCCACTGGGCACACGAGGACCCTCGAAAAGACTGTACCCATTTCCGAACCCCCCTCCCCAACCCCCGCGGACCAAAGGCTATAGCCCACCGGCCTCGGCAACTATTTCACGCGCTGAGCCGCTGGGTATTTCTTGCCATTTTTGGGCAGGCCTCTGACCGTAGTCTCCCACTGGGTGCAGGAGGACCCTCGAAAAGACTGTACCCATTCCGGCGAGAACCAACGAACCCCCCTCCCCAACCCCCGCGGACCAAACGCTATAGCCCACCGGCCTCGGTGACTATTTCACGTGCTGCGCCGCTGGACATTTCTTGCCATTTTCGGGCAGGCTTCTGGCCGTAGCCTCCCACTGGGCACACGAGGACCCTCGAAAAGACTGTACCCATTTCCGACGACCAGAGCCCCCGAAACCCCCTCCCCAACCCCCGCGGACCAAAGGTTATAGCCCACCGGCCTCGGTGACTATTTCACGCGCTGCGCCGCTGGGCATTTCTTGCCATTTTAGGGCAGGCCTCTAACCGTAGCCTCCCACTGGGAAAACGAGGACCTTCGAAAAGACTGTACCCATTTCCCAGGCCCAGGGAGCGCCTCCCGGCCCCAGCGGGCCAAAGGCTATAGCCCACCGGCCTCGGCAACTATTTCGCGCCCTGCGCCTCTAGATATTTCTTGCCATTTTAGGGCAGGCCTCTGACCGTAGCCTCCCACTGGGCACACGAGGACGCTCGAAAAGACTGTACCCATTTCCGGCCCGAGCCACGAAACCCCTCCCGACCCCGTGACCAGGGCTATAGCCAACAGGCCTCGGCGACTATTTCGCCGCTGCATCGCTGGGCATTTCTTGCCACCAGGGCAACCCTCTGAGTAGCCTCCTCTTGGGCTGCGAGGAGACTCGAAAAGTCTGTACCCATTTCCGATGCCCAGGCCCAGAACCCCACCCCAACCCCAGCGGACCAGGCTATAGCCCACCGGCCTCGGCGACTATTTCACGTGCTGCGCGCTGGATATTTCTTGCCATTTTGGGCGGGCCTCGACCGTAGCCTCCCACTTGGCACCACGAGGGCCTCGAAAAGACTGTACCCATTTCCGGCGACCGAGCCACGAAACCCCTCCCGACCCCGCGGACCAGGCTATAGCCCCACGGCCTCGGACTATTTCACGCGCTGCGCGCTGGGCATGTCTTGCCATTTTAGGGCAGGCTTCTGACCGTAGCCTCCCAGCGGGCATACAGCGACCCTCGAAAAAGACCGTACCCATTTCGGCGAAGGCCCAGGCGCCCCTCGGCCCGCGGACCAAAGCCTATAGCCCATTGGCCTCGGCAACAATTTCGCGCGCTGCGCCGACGGGCATTTCTTGCCCATTTAGGGGAGGCCTCAGACCGTAGCCTCGCCCGGGGCACACGAGGACTCTCGAAGGCTGTACCCATTTCCGATGCCAGGCCCGGAGCCCCTCCCCGACCCAGTGACGGACCAGGCTATAGCCCACGGCCTCGGCGACTATTTCCCTTGGGCGGCTGGGTATTTCTTGCCATTTTGGGCGGGCCTCGACCGTAGTCTCCCACGGGTGCAGGAGGACCCTCGAAAAGACTATGCCCATTCCGGCGCGAGCCCCGACGCCCCTCCCCGGCCCCGCGGACCAAAGGCTGCCCACCGGCCTCGGTGACTATTTCACGTGCTGCGCGCTGGACATTTCTTGCCATTTTGGCGGGCTTGGCGTAGCCTCCCCAGGCACGAGGACCCTCGAAAAAGGCTGTACCCATTTCCGTGACCCGAGCCACGAACCCCTCCCAGCCCCAGCGGACCAGGCTGGCCCACCCGGCCTCGGCGACTATTTCACGCTGCGCCCAGGCATTTCTTGCCATTTGGGCAGGCTTGACCGTAACCTCCCCAGGCACTAGCGACCCTCGAAAAGACCGTACCCATTTCCGACGCCCTGAGCCCCAGAACGCCCCTCCCCAACCCCCCCGGACCAAAGGCTATAGCCCACCGGCCTCGACGACTATTTCGCACGTTGCATCGCAGGGCATTTCTTGCCCTTTTAGGGCAGCCCTCTGACCGTAGCCTCCTACTGGGCACACGAGGACCCTCGAAAAGGCTGTACCCATTTCCGATGCGGGCCCGAGCCCCCTCCCGGCCCGGCGGACCAAGGCTATAGCCCGGCCTCGGCAACTATTTCACCTTATTTGGGCGCTGGGTATTTCTTGCCATTTTGGGCAGGCCTCTGAGTAGCCTCCCAGCTGGGAAGGCGAGGACCTTGAAAACTGCCCATTTCGGGCCCGGGCCCCGATCGCCTCCCGGCCCCAGCGGGCCAGGCTATATTTCACCTTGTTGCGCGCTGGGTATGTCTTGCCATTTAGGGCGGGCATCGACGTAACCTCCCCAGGCACACAGGACCCTCGAAAGACCGTACCCATTTCCGGCGCGAAGCCCCCTCCCCAACCCCGCGGACCAAAGGCTGCTTTACCGACCTCGGCGACCATTTCACGTGCTGCGCGCTGAGCATTTCTTGCCATTTAGGGCGGGCCTCGACCGCCGTAGCCTCCCCAGGCACAGGACCCTCGAAAGGCCGTACCCATTTCGGCCGGGCCGAGCGCCCCTCCACAACCCCAGCGGACCCAAGGCTATAGCCCGGCCTCGGCGACTATTTCGCCTCTGCATCGCGAGCATTTCTTGCCCTTTAGGGCAGCCCTCTGACCGTAGCCTCCTCACGGGCTACGAGGACCCTCGAAAAGACTGCCATTTCAATGCCCAGCCTGAACCCCCTCCCAGCCCAGTGGACCAAAAGCTATAGCCCGGCCTCGGCGCTATTTCCTGCGCTGAGCCCAGGTATTTCTTGCCATTTTGGGCAGGCCTCGACCGTAGTCTCCCAGGTGCGGGAGGACCCTCGAAAACGTACCCATTCCGGCCAGGCCCCAGGCGCCCCTTCCCAACACCGGCCTCGGTGACTATTTCACGTGCTCGCCGCTGGCATTTCTTGCCATTTTGAGGCGGGGCTTCTGGCCGTAGCCCTCAGGCACAGAGGACCCTCGAAAGACTGTACCCATTTCAAGCGACGGGCCGAAACCCCTCCCAACCCCGCGGACCAACGGTTATAGCCCACCGGCCTCTGTGACTATTTCCCGCGCTGCGCGCTGGGCATTTCTTGCCATTTAGGGCAGGCCTCGGACGTAGCCTGCCCTTGGGCACACAAGGACCCTCGAAAAGGGCCGGACCCATTTCCGGCGAGCCCGAGCCCCTCCCCAGCCCCGCGGACCAAAAGCTATAGCCCACCGGCCTCGGCGGCTATTCGCCTCGCGGCATCGCGAGGCATTTCTTGCCCTTTTGGGCAGCCCTCTGACCGTAGCCTCCTCTGGGCTAGGACCCTCGAAAAGGCTGTTCCCATTTCCGATGCCCGGAACCCCGGAACCCCTCCCGGCCCAGTGACCAGCTATAGCAACCGGCCTCGGCAACTATTTCACCTTGTTGGGCGCTGGGTATTTCTTGCCATTTTGGGCGGGCCTCTAACCGTAGCCTCCCTTTGGGAAGGCGAGGGACCTTGAAAAGCTGTACCCATTTCCCGGGCCAGGCCCCGATCGCCCCTCCCAGCCCCAGCGGGCCGAGCTATATTTCACGCTGCGCCCGCTGGTATGTCTTGCCATTTAGGGCGAGCGGCATGTAACCTCCCCAGGCACACAAGGACCCTCGAAAGACCGTACCCATTTAAACTGACCAGGCCCAGAAACACCCTCCCAGCCCCGCCGACCAAAGGCTATAGCACACCGGCCCTCGGCGACCATTTCACGTGCTGCGCGCTGAGCATTTCGTGCCATTTAGGGCAGGCCTCTGACCGTAGCCTCCCAGGCACAGGACCCTCGAAAAGGACGTACCCATTTCCGGCGCCCGAGCCGAGCGCCCTCCTGACCCCCGGACCAAGGCTATAGCCCACGGCCTCGGCGACTATTTAGCACTCTGCATCATGAGCGCATTTCTTGCCCTTTTAGGGCAGCCTCTGACCGTAACCTCCTACTGGGCTGCGAGGACCCTCGAGAAGGCCTTACCATTTCCGATGCCCAAGCCCACGGAACCCCCTCCCCAGCCCAGTGACCAGCTAGCCACCGGCCTCGGCAAGCTATTTCCTGTGAGCCACTGGGTATTTCTTGCCATTTTGGGCGGGCCTCGGCCGTAGTCTCCCCAGCAGGTGCGGAGGACCCTCAGAAAGGCATGCCCATTCAGCGAGAGCCCCGAGCGCCCCCAACCCGGGACCAAGGCTATAGCCCAGGCCTCGGTGACTATTTCACGTGCTGAGCCGCTGGGCATTTATTACCATTTTCGGGCGGGCTTCGGCGTAGCCTCCCAGGCACAAGAGGACCCTCGAAAAGGCGCACCATTTCAGCGACCGGGCCCCGAAAACCCCTCGGACCCCAGCGGACCAAGGTTATAGCCCACCGGCCTCTGTGACTATTTCACGCTGCTGCGCGGCTGGGCATTTCTTGCCATTTAGGGCAGGCTCTGCCGTAACCTCCTTGGTACGAGGACCCTCGAAAAAGGCATGCCATTTTCCGCGGCCAGGCCGAGCGCCCCTCCCAAACCCCCATGGACCAGGGCTATAGCCCACCGGCCTCGGTGACTATTTCATGGCGCTGCGCGGCTGGGCATGTCAGCCATTTTAGGGCGAGGCTTCTGCCGTAGCCTCCACTTGAGACACGAGGACCCTCGGCTTGCTGTACCCATTTCCGGCGACCGAGCCCCGAAACCTCTGACCCAACCCAGCGGACCCAAGGCGGTAGCCCACCGGCCTCGTGACTATTTCACGCTGCGCGGCCCTTGGGAATTTCTTGCCATTTTAGGGCGAGCTTCTGACCGTAGCCTGCGAATGGGTACAGGGACCCTCGAAACTCTTGTACCCATTTCCAGCGACCAGGCCGAAACCCCCCCAGCCCACGGACCAAGGCTATAGCCAACCGGCCTCGGCGACTATTTCACCTGCGCCGGCTGAGAATTTCTTGGCATTTAGGGCCTCTCCGTAGCCTCCCACCCCGGGTACCACGAGGACCCTCGGCATGCCATTTCCAAGCGGCAGGCCCCGGTGCCTCGGCCCCCAGCGGACCAAGCGCCTGTACCGGCCTCGGTGACTATTTCACCAGCTGCGCGGCAATTTCTTGCCATTTAGGCGGGCTTCGACCGTAGCCTGCAGATAGGTGACGAGGGACCCTCGAAAAGGCTGTACCCATTTCCAGGCCGAGAACCCCAAAGCCCCTCAACCCCAGCGGACCAAAGGTTATAGCCCACGGCCTCGGTGACTATTTCACGCTGACTGCGCTGGGAATTTCTTGCCATTTTAGGGCGGGCCTCTAACCTCCAGGTACGAGGACCCTCGAAAAGGCTGTATGCCATTTCCGGCGGCAGAGCCCCGAGCGCCATCCCAACCCCCGCGGACCAAAGGCTATAGCCCGCCGGCCTCGGTGACGATTTCACGCGCTGCGCCGCTGGGCATGTCACAACCATTTAGGGCAGGCTTCTGGCCGTAACCTCAGCAGGGACACGAGGACCCTCGGCGACTGCCATTTCCGTGACGAGCCCGAAACCCCCTCCCGGCCCCGCGGACCAAAAGGCTATAGCCCACGGCCTCGGTGACTATTTCAGCTGCGCCGCTGGGCATTTCTTGGCCATTTTAAGGCGGGCTTGACGTAGCCTCCGCGGGACACGAGGACCCTCGAGCTTGACTGTACCCATTTCCACGACGAGCGAAACCCCCTCCCAGCCCCAGCGGACCAAGGCTATAGCCCAACCGGCCTCGGCGACTATTTCCGCATGGCGCTGCGCGCTGAAATTTCTTGCCATTTAGGGCGGGCTCTGACCGTAGCCTCCGAATGGGTACCGAGGACCCTCGAAACACTGTACCCATTTCCAGCGACCGAGCCCCGAAACCCCAGCCCCGCGGACCAAAGGCTATAGCCAACCGGCCTCGGCGACTATTTCCTGGCAGCGCTGCGCCGCTGGAGCCTATTTCTTGGCATTTGCAGGCCTCTCACGTAGCCTCGACCCAGGTACGAGGACCCTCGAAAAAGCTGTACCCATTTCCGGCGGGGCCCCGAGCGCCCCTCCCAACCCCCATGGACCAAAGGTTGTAGCCCACGGTCTCGGTGACTATTTCACTTGCGCTGCGCGCTGGGCATTTCTTGCCATTTTGAGGCGAGGCCTCGTAGTAGCCTCGGCACCCACACGAGACCCTCGAAAAGGCTGCCATTTCCGGCGGACCAGGCCCGAAACCCCTCCCAGCCCCAGCGGACCCAGGCTATAGCCCGCGGCCTCGGTGACAATTTCCGCGCGCTGCGTCGTAATTTCTTGCCTTTTTAGGGCAGGCCTCTAACCGTAACCTCCACTTGGTACACGAGGACCCTCGAAAAGACTGTACCCATTTCCGGCGACGAGCCCCAGGCGCCCTCCCGGCCCCAGCGGACCAAAGGCTATAGCCCACGGCCTCGGTGACTATTTCACTTGCGCCCGGCTTTGGGCATCGGCCATTTAGGGCGGGGCTTCGACCGTAAGCCTCCCGCGGGGACACGAGGACCCTCGGCGACTGTGCCATTTCCGTGACGAAACCCGAAACCCCCTCCCCAACCCCGCGGACCAAGGCTATAGCCACCCGGCCTCGTGACTATTTCACAGCTGCGCGCTGGGAATTTCTGGCCATTTTAGGCGGGCCAGTAGCCTGCGAATGGGTACACGAGGACCCTCGAAAACTGTACCCATTTCCAACGACTAGGCCCCGAAACCCTCCCCAACCCGCGGACCAAAGGCTATAGCCCCGACCTCGGTGACAATTTCCTTGTATTGCTGCAATTTCTTGCCATTTAGGGCAGGCCTCTGCCAGTAACCTCGCTGGGTACCGAGGACCCTCGAAAGATATGCCCATTTCCGGACCGAACCCCGAAAGCCCCTCCCGACCCCAGCGGACCAGGCTGTATAGCCCGGCCTCGTGACTATTTCGCGGCGCTGCGCGGCCCGAATTTCTGGCCATTTGAGGCGGGCTTCGTGGCGTAGCCTCCAGAATGGTACCGAGGACCCTCAAGGCTGTACCCATTTCCGAGCGACCAGAGCCCCGAGCGCTCCCGACCCCCGGACCAAGGCTGCCAGCCCACTGACCTCGGTGACTATTTCCGCAGCTGCGCCATTTGGGCATGTCACTGGCCATTTTAGGGCGGGGCTTCGGACCGTAGCCTCCCACTTGGTACGAGGACCCTCAAAACAGCGTGCCCATTTCCGGCGACCCAGGCCCGGAAACCCCTCGACCCCAGCGGACCAGGCTATAGCCCACGGCCTCGGTGACTATTTCACAGCAGCTGCCGCGCTGGGAATTTCTTTCCATTTTAGGGCGGGCTTCTGTAGTAACCTCTGAATGGGTACGAGGACCCTCGAAAGACTGTATGCCCATTTCCAGCGACGGGCCCCGAAACCCCTGCCCGGCAACCCCGGACCAGGCTGTAGCCCAGCCGGCCCTCGTGACTATTTCACCAGCGCTGCGCGCTGGGCATTTCTTGCCATTTTAGCGGGCTTCTGACCGTAGCCTCGAATGGGTACGAGGACCCTCGAAAAAGACTGTACCCATTTCCAACGACCGACCCCGAAACCCCTCCTCAACCCCCGCGGACCAAAAGGATATAGCCCACCGGCCTCGGCGACAATTTCGCGCGCAGCGCCGCTGGGCAGTTCTTACCATTTAAGGCAGGCCTACTGACGTGTAACCTCCCACTAGGCAGGACCCTCGAAAGACTGTGCCATTTCCGATCACCCAGGCCCCGAAACCCCGTCCCCACCCGCGGACCAAAGGCTATAGCCCACCGGCCTCGGCGACTATTTCACGCGCTGCGCCGCTGGGAATTTCTTGGCATTTAGGGGCAGGCCTCTCACCGTAGCCTCAGAATGGGTACACGAGGACCCTCGGCTGTACCCATTCCGGCGACCCAGGCCCCAGGCGCCCCTCCCCGGCCCCGCGGACCAGGCTGCAGCCCCACCGACCTCGGTGACTATTTCGCAGCTGCGCCCGTGGGCATGTCGGCCATTTTAGGGCAGGCTTCGGCCGTAACCTCCCAGCGGGGACACAGGACCCTCGAAAGGCATTTGTACCCATTTCCGACGACGGGCCCCGAACGACCCTCCCCGGCCCAGCGGACCAGGCTAGCCAACCGGCCTCGTGACTATTTCGCGGCGCTGCGCCTTTGAAATTTCTGGCCATTTTGGGCGGGCTTGACCGTAGCCTCTGAATGGTACAGGACCCTCGAAAGACTGTGCCATTTCCAGCGAGCCGAAACCCCTCCCAGGCCCCAGGACCAAGGCTATAGCCCCTGACCTCGGTGACAATTTCACCAGCTGCGCGGCTGGGAATTTCTTGCCATTTTAGGGCGAGGCCTCTGGCCAGTAACCTCCACTGGGTACCACGAGGACCCTCGAAAGACTTTGTACCCATTTCCGGCGACGAGCCCGAAACCCCTCCCCGGCCCCGCGGACCAAGGCTATAGCCCAGCCGGCCTCGTGACTATTTCAGCGCTTGCGCCGCTGGGAATTTCTTGCCATTTAGGCAGGCTTCTGACCGTAGCCTCCGAATGGGTACGAGGACCCTCGAAAGACTGTACCATTTCCGATCACGGAGCCCCAGGCACTCTCCCAACCCCATGGACCAAAGCTATAGCCCACGGCCTCGGTGACTATTTCAGCTGCGCTGGGCATGTCTTGGCCATTTTAAGGCGGGCTTGACCGTAACCTCCCCTTGGGACACGAGGACCCTCAAGCGACTGTACCCATTTCCGGCGACCGAGCCCCCGAGCCCCTCCCCAACCCCGCGGACCAAAGGCTATAGCCCACCGGCCTCGTGACTATTTCGGCTGCGCTGGGGCATTTCTTTCCATTTAGGGCAGGCTTCTGGCCGTAGTAGCCTCGAATGGGGACACGAGGACCCTCGAAAGACTGTACCCATTTCCAGCGACGAGCCCGAAACCCCTGACCCCGCGGACCAAAGGTTATAGCCCACCGGCCTCGGTGACTATTTCACGCGCTGCGCCGCTGGGCATTTCTTGCCATTTTAGGGCAGGCCTCTGACCGTAGCCTCCGAATGGGTACACGAGGACCCTAGAAAAGACTGTACCCATTTCCAACGACCAGAGCCCCCGAAACCCCCTCCCCAACCCCCGCGGACCAAAGGCTATAGCCCACCGGCCTCGGTGACTATTTCACGCGCACCAGCGCGCTGGGCATTTCTTGCCATTTTAGGCGGGCCTCGACCGTAGCCTCCCCCGGGTACGAGGACCCTCGAAGACTGTACCCATTTCCGATCACCGAGCCCCGTAACGCCCCTCCCAAACCCCGGACCAAAGGCTATGGCCCACGGCCTCGGTGACTATTTCACCTTTGCGCCCGGCGCTTCTTGGCATTTTGGGCAGGCCTCTCACGTAACCTCCCGCCCCAGGTACCACGAGGACCCTCGAAAAGACTGTACCCATTTCCGGACGACCAGGCCCCGGCGCCCTCCCCGCGGACCAAAGGCTATAGCCCACCGGCCTCGGTGACTATTTCGCAGCTGCGCGCTGGGCATGTCTGGCCATTTAGGGCAGGCTTCTGACCGTAACCTCCCTTTGCGGGGACTCGAGGACCCTCGAAAAGACTGTACCCATTTCCGCCGACCAGAGCCCCCGAACGCCCCTCCCCAACCCCCGCGGACCAAAGGCTATAGCCCACAGGTCTCGGTGACTATTTCACGCTGCGCATGCATTTCTTGCCATTTTAGGGCGAGCCTCTGACGTAGCCTCCCAGGCACCACGAGGACCCTCGAAAAGACTGTACCCATTTCCGATGACCGAAACCCCAGCCTCCCGGACCCCCAGCGGACCAGGCTATAGCCACCGGCCTCGGTGACAATTTCACGCTGGCGCTGGGAATTTCTTGCCATTTAGGGCAGGCCTCTAACCGTAACCACCCACAGGGTACCACGAGGACCTCGAAAGACTGTGCCATTTCCGGCGACCCAGAGCCCCACCCCTCCCAAACCCCAGCGGACCAAAGGCTATGGCCCACGGCCTCGGTGACTATTTCACCTTGACTGCGCGCTGGGCATGTCTGGCCATTTTAGGGCGGGCTTGACGTAGCCTCCCAGGCTGCGGGACCCTCGGCGACTGTACCCATTTCCGACGACCAGGCCCCGAAACCCCCTCCCAGCCCCAGCGGACCAAAGGCTATAGCCACCGGCCTCGGTGACTATTTCAGCTGCGCCTGAGCATGTCTGGCCATTTAGGGCGGGCTTGGCCAAGTAGCCTCCCTGGGGACACGAGGACCCTCGAAAAGCGACTGCCATTTCCGGCGACCGAGCCCACGAGCCTCCCAACCCCGCGGACCCGAAGGCTATAGCCCCACCGGCCCTCGTGACCATTTCACGCTGCGCCCGCTGAGCATTCTTGCCATTTTAGGGCGGGCCTCTCACGTAGCCTCCCACCCAGGCACCGAGGACCCTCGAAAAGACTGCCCATTTCCGATCACGAGAGCCCCGAGCCCCCCCCCCAGCGGACCAACCGCTATAGCCCACCGGCCTCGGCGACTATTTCACCTTACTGCGCGGCTGGGAATTTCTTGGCATTTAGGGCAGGCCTCTCACCGTAGCCTCCCACTTGGGTACGAGGACCCTCGAAAGATTGTGTACCATTTCCGGCGACCAGGCCCCGACCCCCTCCCAACCCCGCGGACCAGGCTATAGCCCACGGCCTCGGTGACTATTTCACCTGTGACGCTGCGCCCAAGCCATTTAGGGCGGGGCTTCGGACCGTAGTAACTCCAGGGGACGAGGACCCTCGAAAGCGACTGTACCCATTTCCAAGCGGCCGAGGCCCCGAAAGCCCCTCCCCAGGCCCCATGGACCAAGGCTATAGCCCTGACCTCGGTGACTATTTCACGCGCTGCGCGCTGAAATTTCTTGCCATTTTAGGGCGGGGCTTCTGGCCGTAGCCTCTGAATGGGTACGAGGACCCTCGAAAAGACTGTACCCATTTCCAGCGACCAGGCCCGAAACCCCTCCCAACCCCTCGGACCAAAGGCAATAAGCCCACGGCCTCGTGACTATTTCACACGCTGCGCGCTGGGCATTCTTACCATTTAGGCAGGCCTCTGACCGTAGCCTCCCAGCAGGCTACGAGGACCCTCAAAGGCTGTACCCATTTCCGGCGGACCAGGCCCGAAGCCCCTCCCCGGCCCCAGCGGACCAAAGGCTATAGCCCACGGCCTCGGTGACAATTTCACGCTGCGCGCTGGGAATTTCTTGCCATTTAGGGCAGGCCTCTAGTAGCCTCCTTGGTACGAGGACCCTCGAAAAAGGCTGTACCCATTTCCGGCGACCCGAGCCCCAGGCGGCCCTCCCGGCCCCAGCGGACCAAAGGCTATAGCCCACGGCCTCGGTGACTATTTCCACCTTGCGCTGAGCATGTCACAGCCATTTTAGGGCGGGCTTCGACCGTAGCCTCCACTTGGGGACCACGAGGACCCTCGAAAAAGCTATGCCATTTTCCGATGATCAGAGCCCCGAAACCCCCCCAAGCCCCGCGGACCAAAGGCTATAGCCAACCGGCCTCGGTGACTATTTCACCTTGTGCGGTGAATTTCTTGCCATTTAGGCGGGCCTACGACCGTAGCCTCAGAATAGGTACACGAGGACCCTCGAAAAAGCTGTACCCATTTCCAGCGGACCGAGGCCCGAAACCCCCTCCCAGCGGACCAAAGGTTATAGCCCCACGGCCTCGGTGACTATTTCACGCAGCTGCGCCAGGCATTTCTTGCCATTTTAGGGCAGGCCTCGGCGTAGCCTCCCAGCGGGACAGGGGACCCTCGAAAGACTGTGCTCATTTCCGGCGACCAGGCGCCCCGAGCCCTCCCAGCCCCGCGGACCAAAGGCTGCCACCGGCCTCGGTGACTATTTCACGGAGCTCTGCGCGCTGGGAATTTCTTGCCATTTTAGGGCGGGGCTTCTGGCCGTAGCCTCGAATGGGTACCACGAGGACCCTCGAAAGACTGTGCCATTTCCAGCGACGAGCCCCCACGCCCTCCCAACTCCACCGGACCAAGGCTGCCCTGACCTCGGCGACCATTTCCGCACAGCGCGCTGGGACATTTCTTGCCATTTTAGGGCTGGCCTCTGACCGTAGCCTCCCAGCCCAGGCACCACGAGGACCCTCGAAAAGACTTGTACCCATTTTCGATGAACCCCCAAACCTCTCCCGGCCCCGGACAAGGCTATAGCCCACCGGCCTCAGTGAGTATTTCACGAGCTGCGCCGGTGTGGATTTCTTGCCATTTTAGGGGTCGCCTCTGACCGTAGGCTCCCACTGTGCACACGAGGCCCCTCGAAAAGGCTGTACCCATTTCCGGCGCCCGCGCTCCTAACGCCCCTGACCCCAGCGGACCAAGGCTATAGCCCACGGCCTCGGTGACTATTTCTGCTGCGCCCGGCTGTTTTCTTGCCATTTAGGCGGGCCTCTTCTGTAGCCTCCCAGGCTAGGTACCACGAGGACCCTCGAAAGCACCCCATTGTGACCCCAGGCCTGACGCCCTCCCCAGCCACGCCCATGGACCAAAGGCTATAGCCCACCGGCCTCGGTGACTATTTCACGCAGCTGCGCGCTGAGAATTTCTTGCCATTTAGGGCGGGGTTCTGACCGTAGCCTCTGAATGGTGTACCAGGACCCTCGAAAAGGCTGTACCCATTTCCAGCGACGAGCCCGAAACCCCTCCCGGCCCACGCGGACCAAGGCTATAGCCCACCGGCCTCGGCGACTATTTCACGTGCTGCGCGCTGGACATTTCATGCCATTTAGGCGGGCTTCGTGGCCGTAGCCTCACTTTGGGACGAGGACCCTCGAAAGATTGTACCCATTTGGCGACTAGAACCCCCAAACCCCTCCCGGCCCCGCGGACCAGGGTTATAGCCCACCGGCCTCGGTGACTATTTCACGCAGCTGCGCGGCTGGGCATTTCTTGCCATTTTAGGGCGAGGCCTCGACCCGTAGCCTCAGCAGGAACACGAGGGACCCTCGAAAGACTGTACTGATTTCCGACGACCAGCGCCCGAGCGCCCCTCCCGACCCCAGCGGACCAAGGCTATAGCCCACCGGCCTCGGTGACTATTTCCTGGCGCTGCTGGGAATTTCTTGCCATTTAGGGCAGGCTTCTGACCGTAGCCTCCAGAATGGGTACCACGAGGACCCTCAAAAGACTGTGCCCATTTCCAACGACCGACGAGCCGACGCCTCCCCAACTACCCGGACCAAAGGCTATAGCCCACGGCCTCGTTGACCATTTCACAGCTGAAGCATTTCTTGCCATTTTAGGGGCGGGGCCTCGTAGTAGTAGCCTCCCAATAGGCACCACGAGGACCCGGTGACTATTTCACGCACCTGTGCTGAATTTCTTGCCATTTTAGGGCAGGCTTGACGTAGCCTACGAATGGGTACACGAGGACCCTCGTAAAGACTGTACCAATTTCCAACGACCAGAGCCCCCCAAAACCCCGCCCCCACCCACGCGGACCAAAGGCTATAGCCCACCGCCCTCGGCGACTATTTCACGCGCTGCGCCGCTGGGAATTTCTTGCAATTTTAGGGCAGGCTTCTGACCGCAGCCTATGAATGGGTACACGGGGACCCTCGAAAAGACTGTACCCATTTCCGACGACCAGAACCCCCGAAACCCCCTCCCCAACCCCCGCGGACCAAAGGTTATAGCCCCCCGGCCTCGGTGACTATTTCACGCGCTGCGCCGCTGGGCATTTCTTGCCATTTTAGGGCAGGCCTCTGCCCGTAGCCTCTGCCCAGGCTGCGAGGACCCTCGGAAGGCTGTATCCATTTCCGGCGATGAACCCCGAGCGCCCTCCCCAACCCCAGCGGACCAGGCTATAGCCCACCGGCCTCGGTGACTATTTCCTGTGTTGCGCGCTGAGAATTTCTTGCCATTTAGGGCGGGCTTGGCCGTAGCCTGCGAATGGGTACGAGGACCTCGAAAAGACTATGCCATTTCCAAGCGACGAGCCCCGAAACCTCCTCGACCCAGCGGACCAAGGCTATAGCCCACCCGCGGCGACTATTTCACGCTGCGCCAGGAATTTCTTGTCATTTTAAGGGCGGGGCCATTGTAGCCTACTGAATGGGTACGAGGACCCTCGAAAAGACTGTACCCATTTCCAGCGACGAGCCCAAAACCCCTCCCAGCCACAGCGGACAAAAGGCTATAGCCCCACCGGCCTCGGCGACTATTTCCGCAGCTGCGCGCTGGGAATTTCTTGCCATTTAAGGGCAGGCTTCGGCCGTAGCCTCACAGGGCTGCAGGACCCTCGAAAGATTGTACCATTTCAAGGACAGAACCCACAACGCCCTCGACCCCAGCGGACCAAGGTTATAGCTCACGGTCTCGGTGACTATTTCCGCAGCTGCGCGCTGGGCATTTCTTGCCATTTAGGGCAGGCCTCTGACCGTAGCCTCCCCAGGCACCACGAGGACCCTCGAAAAGACTGTATCCATTTTCGGCGGCAGGCCCCGAGCGCCCTCCCGGCCCCGGACCAAGGCTATAGCCGCCCGGCCTCGGTGACTATTTCCGCGCTGCGCGCTGCTGGAATTTCTTCCCATTTTGGGCGGGCTTCTGACCGTAGCCTCCCGAATGGGTGCAGGAGGACCCTCGAAAGACTGTACCCATTTCCAACGACGAGCCCGAAACCCCTCCCAACCACGCGGACCAAGGCGATAGCCCACCGGCCTCGGCGACTATTTCACCCGCGACGCGGCTGGGCATTTCTTGTCATTTTGGGCGGGCTTCTGAGCGTAGCCTCTGAATGGGTACGAGGACCCTCGAAAAGACTGTACCCATTTCCGGCGACGAGCCCCGACGCCCTCCCAGCCCCGCGGACCAGGCTGCCACCGGCCTCGGTGACTATTTCACAGCTGCGCGCTGGGTATTTCTTGCCATTTTAGGGCAGGCCTCGACCGTAGCCTCCCCAGGCACACGAGGACCCTCGAAAAAGGCTGTACCCCTTTCCGGCGGAGCCCCGAGCGCCTCCCGGCCCCAGCGGACCAGGCTATAGCCCACCGGCCTCGGTGACTATTTCACGCGCTGCGCCGCTGGGAATTTCTTGCCATTTTAGGGCAGGCTTCTGACCGTAGCCTCTGAATGGGTACACGAGAACCCTCGAAAAGACTGTACCCATTTCCAATGACCAGAGCCCCCGAAACCCCCTCCCCAACCCACGCGGACCGAAGGCTATAGCCCACCGGCCTCGGCGACTATTTCACGTGCTGCGCCGCTGGACATTTCTTGCCATTTTAGGGCAGGCTTCTGACCGTAGCCTCCCACTGGGCACACGAGGACCCTCGAAAGATTTTACCCATTTCGGCGAACCCCGAAACCCCTCGGCCCCAGCGGACCACTGGGTATAGCCCACCGGCCTGGGTGACTATTTCACGCGCTGCGCCGCTGGGCATTTCTTGCCATTTTAGGGCAGGCCTCTGACCGTAGCCTCCAACTGGGAACACGAGGACCGTCGAGAAGACTGTACACATTTCGGCGGCGGAACTCCTAACGCCCCACCCGGCCCCGCGGACCAAAGGCTGTGCCCACGGCCTCGGTGACTATTTCAGCTGCGCGCTTGGCATTTCTTGCCATTTTAGGGCAGGCCTCTTCTGTAGCCTCCCACTGGGCACGAGGACCCTCGAAAGACTGTACCCATTTCCGGCGACGAGCCCCGAGCGCCCTCCCGGCCCTAGCGGACCAAAGGCTATAGCCCACCGGCCTCGGTGACTATTTCACGCGCTGCGCCGCTGGGCATTTCTTGCCATTTTAGGGCAGGCCTCTGACCGTAGCCTCCCACTGGGCACACGAGGACCCTCGAAAAGACTGTACCCATTTCCGATCACGGGCCGACGCCTCCCCGCCCACGGACCAAGGCTATAGCCCACACGGCCTCGGCGACTATTTCAGCGCTGCGCTGAATTTCTTGCCATTTATGGCGGGCCTCTGACCGTAGCCTCCCACTGGGCACGAGGCCTCGAAAGACTGTACCCATTTCCGGCCCAGCTCCCCAGCGCCCTCCCAGCCCGCGGACCAGGCTATAGCCCACCGGCCTCGGCGACTATTTCACGCGATCGCGCTGGGCATTTCTTGTCATTTTGGGCAGGCTTCTGAGCTTAGCCTCTGAATGGGTACGAGGACCCTCGAAAGACTGTACCCAATTTCGGACGAGCCCCGAAACCCCTCCCAGCCCCGCGGACCAAGGCTATAGCCCCACGGTCTCGGTGACTATTTCAGGCGCTGCGCCGCTGGGCATTCTTGCCATTTTAGGGCAGGCCTCTGACCGTAGGCTCCCACTGGGCTTGCGAGGACCCTCAGACTGTACCCATTTCCGACGAGCCCCGAGCGCCTCGCCCAACCCCGCGGACCAAGGCTGTAGCCCACCGGCCTCGGTGACTATTTCACGCGCTGCGCCGCTGGGAATTTCTTGCCATTTTAGGGCAGGCTTCTGACCGTAGCCTCTGAATGGGTACACGAGGACCCTCGAAAAGACTGTACCCATTTCCAACGACCAGAGCCCCCGAAACCCCTCCCCAACCCCCGCGGACCAAAGGCTATAGCCCACCGGCCTCGGTGACTATTTCCGGACCTGCGCCGCTATTTCTTGCCATTTTGGGCAGGCCTCTTACCGTAGCCTCACTTTGGGCACGAGGACCCTCGAAAAGACTGTACCCATTTCCGGCGGACGAGCCCCGAGCCTCCCAACCCCGCGGACCAAAGGCTGTGCCCACCGGCCTCGGTGACTATTTCACGCGCTGCACGCTGGACATTTCTTGCCATTTTAGGGCAGGCTCTGACCGTAGCCTCCCACTGGGCACCACGAGGACCCTCGAAAAGGTGTACCCATTTCGGCGGCCAGAACCCCGAAACCCCTCCCGGCCCCCGCGGACCAGGGGTATAGCCCACCGGCCTCGGTGACTATTTCCTGCAGCGCTGCGCATTCTTGCCATTTTAGGGCAGGCCTCTGACCGTAGCCTCAGCGGGAACACGAGGACCCTCGAAAAGACTATACTCATTTCCGGCGACCAGAACTCCTGCGCCCCACCCCCCCGCGGACCAAGGCTGTGCCCACGGCCTCGGTGACTATTTCACGCAGCTGCGCGCTGGGCATTTCTTGCCATTTAGGGCAGGCCTCTTCTGTAGCCTCCCACTTTGGGCACGAGGACCCTCGAAAGACTGTACCCATTTCCGGCGGCCGAGCCCCGACGCCTCCCGGCCCCGCGGACCAAAGGCTATAGCCCACGGCCTCGGTGACTATTTCAGCGCTGCGCGCTGGGAATTTCTTTCCATTTAGAGGCGGGCTTCTGACCGTAGCCTCTGAATGGGTACACGAGAACCCTCGAAAAGACTGTACCCATTTCCAACGACCAGAGCCCCATAAACCCCCGCGGACCAAAGGCTATAGCCCACCGGCCTCGGCAACTATTTCACGCGCTGCGCCGCCAGACATTTCTTGCCATTTTAGGGCAGGCTTGACCGTAGCCTCCCGCTGGGCTGCACGAGGACCCTCGAAAGGATTGTACCCATTTCGGCGACGGAACCCCGAAACCCCTCCCAGCCCCGCGGACCAAGGGGTATAGCCCACCGGCCTCGGTGACTATTTCACGCGCTGCGCCGCTTGGCATTTCTTGCCATTTTAGGTCAGGCCTCTGACCGTAGCCTCCAACTGGGAACACGAGGACCCTGGAAAAGACTATACTCATTTCCGACGACGCCCCGAGCCCCTCCCGGCCCCAGCGGACCAGGCTATAGCCCACCGGCCTCGGTGACTATTTCCGCGCTGCGCGCTGGGAATTTCTTGCCATTTAGGGCAGGCTTCTGACCGTAGCCTCGAATGGGTACGAGGACCCTCGAAAAGACTGTACCCATTTCCGACGACCAGAGCCCCCTAACCCCCCTCCCAACCCCCGCGGACCAAAGGCTATAGCCCACCGGCCTCGGTGACTATTTCACACGCAGCGCCGCTGGGCATTTCTTGCCATTTTAGGGCAGGCCTCTGACCGTAGCCTCCCACTGGGCACACGAGGACCCTCGAAAAGACTGTACCCATTTCCGATGCCAAGAGCCCCGTACCCCCCTCCCCAACCCCACGGACCAGGCTATAGCCCAACGGCCTCGGCGACTATTTCACCGCGCGCGCTGGGAATTTTTTGCCATTTATGGCAGGCCTCTGACCGTAGCCTCCCCTGGGCACGAGGCCCTCGAAAACTGTACCCATTTCCGGCGGAACTCCCAGCGCCCATCCCCCGGACCAAGGCTATAGCCCACCGGCCTCGGTGACTATTTCACCTGGCTGCTGGGTGTTCTTGCCATTTTAGGGCAGCCTTCTAACCGGAGCCTCCCAAGGGGCACACGAGGAGCCTCGAAAAGACTGTACCCATTTTCGACGACCAGAGCCCCCGAAACCCCCACCCCAACCCCCGCGGACCAAAGGCTATAGCCCACCGGCCTCGGTGACTATTTCAAGCGCTGCGCCGCTGGGCATTTGTTGCCATTTAGGGCGGGGCTTCTGACCGTAGCATCTGAATGTGTACACGAGGACCCTCGAAAAGGCTGTACCCATTTACGACGACAAGAGCCCCCGAAACCCCCTCCCCAACCCCCGCGGACCAAAGGCTATAGCCCACCGGCCTCGGCGACTATTTCACGTGCTGCGCCGCTGGACATTTCTTGCCATTTAGGGCAGGCTTCGGCCGTAGCCTCCAGGCACGAGGACCCTCGAAAACATTGTACCCATTTCGGCGACGAGAACCCGAAACCCCTCCCCGACCCCGGACCAAAGGTTATAGCCCACGGTCTCGGTGACTATTTCCGCAGCTGCGCGCTGGGCATTTCTTGCCATTTTAGGGCAGGCCTCGACCGTAGCCTCCCCAGGGCACACGAGGACCCTCGAAAAGGCTGTACTCATTTCCGGCGATCGAGCCCCGAGCGCCTCCCCGGCCCCAGCGGACCAAAGGCTATAGCCCACCGGCCTCGGTGACTATTTCACGCGCTGCGCCGCTGGGAATTTCTTGCCATTTTAGGGCAGGCTTCTGACCGTAGCCTCTGAATGGGTACACGAGGACCCTCGAAAAGACTGTACCAATTTCCAACGACCAGAGCCCCCCAAACCCCCACCCCAACCCACGCGGACAAAAGGCTATAGCACACCGCCCTCGGCGACTATTTCACGCGCTGCGCCGCCGGGAATTTCTTGCCATTTTAGGGCAGGCTTCTGACCGTAGCCTCTGAATGGGTACACGGGGACCCTCGAAAAGACTGTACCCATTTCCGACGACCAGAACCCCCGAAACCCCCTCCCCAACCCCCGCGGACCAAAGGTTATAGCCCACCGGCCTCGGTGACTATTTCACGCGCTGCGCCGCTGGGCATTTCTTGCCATTTTAGGGCAGGCCTCTGACCGTAGCCTCCCACTGGGCACACGAGGACCCTCGAAAAGACTGTATCCATTTCCGGCGGAACCCCGACGCCCTCCCGGCCCCAGCGGACCAAAGGCTATAGCCCACCGGCCTCGGTGACTATTTCACGCGCTGCGCCGCTGGGAATTTCTTGCCATTTTAGGGCAGGCTTCTGACCGTAGCCTTGGAATGGGTACACGAGGACCCTCGAAAAGACTGTACCCATTTCCAACGACCAGAGCCCCCGAAACCACCTCCCCAACCCCCGCGGACCAAAGGCTATAGCCCACCGGCCTCGGCGACTATTTCACGCGCTGCGCCGCTGGGAATTTCTTGCCATTTTAGGGCAGGCTTCTGACCGTAGCCTCTGAATGGGTACACGAGGACCCTCGAAAAGACTGTACCCATTTCCGACGACCAGAGCCCCCGAACGCCCCTCCCCAACCCCCGCGGACCAAAGGCTATAGCCCACCGGCCTCGGTGACTATTTCACGCGCTGCGCTGAATTTCTTGCCATTTAGGGCAGGCTTCTGACCGTAGCCTCTGAATGGGTACGAGGACCCTCGAAAAGGCTGTACCCATTTCCAACGACGAGCCCGAGCCCCTCCCAGCCCACGCGGACCAAAGGCTATAGCCCACCGGCCTCGGCGACTATTTCACGCGCTGGGCCGCTGGGAATTTCTTGTCATTTTAGGGCAGGCTTCTGACCGTAGCCTCTGAATGGGTACACGAGGACCCTCGAAAAGACTGTACCCATTTCCGACGACCAGAACCACGAAACCCCTCCCCGGCCCGGACCAAAGGTTATAGCCCACGGTCTCGGTGACTATTTCCGCAGCTGCGCGCTGGGCATTTCTTGCCATTTTAGGGCAGGCCTCTGACCGTAGCCTCTGCCCAGGCACCGAGGACCCTCGAAAAGACTGTACCCATTTCCGGCGGCCGGAACCCCGAGCGCCCCTCCCCGGCCCCAGCGGACCAAAGGCTATAGCCCACCGGCCTCGGTGACTATTTCACAGCTGCGCGCTGGGAATTTCTTGCCATTTTAGGGCGGGCTTCTGACCGTAGCCTCGAATGGGTACGAGGGCCCTCGAAAAGGCATGCCATTTCCAACGACCAGAGCCCGAAACCCCTCCCGACCCAGCGGACCAAGGCTAAAGCCCACCAGCCTCGGCGACTATTTCACGCGATCCGCCGCTGGGAATTTCTTGTCATTTTGGGCGAGGCTTCTGAGCGTAGCCTCTGAATGGGTACAAGGACCCTCGAAAAGATTGTACCCATTTTGGACGACCGGAACCCCGTAACCCCCTCCCCAACCCACGCGGACCAAAGGTTATAGCCCACCGGCCTCGGTGACTATTTCCTGCGCTGCGCTGGGCATTTCTTGCCATTTTAGGGCGGGCCTCGACCGTAGCCTCCCCAGGCACCGAGGACCCTCGAAAAGACTGTATCCATTTCCGGCGAACCCCGACGCCTCCCGGCCCCGCGGACCAAAGGCTATAGCCCACCGGCCTCGGTGACTATTACGCGCGCTGATCAGCTGGGAATTTCTTGCCATTTTATGGCAGGCTTGACCGTAGCCTCGAATGGGTACGAGGACCCTCGAAAAGGTACCCATTTCCGGCGACCAGGCCGAAACCCCCTCCCCAACCCCCGCGGACCAAAGGCTATAGCCCACCGGCCTCGGCGACTATTTCACGGGCTGCGCCGCTGGACATTTCTTGCCATTTTAGGGCAGGCTTCTGACCGTAGCCTCCCACTGGGCACACGAGGACCCTCGAAAGAATGTACCCAATTCCGGCGACGAACCCACAGAGCCTCCCCGGACCCCGCGGACCAAGGTTATAGCCCACGGTCTCGGTGACTATTTCACGCTGCGCTGGGCATTTCTTGCCATTTAGGGCAGGCCTCGACCGTAGCCTCCCACTGGGCACGAGGACCCTCGAAAGACTGTACCCATTTCCGACGACCAGAGCCCCGAGCGCCTCCCAGCCCCAGCGGACCAAGGCTATAGCCCACCGGCCTCGGCGACTATTTCACGCGCTGGGCCGCTGGGAATTTCTTACCATTTTAGGGCAGGCTTCTGACCGTAGCCTCTGAATGGGTACACGAGGACCCTCGAAAAGACTGTACCCATTTCCAACGACGAGCCCGAAACCCCTCCCACCCCAGCGGACCAAGGCTATAGCCCACGGCCTCGGCGACTATTTCAGCTGCGCGCTGGGAATTTCTTGCCATTTAGGGCAGGCTTCTGACCGTAGCCTGCGAATGGGTACCGAGGACCATCGAAAAGAGTGGACCCATTTCCGATGACCAGAGCCCCCTAACCCCCCTCCCCAACTCCCGCCGACCAAAGGCTATAGCCCACCGGCATCGGTGACTATTTAGCGAGCTGTACCGCTGGGCATTTCTTCCCATTTTAGGGCAGGCCTCCGACCGCAGCCTCCCACTGGGCACAGGAGGACCCTCGAAAAGACTGTACCAATTTCCGGCGGACCAGAACCCCGACGCCCCTCGGCCCCGTGGACCAAGGCTATAGCCCACCGGCATCGGTGACTATTTCACGCGCAGCGCCACTGGGAATTTCTTGCCATTTTAGGGCAGGCCTCTGACCGTAGCCTCAGACTGGGCTTACGAGGACCCTCGAAAAGGCTGTACCCATTTCCAACGACCGGATCCCCGAAACCCCCTCCCACCCGCGGACCAAGGCTATAGCCCACCGGCCTCGGCGACCATTTCACGCAGCTGCGCGCGCTGGGAATTTCTTGCCATTTAGGGCAGGCTTCTGACCGTAGCCTCTGGTGGTACCACGGACCCTCGAAAAAATGTACCCATTTCGGCGACCGGAACCCCGAAACCCCTCGGCCCCGCGGACCAAGGTTATAGCCCACCGGCCTCGGCGACTATTTCCGCGCGGTGCGGGAATTTCTTGCCATTTTAGGGCAGGCTTCTGACCGTAGCCTCTGAATGGGTACGAGGACCCTCGAAAAGCATGCCATTTCCGGCGACCGAACCCGAAACCCCTCCCCAACCCCCACGGACCAAGGTTATAGCCCACCGGCCTCGGTGACTATTTCCGCTGCATTCTTGCCATTTAGGGCAGGCCTCTGACCGTAGCCTCCCCTGGGCTGCGAGGACCCTCGAAAAGGCTGTATCCATTTCCGGCGGCCGAACCCCGACGCCCCTCCCCAACCCCGTGGACCAGGCTATAGCCCACGGCCTCGGTGACTATTTCAGCGCTGCGCGATGGGAATTTCTTGGCATTTTAAGGCGGGCTTCTGACCGTAGCCTCCTACTGGGCACACAAGGACCCTCGCAAAGACTGTACCCATTTCCGACGGAACCCCAAAACCCCCTCCCAACCCCCGCGGACAAAAGGCTATAGCCAACCGGCCTCGGCGACTATTTCGCGCACTGCGCCGCTGGGCATTTTCTGCAAATTTAGGGCACGCCTCTGACCGTAGCCTCTGAATGGGCACACGAGGACCCACGAAAAGGCTATACCCATTTCCGATGACCAGAACCCCCGAACCCCCCACCCCAACCCCCGCGGACCAAAGGCTATAGCCCACCGGCCTCGGTGACTATTTCGCGCGCTGCGCCGCTGGGTATTTCTTGCCATTTTAGGCAGGCTTCTGACCGTAGCCTCTGAATGGGTACACGAGGACCCTCGAAAAGACTGTACCCATTTGCGACGAACCCCGAAACCCCTCCCCAACCCCCGCGGACCAAAGGCTATAGCCCACCGGCCTCGGTGACTATTTCACGCGCTGGGAATTTCTTGCCATTTTAGGGCAGGCTTCTGACTGTAGCCTCTGAATGGGTACACGAGGACCCTCGAAAAGACTGTACCCATTTCCGACGACCAGAACCCCCGAAACCCCCTCCCCAACCCCCGCGGACCAAAGGTTATAGCCCACCGGCCTCGGCGACTATTTCACGCGCTGCGCCGCTGGGAATTTCTTGCCATTTTAGGGCAGGCTTCTGACCGTAGCCTCTGAATGGGTACACGAGGACCCTCGAAAAGACTGTACCCATTTCCGACGACCAGAACCCCCGAACGCCCCTCCCCAACCCCCGCGGACCAAAGGCTATAGCCCACCGGCCTCGGTGACTATTTCACGCGCTGCGCCGCTGGGAATTTCTTGCCATTTTAGGGCAGGCTTCTGACCGTAGCCTCTGAATGGGTACACGAGGACCCTCGAAAAGACTGTACCCATTTCCAGCGACGGAACCGAAACCCCCTCCCCAACCCCCGCGGACCAAAGGCTATAGCCCACCGGCCTCGGCGACTATTTCACGCGCTGCGCCGCTGGGAATTTCTTGCCATTTTAGGGCAGGCTTCTGACCGTAGCCTCTGAATGGGTACACGAGGACCCTCGAAAAGACTGTACCCATTTCCGGCGGGAACCCGAAACCCCTCCCAACCCCAGCGGACCAAGGTTATAGCCCACCGGCCTCGGTGACTATTTCCGCAGCTGCGCGCTGGGAATTTCTTGCCATTTTAGGGCAGGCTTGACCGTAGCCTCCCATGGGCACGAGGACCCTCGAAAGACTGTACCCATTTCCGGCGGGAACCCCGACCCCTCCCCCCCCGCGGACCAATGGCTATAGCCCACCGGCCTCGGTGACTATTTCACGCTGTGCCGCTGGGCATTTCTTGCCATTTTAAGGCAGGCCTCTGACCGTAGCCTCCCTATGGGCACGCGAGGACCCTCAAAAAGACTGTACCCATTTCCGGCGGACCAGGCGAGCCCTCCCCAGCCCGCGGACCAAAGGCTATAGCCCACCGGCCTCGGTGACTATTTCACCTGCGCGCTGGGAATTTCTTGCCATTTAGGGCGGGCTTCTGACCGTAGCCTCACGAATGGGTACGAGGACCCTCGAAAAGACTGTACCCATTTCCAACGACCAGAGCCCCCGAAACCCCCTCCCCAACCCACGCGGACCAAAGGCTATAGCCCACCGGCCTCGGCGACTATTTCACGCGCTGCGCCGCTGGGAATTTCTTGCCATTTTAGGGCAGGCTTCTGACCGTAGCCTCTGAAGGGGTGATCGAGGACCCTCGAAAGACTCTACCCATTTCCGGCGGCAGAACCCCGAAACCCCTCCCAACCCCAGCGGACCAAAGGTTATAGCCCACGGCCTCGGCGACTATTTCACGCTGCGCGCTGGGAATTTCTTGCCATTTAGGGCAGGCTTGACCGTAGCCTCACGAATGGGTACCGAGGACCCTCGAAAAGACTGTGCCATTTCCGGCGACCGAACCCGAAACCCCTCCCCAAGCCCCGCGGACCCAAAGGTTATAGCCCACGGCCTCGGTGACTATTTCCGCAGCGCTGCGCTGGGCATTTCTTGCCATTTTAGGGCAGGCCTCGACCGTAGCCTATGGGTACGCGAGGCCCCTCGAAAAGACTGTACCCATTTCCAGCGACCAGAGCCCCCGAAAACCCCTCCCCAACCCCGTGGACCGAGGCTATAGCCCACCGGCCTCGGTGACTATTTCACGCTGCGCGCTGGGAATTTCTTGCCATTTAGGGCGGGCTTCTGACCGTAGCCTCTGAATGGGTACGAGGACCCTCGAAAGACTCTACCCATTTCCAACGCGAGCCCCGAAACCCCTCCCCGGCCCCAGCGGACCGAGGCTAGCCCACCGGCCTCGGTGACTATTTCACGCGCTGCGCGCTGGGAATTTCTTGCTAGTTAAGGGCAGGCTTCTGACCGTAGCCTCTGAATGGGTACGAGACCCTCGAAAGACTGTACCCATTTCCGGCGAGCCGAGCCGAAACCCCTCCCACCCCGCGCACCAAAGGCTATAGCCCACCGGCCTCGGCGACTATTTCACGTGCTGCGCCGCTGGGCATTTCTTGCCATTTAGGGCAGGCTTCCGACCGTAGCCTCCCACTGGGCTCGCGAGGACCCTCGAAAAGGTGTACCCATTTCGGCGACGGAACCCGAAACCCCTCCCGGCCCCAGCGGACCAAAGGCTATAGCCCACCGGCCTCGGCGACTATTTCACGCGCTGCGCCGCTGGGCATTTCTTGCCATTTTAGGGCAGGCCTCTGACCGTAGCCTCCCACTAGGTACACGAGGACCCTCGAAAAGACTGTACCCATTTCCGACGACCAGAGCCCCCGAAACCCCCACCCCAACCCCCGCGGACCAAAGGCTATAGCCCACCGGCCTCGGTGACTATTTCACGCGCTGCGCCGCTGGGAATTTCTTGCCATTTTAGGGCAGGCGTCTGACCGTAGCCTCCAAATGGGCACACGAGGACCCTCGAAAAGACTGTACCCATTTCCGACGACGAGCCCGAAACCTCCCCACCCCCGCGGACCAAAGGCTATAGCCCACCGGCCTCGTTGACTATTTCACGTGCTGCGACGCTGGGCATTTCTTGCCATTTTAGGGCAGGCCTCTGACCGTAGCCTCCTACTGGGCACGCGAGGACCCTCGAAAGATTGTACCCATTTCCGTGACGAGCCCCGAAACCCCGACCCCAACCCCGCCGGACCAAAGGCTATAGCCCACCGGCCTCGGTGACTATTTCCCGCGCTGCGCCGCTGGACATTTCTTGCCATTTTAGGGCGGGCCCTGACCGTAGCCTCCCACTGGGCACGCGAGGACCCTCGAAAGGACTGTACCCATTTCCGACGACCCCGAGCCTCCCAACCCACGCGGACCAAAGGCTATAGCCCACCGGCCTCAGCGACTATTTCGCGACCTGCGCCGCTGGGTATTTCTTGCCATTTTAGGGCAGGCCTCTGACCGTAGCCTCCCACTGGGCACACGAGGACCCTCGAAAAGACTGTACCCATTTCTGACGACCAGAGCCCCCGAAACCCCCTCCCCAACCTGCGCGGACCAAAGGCTATAGCCCACCGGCCTCGGTGACTATATCACGCGCCGCGCCGCTGGGCATTTCTTGCCATTTTATGCCTTCTTACGTAGCCTCCCACTGGGCACACGAGGACCCTCGAAAAGACTGTACCCATTTCCGATGACCAGAGCCCCCGAACGACCCTCCCCAACCCCCGCGAACCAAAGGCTATAGCCCACCGGCCTCGGTGACTATTTCACGCGCTGTGCCGCTGGACATTTCTTGCCATTTTAGGGCAGGCTTCTGACCGTAGCCTCTGAATGGGTACACGAGGACCCTCGAAAAAACTGTACCCATTTCCGACGACCAGAGCCCCCGAAACCCCCTCCCCAACCCCCGCGGACCAAAGGCTATAGCCCACCGGCCTCGGCGACTATTTCACGTCCTGCGCCGCTGGACATTTCTTGCCATTTTAGGGCAGGCTTGTGACCGTAGCCTCCCACTGGGCACACGAGGACCCTCGAAAAGATTGTACCCATTTCTGACGACTAGAACCGCTGAAACCCCTCCCGGCCCGTGGACCAAGGCTATAGCCCACGGCCTCGGTGACTATTTCAGCTGCGCGCTGGGAATTTCTTGTCATTTAGGGCAGGCTTCTTACCGTAGCCTCCTGAATGGGTACCACGAGGACCCTCGAAAAAACTGTACCCATTTCCTGACCAGGCCCCGAGCCCCTCCCCAGCCCAGCGGACCAAAGGCTATAGCCCACCGGCCCCGGTGACTATTTAACGCAGCTCCGCTGGGCATTTCTTGCCATTTTAGGGCAGGCCTCTAACCGTAGCCTCCCACTGGGTACACGAGAACCCTCAAAAATACTGTACCCATTTCCAACGACCAGAACCCCCTAAACCCCCTACCCAACCCCCGCGGACCAAAGGCTATAGCCCACCGGCCTCGGTGACTATTTCACGCGCTGCGCCGCTGGGCATTTCTTGCCATTTTAGGGCAGGCTTCTGACCGTAGCCTCCCACTGGGCACACGAGGACCCTCGAATAGACTGTAGCCATTTCGGATGACGACCAGGCCCCGAGCCCTCCCGGCCCCGTGGACCAGGCTATAGCCCACCGGCCTCGGTGACTATTTCACGCGCTGCGCCGCTGGGCATGTCTGGCCATTTTAGGGCAGGCTTCTGACCGTAGCCTCCGAATGGGTACACGAGGACCCTCGAAAAGACTGTACCCATTTCCGACGACCAGAGCCCCCGAAACCCCCTCCCCAACCCCCGCGGACCAAAGGCTATAGCCCACCGGCCTCGGTGACTATTTCACGCGCTGCGCCGCTGGACATTTCTTGCCATTTTAGGGCAGGCTTCTGACCGTAGCCTCGAATGGGTACGAGGACCCTCGAAAAGACTGTACCCATTTCCAGCGAGAACCCCAGAAACCCCTCCCCAACCCAGCGGACCAAAGGCTATAGCCCACGGCCTCGGTGACTATTTCACGCAGGCGCGCTGGGCATTTCTTGCCATTTTAGGGCAGCCTTCTTACCGTAGCCTCTGAATGGGTACGAGGACCCTCGAAAAACTGTACCCATTTCCGAGCGAGCCCCGAGCGACCCTCCCAGCCCCGGGGACCAACGCTATAGCCCACCGGCCTCGGTGACTATTTCCGCAGCTGTGCGCTGGAATTTCTTGCCATTTAGGGCAGGCCTTCTGACCGTAGCCTCTGAATGGGTACGAGGACCCTCGAAAAAACTGTACCCATTTCCGGCGACCAGGCCCCGAAACCCCTCCCCAACACCAGCGGACCAAGGCTATAGCCCACGGCCTCGGTGACTATTTCACGTCTGCGGCTGGACATTTCTTGCCAATTTAGGGCAGGCCTCTGACCGTAGCCTCCCACTGGGCACCCGAGGACCCCCGTAAAGACTGTATCCATTTCCGGCGGCTAGAACCCGAAACCCCTCCCCAACCCCGCGGACCAGGTTATAGCCCACGGCCTCGGTGACTATTTCAGCAGCTGCGCGCTGGGAATTTCTTGCCATTTAGGGCGGGCTTCTTACCGTAGCCTCTGAATGGGTACGAGGACCCTCGAAAAACTGCCATTTCCGGCGACGAGCCCCGAGCCCCTCCCGGCCCCGCGGACCAGGCTATAGCCCACCGGCCTCGGTGACTATTTCACGCGCTGCGCGCTGGGAATTTCTTGCCATTTAGGGCGGGCTTCTAGTAGCCTCTGAATGGTACGAGGACCCTCGAAAGACTGTTCCCATTTCCAACGACCGGGCCCCGAAACCCCTCCCCACCCAGCGGACCAAGGCTATAGCCCACGGCCTCGGTGACTATTTCACGTGCTGCGCGCTGGGAATTTCTTGCCATTTTAGGGGCAGGCTTCGACCGTAGCCTCTGAATGGGTACGAGGACCCTCGAAAAGGCTGTATCCATTTCCGGCGAGCCCCGAAACCCTCCCAGCCCCGGACCAAGGCTATAGCCCACCGGCCTCGGTGACTATTTCGCAGCTGCGCGCTGGGAATTTCTTGCCATTTTAGGGCGGGCTTCTGGCCGTAGCCTCGAATGGGTACGAGGACCCTCGAAAAGACTGTACCCATTTCCGGCGGGAGCCCCGACGCCCCTCCCGGCCCCAGCGGACCAAAGGCTATAGCCCACGGCCTCGGTGACTATTTCAGCCTTGCGCGCTGGGCATTTCTTGCCATTTAGGGCGGGCTTGACCGTAGCCTCCCGGATACGAGGACCCTCGAAAAGTACCCATTTCCGACGACCAGAGGCCCCGAAACCCCCCACCCCACCCACCCGGACCAAAGGCTATAGCCCACCGGCCTCGGTGACTATTTCCCAGCTGCGCGCTGAGAATTTCTTGCCATTTTAGGGCGGGCCTGACCGTAGCCTGAATGGGTACGAGGACCCTCGAAGACTGTACCATTTCCGGCGACCAGGCCCGAAACCCCTCGCCAACCCCAGCGGACCAAATGCTATAGCCCGGCCTCGGCGACTATTTCACGCGCTGCGCCGCTGGGCATTTCTTGCCATTTAGGGCAGCCTTCTGACGAAGCCTCGAATGGGTACGAGGGCCTCGAAAGACTGTACCCATTTCCGGCGATCGAGCCCCGACGCCTCCCTCGGCCCCAGCGGACCAAGGCTATAGCCCACCGGCCTCGGTGACTATTTCCGCAGCGCTGCGCCGCTGGGCATGTCAGGCCATTTTAGGGCAGGCTTCTGACCGTAGCCTCCCACTGGGGACACGAGGACCCTCGAAAAGACTGTACCCATTTCCGACGACCAGAGCCCTCGAAACCCCCTCCCCAACCCCCGCGGACCAAAAGCTATAGCCCACCGGCCTCGGTGACTATTTCACGCGCTGCGCCGCTGGGCATGTCTGGCCATTTTAGGGCAGGCCTCTGACCGTAGCCTCCCACTGGGCACACGAGGCACCTCAGGAAGACTTTACCCATATGCGACGCCCAGAGCCCCCGAACCCCCCTTCCCAACCCCCGCGGACCAAATGCTATAGCCCACCGGCCTCGGCGACTATTTCACGCGCTGCGCCGCTGGGCATTTCTTGCCATTTTAGGGCAGGCTTCTGACCGGAGCCTCCGAATGTGTACACGAGGAGCCTCGAAAAGACTGTAACCATTTCCGACGACCAGAGCCCCCGAAACCCCCTCGCCAACCCCCGCGGACCAAATGCTATAGCCCACCGGCCTCGGCGACTATTTCACCTGCGCGCTGGGCATTTCTTGCCATTTAGGGCGGGCTTCGGCCGTAGCCTCCCAGAATGGGACATGAGGACCCTCAAAAAGACTGTACCCATTTCGGACGCCCAGAGCCCCGGAACGCCCCTCCCCACCCCCCGCGGACCAAAGCTATAGCCCACCGGCCTCGGTGACTATTTCACGCTGCGCTTGGGGCATGTCTTGCCATTTTGGCGGGCCTCGGCCGTAGCCTCCCGAATGGGTACGAGGCCTCGAAAGACTTTACCCATTTCCAGCGAGCCCCGAAACCCCCTTCCCAACCCCGCGGACCGATGCTATAGCCCACCGGCCTCGGCGACTATTTCACGGCTTGCTGCGCGTTTGCCATTTTAGGGCGGGGCTTCTGGCGGGAGCCTCCGAATGGGTACACGAGGCCTCGAAAAGACTGTAACCATTTCCGACGACCAGGCCCCGAAACCCCTCGCCCGGCCCCAGCGGACCGGCTATAGCCACCGGCCTCGGTGACTATTTCAGCAGCTGCGCGCTGGGAATTTCTTGCCATTTAGGGCAGGCCTCTGCGTAGCCTCGAATGGGTACGAGGACCCTCGAAAGACTGTACCCATTTCCGACCGAGCCCCGAAACCCCTCCCAGCCCCAGCGGACCGTGCTATAGCCCACGGCCTCGGCGGCTATTTCACGCTGCGCGCTGGGCATTTCTTGCCATTTTAGGGCGGGCCTCGGCCGTAGCCTCCGAATGGGTACGAGGCCTCGAAAAGACTGTACCCATTTTCGACGACCAGAGCCCCCGAAACCCCTCGCCAACCCCCCCGGACCAAAGGCTATAGCCCACCGGCCTCAGTGACTGTTTCACGCGCTGCGCCGCTGGGCAATTCTTGCCATTTTAGGGCAGGCTTCTGACCGTAGCCTCCCGAATGGGGCACGAGGACCCTCGAAGACTGTACCCATTTCCGGCGGCAGGCCCGAAACCCCTCGCCAACCCCCGGACCAAAGGCTATAGCCACCGGCCTCGGTGACTATTTCACGCAGCTGCGCGCTGGTATTCTTGCCATTTAGGGCAGGCCTCGGCCGTAGCCTCCCAGCTGGGCACACGAGGACCCTCGAAAGACTTTACCCATTTCCGGCGACGGGCCCCGAGCCTCCCCAACCCCCGCGGACCAAATGCTATAGCCCACCGGCCTCGGTGACTCTTTCAAGCGCTGGGCCGCTGGGCATTTCTTGCCATTTTAGGGCAGGCTTCTGACCGGAGCCTCCGAATGGGTACACGAGGAGCCTCGACAAGAGTGTACCCATTTCCGACGCCCAGAGCCCCGAAACCCCTTCCCCAACCCCCGCGGACGAAAGGCTATAGCCCAACGGCCTCGGTGACTATTTCGCGCGCTGCGTCACTGAGCATTTCTTGCCCTTTTAGAGCAGGCCTCTGACCGTAGCCTGCCACTGGGCACACGAGGCCCCTCAAAAAGACTGTACCCATTTAGGCGGCGAGCCGAAACCCCTCCCGATCCCCGGACCAGGCTATAGCCCACCGGCCTCCGTGACTTTTTCACGGGTTTGTGCGCTTGGCATGTCTGGCCATTTTAGGGCAGGCCTCTGACCGTAGCCTCACTGGCACACGAGGACCCTCGAAAAGACTGTACCCATTTCCGGCGGCAGGCCCCGAAACCCCTCCCCGGCCCAGCGGACCAGGCTATAGCCCACGGCCTCGGTGACTATTTCCTTGCGCTGCGCTGGGCATTTCTTGCCATTTTAGGGCAGGCTTCTGACGGGCCTCCCGGGTACGAGGCCTCGAAAAGACTGTACCCATTTCCGACGACCAGAACCCCGTGCCCCCCACAACCCCCGCGGACCAAAGGCGGTAGCCCACCGGCCGCGGGGACTATTTCACGCGCCGCGCTGTGAATTTCTTGCCATTTAGGGCAGGCCTCGACCGTAGCCTCCAGCTCGCACACGAGGACCCTCGAGAAAAGGTGTACCCAGGCGGCGAGCCGAGCCCCCCCGACCCCAGCGGACCAAAAGGCTATAGCCCACGGCCTCGGTATTTCCAGCTGCGCGCTGGGCATGTCTTGCCATTTTAGGGCAGGCTTCTGACCGTAGCCTCCCACAGGGAACACGAGGACCCTCGAAAAGACTGTACCCATTTCCGACGACCAAAGCCCCCCCTCCCCAACCCCCGCGGACCAACGGCTATAGCCCACCGGCCTCGGTGACTATTTCACGCTGCGTCGGCTGGGCATTTCTTGCCATTTAGGGCGGGCGACCGTAGCCTCCCAGGGTACGAGGACCCTCGAAAAGGCATGCCATTTCCAGGCCCCGAGCCCCGACCCTGCGGACCAGGCTATGCCCACCGGCCTCGTGACTATTTCACGCGCGCTGGACATTTCTTGCCATTTAGGCAGGCCTCTAACCAGCCTCCCTCGAAAAGACTGTACCCATTCCGGCGACCCGAGCCCCGAGCGCCCCTCGGCCCCAGCGGACCAAGGCTATAGCCCACCGGCCTCGGTGACTATTTCACGCAGCTGCGCGCTGGGAATTTTTTGCCATTTTGGGCAGGCTTCTGACCGTAGCCTCCGACTGGGTACACGAGGACCCTCGAAAAGACTGTACCCATTTCCAGCGACCCAGGCCCCGAAACCCCTCCCGACCCCAGCGGACCAGGCTGTAGCCCACCGGCCTCGTGACTATTTCACGCTGCGCGCTGGGAATTTCTTGCCATTTTAGGGCAGGCCTCTCCGTAGCCTCCCAGCTGGGTACGAGGACCCTCGAAAAGGCTGTACCCATTTCGGCGACAAAGCCCCGAACGCCCCTCCCCAACCCCCGCGGACCAAAGGCTATAGCCCACCGGCCTCGGTGACTATTTCACGCGCTGCGCCGCTGGGCATGTCAGGCCATTTTAGGGCAGGCTTCTGACCGTAGCCTCCCACTGGGGACACGAGGACCCTCGAAAAGACTGTACCCATTTCCGACGAGCCCCGAAACCCCTCCCCAACCCCGCGGACCAAGGCTATAGCCCACCGGCCTCGGTGACTATTTCACGCTGCGCGCTGGGAATTTCTTGCCATTTTAGGGCAGGCCTCGTAGTAACTCCCTGGGCACCACGAGGCCCCTCGAAAGACTGTACCCATTTCCGGCCAGCCCCGAACCCCCTCCCAGCCCCAGCGGACCAGGCTATAGCCCACCGGCCTCGGTGACTATTTCACGCAGCTGCGCGCTGGGCATGTCTTGCCATTTAGGGCGGGCTTCTGGCCGTAGCCTCCCAGACGAGGACCCTCGAAAAGGCTGTACCCATTTCCGGCGGCGGGCCCGAAACCCCTCCCGGCCCCAGCGGACCAGGCTATAGCCCACGGCCTCGGTGACTATTTCACGCAGCTGCGCTGGGCATTTGCCATTTTAGGGCAGGCCTCGGCCGTAGCCTCCCTTTGGGCACACGAGGACCCTCGAAAGACTTGTACCCATTTCCGGCGAGCCCGAACCCCTCCCCAACCCCGCGGACCCAAAGGCTATAGCCCACCGGCCTCGGTGACTATTTCCTGTGCGCGCTGGGCATTTCTTGCCATTTTAGGCAGGCTTGGCCGTAGCCTCCCGAATGGGTACGAGGACCCTCGAAAAGACTGTACCCATTTCCGGCGACCAGGCCCCCGAAACCCCTCGACCCCAGCGGACCAAAGGCTATAGCCCACCGGCCTCGGTGACTATTTCCTTGCTGCGCTGGGCATGTCTTGCCATTTTAGGCGGGCCTTGACCGTAGCCTCCAGATGGGTACGAGGACCCTCGAAAGATTGTACCCATTTCCAGCGACCGAGCCCGAAACCCCTCCCCAACCCCGCGGACCAAGGCTATAGCCCACGGCCTCGGTGGACTATTTCACGCGCTGCGCGCGCTGGGCATTTCTTGCCATTTAGGGCAGGCTCTGACCGTAGCCTCCCAGCTGGGCACGAGGACCCTCGAAAAGACTGTACCCATTTCCGGCGACAGGCCCCGACCCTCCCGACCCCGCGGACCAAGGCTATAGCCCCGGCCTCGGTGACTATTTCCTTGCTGCGCGCTGGGAATTTCTTGCCATTTAGGGCAGGCTTCTGACCGTAGCCTCCCAGAATGGGTACGAGGACCCTCGAAAGACTGTACCATTTCCGGCGAGAGCCCCGAAACCTCCCGGCCCAGCGGACCAAAGGCTATAGCCCACGGCCTCGGTGACTATTTCCGCAGCTGCGCGGTAGAATTTCTTGCCATTTTAGGGCGGGCTTCTGACCGTAGCCTCCCGAATGGGTACCACGAGGACCCTCGAAAAGACTGTACCCATTTCCGTGACGGCAGAGCCGAAACCCTCCCAACCCCAGCGGACCAGGCTATAGCCCACCGGCCTCGGTGACTATTTCACAGCTGCGCGCTGGGAATTTCTTGCCATTTTAGGGCAGGCTCTGACCGTAGCCTCCCAGGGTACGAGGACCCTCGAAAGACTGTACCCATTTCCAGACCGAGCCCCGAAACCCCCTCCCCAACCCCTGCGGACCAAAGGCTATAGCCCAACGGCCACGGTGACTATTTCAAGCGCTGCGCTGGGCATGTCGGCCATTTAGGGCAGGCTTCACACAGTAGCCTCCCACTGGTCACACGAGGAACCTCGAAACGACTGTACCCATTTCCGACGACCAGAGCCCCCGAAACCCCCTCCCCAACCCCCGCGGACCAAAGGCTATAGCCCACCGGCCTCGGTGACTATTTCACGCGCTGCGCCGCTGGGAATTTCTTGCCATTTTAGGGCAGGCTTCTGACCGTAGCCTCAGAATGGGTACACGAGGACCCTCGAAAAGACTGTACCCATTTCCAACGACCAGAGCCCCCGCAACCCCCTCCCCGGCCCAGCGGACCAAGGCTATAGCCACGGCCTCGGTGACTATTTCACCTGTATGCGCGGGGCATGTCTTGCCATTTTAGGGCAGGCCTTGGACCGTAGCCTCCCATGGGCTACGAGGACCCTCGAAGACTTGTACCCATTCCGACGCGAGCCCCGAAACCCCCTCCCAGGCCCAGCGGACCAAAGGTTATAGCCCACCGGCCTCGGTGACTATTTCAGCTGCGCTGGGCATTTCTTGCCATTTTAGGGCGGGGCTTGGCCAGGTAGCCTCCGAATGGGTACGAGGACCCTCGAAAAGACTGTACCCATTTCCGGACGAGCCCCGAGCCCCTCCCAGCCCCGCGGACCAGGCTATAGCCCACCGGCCTCGGTGACTATTTCCGCTGCGCGCTGGGAATTTCTTGCCATTTTAGGCGGGGCTCCGGACCGTAGCCTCCCAATGGGTACACGAGGACCCTCGAAAAGACTGTACCCATTTCCAACGACCAGAGCCCCCGAAACCCCTCCCCAACCCCCGCGGACCAAAGGCTATAGCCCACCGGCCTCGGTGACTATTTCACGCGCTGCGCCGATGGGAATTTCTTGCCATTTTAGGCAGGCTTCTGACCGTAGCCTCTGAATGGGTACACGAGGACCCTCGAAAAGACTGTACCCATTTCCAACGACCAGAGCCCCCGAAACCCCTCCCCAACCCCCGCGGACCAAAGGCTATAGCCCACCGGCCTCGTGACTATTTCACGCGCTGCGCCGCTGGGAATTTCTTGCCCTTTTAGGGCAGGCCTCTAACCGTAGACTCCCACTGGGTACACGAGGACCCTCGAAAAGACTGTACCCATTTCCGACGACCAGAGCCCCCGAACGCCCCTCCCCAACCCCCGCGGACCAAAGGCTATAGCCCACCGGCCTCGGTGACTATTTCACGCGCTGCGCCGCTGGGCATGTCAGGCCATTTTAGGGCAGGCTTCTGACCGTAGCCTCCCACTGGGGACACGAGGACCCTCGAAAAGACTGTAACCATTTCCGACGACCGGGCCCCTCCCCGACCCCCAGCGGACCAAAGGCTATAGCCCACGGCCTCGGTGACTATTTCCTGTGCGCGCTGGGCATGTCTTGCCATTTTAGGGCGGGCCTCAGTAGCCTCCTTTGGGCACGACGCCCCTCGAAAAGACTTTACCCATATCGGCGCGAGCCCCAGAACCCCTCCCCGGCCCCGCGGACCGTCTGTAGCCCACCGGCCTCGGTGACTATTTCACAGCTGCGCGCTGGGCATTTCTTGCCATTTTAGGGCGGGCTTGACCCTCGAATGGGTACGAGGACCTCGAAAGACTGCCATTGCGGCCGCGACCACCCCCCCCCCCCCTCGGCCAGGCTATAGCCCACCGGCCTCGGTGACTATTTCCTGTGACTGCGCGGCTGGGCATGTCTGGCCATTTTAGGGCGGGCCTCGACCGTAGCCTCCCACTGGGCTACGAGGACCCTCGAAAAGATTGTACCCATTCCGGCGACCGGAACCCAGAAACCCCTCCCCAACCCCGCGGACCACCGGGTATAGCCCACCGGCCACGGTGACTATTTCACGTCTTTGCGCCGCTGGGCATTTATTGCCATTTAGGGCAGGCTTCGGACCGTAGCCTCCCAGGCACACGAGGACCCTCGAAAGACTGTACCCATTTCCGGCGAGCCCGAGCCCCTCCCAGCCCCAGCGGACCAAAGGCTATAGCCCACCGGCCTCGGTGACTATTTCACCTTGCGCTGGGAATTTCTTGCCATTTTGGCGGCCGTAGCCTCCGAATGGGTACGAGGACCCTCGAAAGATTGTACCCATTTCCAGCGACGGGCCCGAAACCCCTCCCAACCCCAGCGGACCAAGGCTATAGCCCACCGGCCTCGGTGACTATTTCACCTGCTGCGCGGTGGGAATTTCTTGCCATTTTAGGCGGGGCTTCTGACCGTAGCCTGCTGAATGGGTACGAGGACCCTCGAAAAGACTGTACCCATTTCCAACGACCCGAGCCCCGCCCTCCCCAACCCCGGACCAAGGCTATAGCCCACCCGGCCTCGTGACTATTTCCGCAGCGCTGCGCCAGCTGAATTTCTTGCCCATTTTAGGGCAGGCCTCTAACCGTAGACTCCCGGCTGGGTACGAGGACCCTCGAAAAAGGCATGCCCATTTCCGGCGAGCCCCAGAAACCCCTCCCGGCCCCGGACCAAGGCTATAGCCCACGGCCTCGGTGACTATTTCAGCAGCGCTGCGCCAGGCATGTCAGGCCATTTTAGGGCGGGCTTGACCGTAGCCTCCCAGAATGGGACACGAGGACCCTCGAAAGACTGTAACCATTTAGGCGACCCGGAACCCCGAAACCCCTCGGCCCCAGCGGACCAAAGGCTATAGCCCACGGCCTCGGTGACTATTTCCTGACTGCGCTTGGGAATTTCTTGCCATTTTAGGCGGGCTTCGACCGTAGCCTCTGAATGGGTACGAGGACCTCGAAAGACTGTACCCATTTCCAACGACCGAGCCCCGAAACCCTCCCAGACCCCGCGGACCAAAGGCTATGGCCCACGGCCTCGGTGACTATTTCACCAGCTGCGCCCCAGGCATGTCGAGGCCATTTAGGGCGGGGCTTGACCGTAGCCTCCCCGGGACACGAGGACCCTCGAAAGACTGTAACCATTTCCGGCGACCAGGGCCCCGAAACCCCTCCCGACCCCGGGACCAGGCTATAGCTCACCGGCCTCGGTGGACTATTTCACCTGTTCTTGTGGGCATGTCTTGCCATTTAGGCAGGCCTTTGACGTAGCCTCACCCCTGGGCACGAGGCCCCTCGAAAGACTTTACCCATTTCCGGCGGGCCCCGAACCCCCTCCCAACCCCGCGGACCAAATGCTAGCCCACGGCCTCGGCGACTATTTCACGCTGCGCTTGGGCATTTCTTGCCATTTTAGGGCGAGCTTCGGCCGAGCCTCCCGAATGGGTACACGAGCCTCGAAAAGACTGTACCCATTTCCGGCGACGGCCCCGAAACCCCCTCGCCCACCCGATCGGACCACAGGCTATAGCCCACCGGCCTCGGTGACTATTTCACCTTGTGCGCGCTGGGCATGTCTGGCCATTTTAGGCGGGGCTTGACCGTAGCCTCCCACTTTGGGCTACGAGGACCCTCGAAAAGATTGTACCCATTACCGGCGGAACCCATGAAACCCCCTCCCAGCCCCAGCGGACCAAGGTTATAGCCCACCGGCCTCGGTGACTGACTATTTCGCAGCTGCGCGCTGGGCATGTCTTGCCATTTTAAGGCGGGCCTCGGCCGTAGCCTCCCTTGGGCTGCGAGGACCCTCGAAAGACTGTACCCATTTCCGGCGACCAGGCCTGAGCCTCCCGGCCCCGCGGACCAAGGCTATAGCCCACGGCCTCGGTGACTATTTCCTTGACTGCGCGCTGGGAATTTCTTGCCATTTTAGGCGGGGCTTGGCCGTAGCCTCACGAATGGGTACGAGGACCCTCGAAAAGACTGTACCCATTTCCAACGACCAGAGCCCCCGAAACCCCTCCCCAACCCCCGCGGACCAAAGGCTATAGCCCACCGGCCTCGGTGACTATTTCACTGCGCTGCTTGATGAATTTCTTGCCATTTAGGCGGGCTTCTGACCGTAGCCTCTGAATGGGTACGAGGACCCTCGAAAGACTGTACCCATTTCCGGCGGCGAGCCCGAGCGCCCCTCCCGACCCCAGCGGACCAGGCTATAGCCCACCGGCCTCGTGACTATTTCACGCGCTGCGCCGCTGGGAATTTCTTGCCCTTTTAGGGCAGGCCTCTAACCGTAGACTCCCACTGGGTACACGAGGACCCTCGAAAAGACTGTACCCATTTCCGACGACCAGAGCCCCCGAACGCCCCTCCCCAACCCCCGCGGACCAAAGGCTATAGCCCACCGGCCTCGGTGACTATTTCACGCGCTGCGCCGCTGGGCATGTCAGGCCATTTTAGGGCAGGCTTCTGACCGTAGCCTCCCACTGGGGACACGAGGACCCTCGAAAAGACTGTAACCATTTCCGACGACCAGAACCCCCGAAACCCCCTCCCCAACCCCCGCGGACCAAAGGCTATAGCCCACCGGCCTCGGTGACTATTTCCTTGCAGCTGCGCCCGCTGGGCATGTCTTGCCCATTTTGGGCAGGCCTCTGGCGTAGCCTCAGCTGGGCACGAGGCCCCTCGAAGACTTTACCCATTTCCGGCGGAGCCCCGAACCCCCTCCCAACCCCCGGACCAAATGCTATAGCCCACCGGCCTCGGTGACTATTTCCAGCAGCTGCGCGCTGGGCATTTCTTGCCATTTTATGGCAGGCTTGGCCGTAGCCTCCCAGAATGGGTACGAGGACCCTCGAAAAGGCTGTACCCATTTCCGGACCAGGCCCGAAACCCCTCGCCAGCCCCAGCGGACCAAGGCTATAGCCCACCGGCCTCGGTGACTATTTCACAGCTGCGCTGAAATTTCTTGCCATTTTAGGGCAGGCCTCGGCCGTAACTTCAGCCCAGGCACGAGGACCCTCGAAAAGACTGTACCCATTTCCGGCGACCGGAACCCCCGACCCTCCCGGCCCCGCGGACCAAAGGCTATAGCCCACCCTCGGTGACTATTTCCGCAGCGCTGCGCGCTGGGCATGTCTTGCCATTTAGGGCAGGCTTCTGGCCGTAGCCTCCACTGGGCTACGAGGACCCTCGAAAGATTGTACCCATTTCCAAGCGACCAGCCCCAAAACCCCTCCCCAACCCCAGCGGACCAAGGCTATAGCCCACCGGCCTCGGTGACTATTTCCGCAGCTGCGCGCTGGGCATTTCTTGCCATTTAGGGCAGGCCTCGACCGTAGCCTCCTCCCAGGCACCACGAGGACCCTCGAAAAGACTGTACCCATTTCGGCGGAGGCCCCCAGGCCCCTCGGCCCCGCGGACCAAAGGCTATAGCCCACCGGCCTCGGTGACTATTTCCTTGTATTTGCGCTGAGCATTTTGCCATTTAGGGCGGGCCTCTGTAACAGTAGCCTCCCACTTTGGGCACTAGGACCCTCGAAAAGGCGTACCCATTTCGGTCCCAGGCCTACGCCCTCCCAGCCCCGCGGACCAAGGCTAAAGCCCACCCGGCCTCGGCGACTATTTAACGTGCTGCTTGCCGCTGGACATTTCTTGCCATTTTAAGGCGGGCTTCGGCCGTAGCCTCCCAGCTGGGCTACGAGACCCTCAAAAGCTGTACCCATTTCCGATGACGAGCCCCGAAACCCCTCAACCCCCAGCGGACCAAAGTTTAGCCACGGGCTTTCGGTGACTATTTCACCTTGTGCTGCTGGGCATTTCTTTCAATTTTAGGGCAGGCCTCTGTAGCCTCCCAAGCGAGGACCTTGAAAAGCGTACCATTTCGATGCCCAGGCCCCGAACCCTTCCCCGACCCCAGCGGACCAAAGCTACTAGCCCACCAGCCTCGGCGACTATTTAACGTCTTTGCGCGCTGTGCCATTTTCTTGCCATTTAGGGCGGGCTTAACCGTAGCCTCCCTGGGCAGGAGGACCCTCAAAAGAGCTGTACCCATTTCCGACGGCGAGCCGCGAAACCCCTCCCAACCCCAGCGGACCAAATGTTATGACCACGGCCTGGGTGACTATTTCGCAGCGACTGCGCTTGTTGGGCATTTCTTGCCATTTTAGGGCGGGGCTTCTAACCGTAGCCTCCCTTGAGGCACAGGGAGGACCCTCGAAAAGACTATACCCATTTCCGTGCGGCAGGCCGCAAACCCCTCCCCAACCCCCGCGGACCAAATGTTATAGGCCACCGGCATTCGGTGACTATTTCACCTTGTTGCGCCCGGCGGGCATTTCTTGCCATTTTAGGCGGGCTTCGCAAGTAGCCTCGGCGGGCACGGGAGGACCCTCAAAAGACTATACCCATTTGGCGACGAGCCCGCCAAAACCCCCTCCCGACCCCAGCGGACCCGTGTTATAGCCACCGGCCTCGGTGACTATTTCACCGCAGCTGCGCGCTGGGCATTTCTTGCCATTTTAGCGCGGGCCTCTAACCGTAGCCTCCCGCGGGCACGAGACCCTCAAAAGGCTGTACCCATTTCCGATGCGAGCCCCGAGACCCCCTCCCCGGCCCAGCGGACCAAAGGCTATAGCCCACCGGCCTCGGCGACTATTTCACGTGCTTTGCGCCTCTGGGCATTACTTGCCATTTCTGGCGGGCTTCTGACCGTAACCTCCCACCTGGATACCACGAGACCCTCGAAAAACATGCCATTCGATGCCCAGATCCCCCGAACCCTCCTCCCCAACCCCCGCGGACCAAAAGCTATAGCCCACCGGCCTCGGCGACTATTTAACGTGCTGCGCCGCTGGATACTTCTTGCCATTTTAGGGCAGGCTTCTGACCGTAGCCTCCCACTGGGCACACGAGGACCCTCGAAAATACTGTACCCATTTCCGGCGGCAGGCCCTGAATACCCCCTCCCCAACCCCCGCGGACCAAAGGTTATAGCCCACCGGCCTCGGTGACTATTTCACGCGCTGCGCCGCTGGGCATTTTTTGCCATTTTAGGGCAGGCCTCTAACCGTAGCCTCCCACTGGGCACACTAGGACCCTCGAAAAGACTGTACCCATTTCCCAGTCCCAGAGCCCCTAAACGCCCCTCCCCAACCCCCGCGGACCAAAGGCTAAAGCCCACCGGCCTCGGCGACTATTTAACGTGCTGCGCCGCTGGACATTTCTTGCCATTTTAGGGCAGGCTTCTGACCGTAGCCTCCCACTGGGCACACGAGGACCCTCGAAAATACTGTACCCAAAGCCCTTGAAACCCCCTCCCCAACCCCCGCGGACCAAGGGTTATATCCCACCGGCCTCGGTGACTATTTCACGCGCTGCGTCGCTGGGTATTTCTTGCCATTTTAGGGCAGCCTCTAACCGTAGCCTCCCACTGGGCACACTAGGACCCTCGAAAAGACTGTACCCATTTCCCAGTCCCAGAGCCCCCAATATCCCCTCCCCAACCCCCGCGGACCAAAGGCTAATGCCCACCGGCCTCGGCGACTATTTCAAGCGCTGCGCGCGGGCATTTCGTGCCATTTAGGGCGGGCCTCTGACCGTAGCCTCCGGGCACACGAGGACCCTCGAAAAACTGTACCCATTTAGGCGGCGAGGCCCCAGGCGGCCTTCCCCAACCCCCGAGGACCAAAGGCTATAGCCCACCGGCCTCGGTGACTATTTCACGCACTGCGCCGCTGGGCATTTCTTGCCATTTTAGGGCAGGTCTCTAACGTAGCCTCCCACTGGGCACACGAGAACCCTCGAAGAGACTGTACATATTTCCGACGAGCCCCGAACCCCCTCCCCGGCCCCGGACCAAAGGCTATAGCCCACCGGCCTCGGTGACTATTTCACGCGCTGCGCCGCTGGGAATTTCTTGCCATTTTAGGGTAGGCCTCTGACCGTAGCCTCCCACTGGGCACATGAGGACCCTCGAAAAGGCTGTACCCATTTCTGATGCCCAGAGCCCCAGATCTTCCCTCCCCAACCCCCGCGGACCAAAGGCTATAGCCCACCGGCCTCGGCGACAATTTCACGCGATGCGCCGCTGGGCATGTCTTGCCATTTTAGGGCAGGCCTCTGACCGTAGCCTTCCACTGGGCACACGAGGACCCTCGAAAAGACTGTACCCATTTCCGAAGACCAGAGCCCCCGAACCCCCCACCCCAAGCTCCGCGGAGCAAAGGTTATAGCCCACCGGCCTCGGCGAGTATTTCACGCGCTGCGCCGCTGGGAATTTCTTATCATTTTAGGGTAGGCTTCTGACCGTAGCCTCCCACTGGGTACACGAGGACCCTCGAAAAGACTGTACCAATTTCCGATGACCAGAGCCCCCGAACCCGCTCCCAGCCCCGCGGACCAGGCTATAGCCCACGGCCTCGGTGACTATTTCATCGCTGCGCGCTCGGTATTTCTTGCCATTTTAGGGCAGGCTTCTGACCTTAGCCTCCCACTGGACACACGAGAACCCTTGAAAAGATTGTACCCATTTCCGATGACGGGCCCGAAACTCCCTCCCGACCCCAGCGGACCAGGCTATAGCCCACCGGCCTCGGCGACTATTTCACGCGCTGCGCCGCTGGGCATTTCTTGCCATTTTAGGGCAGGGCTCTGACCGTAGCCTCCCACTGGGCACACGAGGACCCTCTAAAAGACTGTACATATTTCTGATGACCAGAGCCCCCGAAACCCCCTCCCCAACCCCCGCGGACCAAAGGCTATAGCCCACCGGCCTCGGTGATTATTTCACGCACTGCGCCGCTGGGCATTTCTTACCATTTTTGGGCAGCCTCTGACCGTAGCTTCCCACTGGGCACACGAGGACCCTCGAAAAGACTGTACCCATTTCCGAAGACCAGAGCCCCCGAACCCCCCACCCCAAGCTCCGCGGAGCAAAGGTTATAGCCCACCGGCCTCGGCGAGTATTTCACGCGCTGCGCCGCTGGGCATTTCTTATCATTTTAGGGTAGGCTTCTGACCGTAGCCTCCCACTGGGTACACGAGGACCCTCGAAAAGACTGTACCAATTTCCGATGACCAGAGCCCCCGAACCCCGCTCCCCAACCCCCGCAGACCAAAGGCTATAGCCCACCGGCCTCGGTGACTATTTCATGCGCTGCGCCGCTCGGTATTTCTTGCCATTTTAGGGCAGGCTTCTGACCTTAGCCTCCCACTGGACACACGAGAACCCTTGAAAAGACTGTACCCATTTCCGATGACCAGAGCCCCCGAAACTCCCTCCTCAACCCCCGCGGACAAAAGGCTATAGCCCACCGGCCTCGGCGACTATTTCACGCGCTGCGCCGCTGGGCATTTCTTGCCATTTTAGGGCAGGCTTGGCGTAGCCTCCCAGGCACGAGGACCCTCGAAAAGACTGTACATATTTTCGACGAGCCCCGAGCCCCTCCCAACGCCCGCGGACCAAAGGCTATAGCCCAACGGCCTCGGTGACTATTTCACCTTTGCGCGCTGGGTATTCTTGCCTTTTAGGGCAGGCCTCGACCGTAGCTTCCCCACTTTGGGCTGCGAGGACCCTCGAAAGACTGTACCAATTTCCGGCGAGCCCCCAAAACCCCTCCCAACCCCAGCGGACCAAGGCTATAGCCCACGGCCTCGGCGACAATTTCACTGCTGCGCGCTGGGCATGTCATGCCATTTAGGGCAGGCGCCGGCCGTAGCCACCCAGGCACACAGTACCCTCGAAAAGACTATAGTATTTCCGGCGACCAGGCCCGGAACCCCCTCCCCAACTCCCGTGGACCAAAGGCTATAGCCCACCGGCCTCGGTGACTATTTCACGCGCTGCGCCGCTGGGCATTTCTTGCTATTTTAGGGCAGGGTTCTGATCGTAGCCTCCCACTGGGCACACGAGGACCCTCGAAAAGACTGTACCCATTTCCGACGCCCAGAGCCCCCGAAACCCCCTCCCCAACACCCGCGGACCAAGGGTTATATCCCACCGGCCTCGGTGACTATTTCACGCGCTGCGTCGCTGGGTATTTCTTGCCATTTTAGGGCAGGCCTCTGACCGTAGCCTCCCATTGGGCACACGAGGGCCCTCAAAAAGACTGTACCCATTTCGGACGACCAGAGCCCCCGAAACACCCTCCCCAACCCCCGCGGACCAAAGGCTATAGCCCACCGGCCTCGGTGACTATTTCACGCGCTGCGCCGCTGGGCATTTCTTCCCATTTTAGGGTAGGCCTCTGACCGTAGCCTCCCACTGGGCACACGAGGACCCTCGAAAAGACTGTACCCATTTCCGATGCCCAGAGCCCCAGAACTTCCCTCCCCAACCCCCGCGGACCAAAGGCTATAGCCCACCGGCCTCGGCGACAATTTCACGCATTGCGCGGCTGGGCATTTCTTGCCATTTTGGGCAGGCTTCTAACCGTAGCCTCCCACTGGGTACACGAGGACCGTCGAAAAACACTGTACCCATTTCCGACGTCCAGAGCTCAGAACTTCCCTCCCGGCCCAGCGGACCAAAGGTATAGCCAACGGCCTCGGCGACTATTTCACAGCTGCGCGCTGGCATTTCTTGCCATTTTAGGCAGGGCTCTGACGTAGCCTCCCACTGCCCAGGCTGCGAGGACCCTCAAAAGACTGTACCCATTTCCGGCGCCCGAGCCCCGAGCGCCGGTCCCGACCCCGCGGACCAGGCTATAGCCCACCGTCCTCGGCGTATAGTTCACGCGCTGCGCCGCTTTACATTTTTTGCAATTTTCGGGAAGGCTTCTGTCCTTAGCCTCCCACTGGTCCCACGAGGACCCTAAAAAATACTGTACCCATTTCCGGCCAGGCCCCGACGCCCATCCCAGCCCCGCGGACCAAGGCTATAGCCAACCGGTCTTGGCGACTATTTCTCGTTCTGCGCCGCTGGACATTTCTTGCCATTTTAGGTCAGGCGTCTGACCGTAGCCTCCCACATAGCACACGAGGACCCTGGAAAATACTATACCCATTTCCGACGACCAGAGCCCCAGAAACAACCTCCCCGGCCCCGCGGACCAAAGGCTATAGCCCACCGGCCTCGGTGACTATTTCCGCAGCTGCGCGCTGGGTATTTCTTGCCATTTAGGGCAGGCCTCTGACCGTAACCTCCCAGGCACGAGGACCCTCGAAAAGGCAGTACCATTTCCGGCGGCGAGCCCCGAAACCCCCTCCCAGCGGACCAAGGCTATAGCCCACCGGTATCGGCGACTATTTCACGTGCTGCGCTGCTGGACATTTCTTGCCATTTTAGGGCAGGCCTCGCCGTAGCCTCCCTTTGGGAAAATGAGGACCTTGAAAAGACTGAACCCATTTCCGGGCGGAACCCCAAACGCCTCCCGAGCCCGCAGACCAAAGGCTATAGCCCACCGGCCTTGGTGACTATTTCACGCGCTGCACCGCTGGGCATTACTTGCCATTTTACGGCAGGCTTCTGACCGTAGCCTCCCACTGGGCACACAAGGACCCTCGAAAAGACTGTACTCATTTCCGACGCCCAGAGCCCCCGAACGCCCCTCCCCAACCCCCGCGGACCAAAGGCTATAGCCCACCGGCGTCGGCGACTATTTTACGTGCTACGCCACTGGGCATGTCTTGCCATATTAGGGCAGGCTTTTGACTGTAGGCTCCCACTGGGCACATGAGGACCCTCGAAAAGACTGTACCCATTTCTTACGCGAGCCCAGGCGCCCTCGCCACCCCAGCGGACCAAAGGCTATAGCCCACCGGCCAGTGTTGCGCTTCATCGCTGGGCATTTCTTGCCGCACAGGGCAGCCCTCTGACCGTAGAATCCCGCTGGGCACATGAGGACACTCGAAAAGGCTGTACCCATTTCCGATGCCACAGGCCCCGAACCCTCCCGGCCCCGGACCGTCTTCAGCCCACCGGCCTCGGCGACTATTTCACGCGCTGCGCCGCTGGATATTTCTTGCCATTTTAGGGCAGGCCTCTTACCGTAGCCTCCGCACTGCAGGGCGCTCGAAAGACTGTACCCATTTCCGGCGACCGAGCCTCGAAACCCCCTCCCAGCCCCAGCGGACCAAAGGCTATAGCCACCGGCCTCGGCGACTATTTCACGCGCTGCGATGTCTTACCATTTTAGGCAGGCTTCTGGCCGTAGCCTCCCAGGCACACAAGGACCCTCAAAGACCGTACCCATTTCCGGCGCGAGCCCCAGGCGCCCCTCCCAGCCCCAGCGGACCAGCTATAGCCCACGGCCTCGGCGACTATTTCGCCGCTGCATCGCGGGCATTTCTTGCCCTTTTGGGCAGCCCTCGACCGTAGCCTCCTCACGGGCACACGAGGACCCTCGAAAGCTGTACCCATTTCGATGCGGGCCCAGACCCCCTCCCAGCCCAGTGGACCAAAAGCTATAGCCCACCGGCCTCGGCGACTATTTACATGCAGCTGCATCGCGAGCATTTCTTGCCCCTTTTAGGGTAGCCCTCTGACCGTAAGCCTCCTCTTGGGCACCGAGGACCCTCGAAAAGAGCCTGTACCCATTTCCGATGCGGGCCCAGAACCCCCTCCCCAGCCCAGTGGACCAAAGTTATAGCCACCGGCCTCGGCAACTATTTCCTGCAGCGGCTGGGCGGGTATTTCTTGCCATTTTGGGCAGGCCTATAACCGTAGCCTCCCCGGGAAGGCGAGGACCTTGAACTGTACCCATTTCCAGGTGAGCCCCGAGCGCCCCTCGCCCATCCCAGCGGGCCAAAGGCTATATTTCCACGCTGCGCTGGGTATGTCTTGCCATTTTAGGCGGGCATCGACCGTAGCCTCCCAGGCACACAAGGACCCTCGAAAAGGCCGTGCCATTTCCGGCGGACGGGCGAAACACCCTCCCCAACCCCCGCGGACCATAGGCCATAGACCCCGACCTCGGCGACCATTTCACGTGCTGCGGCGCTGGGCATTTCGTGCCATTTAGGGCGGGGCCTCGGCCGTAGCCTCCCCAGGCACACAAGGACCCTCGAAAGGCCGTACCATTTCCGGCGCCCAGGCCGAGCGCCCCTCCACAACCCCGCGGACCAAGGCTATAGCCCACCCGGCCTCGGCGACTATTTCGCCTCTGCATCGCGAGCATTTCTTGCCCTTTAGGGCAGCCCTCGGCCGTAGCCTCCTCGGGCACGAGGACCCTCGAGGCTGTACCCATTTCCGATGCCCAGGCCCTGAACCCCCTCCCGGCCCAGTGGACCAAGCTATAGCCCACGGCCTCGGCAGCTATTTCACGCGCGAGCAGCTGGGTATTCTTGCCATTTTGGGCGAGGCCTCTGACCGTAGTCTCCCACTGGGTGCAGGAGGACCCTCGAAAAGACTGTACCCATTCCGACGCCGAGAGCCCCCGAACGCCCCTCCCCAACCCCCGCGGACCAAAGGCTATAGCCCACCGGCCTCGGTGACTATTTCACGTGCTGCGCCGCTGGACATTTCTTGCCATTTTAGGGCAGGCGTCTGGCCGTAGCCTCCCACTGGGCACAAGAGGACCCTCGAGAAGGCCTTGTACCCATTTCCGGCGACCCGGGCCCGAAACCCCTCCCAGCGGACCAAAGTTTATAGCCCACCGGCCTCGGTGACTATTTCACGCACTGCGCCGCTGGGCATTTCTTGCCATTTTAGGGCAGGCCTCTAACCGTAGCCTCCCACTGGGAAAACGAGGACCTTCGAAAAGACTGTACCCATTTCCCAGGCCCAGAGCCCCAGAACGCCCCTCCCCAACCCCCGCGGAGCAAAGGCTATAGCCCACCGGCCTCGACGACTATTTCACGTGCTGCGCCGCTGGATATTTCTTGCCATTTTAGGGCAGGCCTCTGACCGTAGCCTCCCACTTGGGCTGCGAGGGGCGGTCGAAAAGGCATGTACCCATTTCCGGCGACCGAGCCACGAAACCCCTCGGCCCGCTGACCAAGGGCTATGGCCAACCCGGCCTCGGCGTGACTATTTCGCCGCTGCATCGCTGGGCATTTCTTGCCCGCGCAGGGCAGCCCTCTGACCGTAGCCTCTGGGCACCACGAGACACTTTCGAAAAGACTGTACCCATTTCCGATGCCACAGGCCCGAACCCCACCCTGACCCCAGCGGACCAAGGCTCCAGCCCACGGCCTCGGCGACTATTTCACGTGCTGCGCGCTGGATATTTCTTGACATTTTTGGGCAGGCCTCGACCGTAGCCTCCCCAGGCACGAGGATGCTCGAAAAAACTGTACCCATTTCCGGCGACGCCACGAAACCCCTCCCGGCCCCAGCGGACCAAAGGCTATAGCCCACCGGCCTCGGCGACTATTTCACACGCTGCGCCGCTGGGCATGTCTTGCCATTTTAGGCAGGCTTATGAACGTAGCCTCCCAGGCGCCTGACCCTCGAAAGACCGTACCCATTTCCGGCATACAGGCCCCAGGCGCCCTTCCGATCTCGGACCAAAGGCTATAGCCCACCGGCCTCGGCGACTATTTCACGCGCTGCGCCATCGCCGGGCATTTCTTGCCCTTACAGGGGCAGCCCTCGACCGTAGCCTCTGCGGGCACACGAGGACCCTCGAAGGCTGTGCCATTTCCGATGCAGGCCCACGAACCCCCTCCCAGCCCGGACCAGCTATAGCCCACCGGCCTCGGCAGCTATTTCCTGAGCCTTTGGGTATTTCTTGCCATTTTGGGCAGGCCTCGGCCGTAGTCTCCCATGGGTGCGGAGGACCCTCGAAAAAGGGCATACCCATTCCGGCCGAGAGCCCCAGGCGCCCCTCCCGACCCCAGCGGACCAAAGGCTATAGCCCACCGGCCTCGGTGACTATTTCACGTGCTGCGCTTGTTGGACATTTCTTGCCATTTCGGGCAGGCTTCTGGCGTAGCCTCTAGCAGGCACAAGAGGACCCTCGAAAATGTACCCATTTCAAGCGACCAGGCCCCGAGCCCCTCCCCAGCCCCAGCGGACCAAAGGTTATAGCCACCGGCCTCTGGCGACTATTTCACGGCGCTGCGCGCGGGCATTTCTTGCCATTTAGGGCGGGCCTCGACCGTAGCCTCTTGGGCACACAAGGACCCTCGAAAAGGGCTGTGCCCATTTCAAGCGGCCGGGCCCCGAAACCCCTCCCGGCCCGCGGACCAAAGGCTACCAGCCACCCGGCCTCGGCGACTATTTCACGTGCTGCGCGCTGGATATTTCTTGCCATTTTAGGGCAGGCCTCTGGCCCGTAGCCTCCCCGGCTGGGCATACCTGGCGACCCTCGAAAGACCGTGCCATTTCCGGCCACGGGCCCCAGGCGGCCCTCGGCCCGGACGAGGCTGTAGCCCACGGCCTCGGCGACTATTTCACGTTGCGCCGCGGGGCATTTCTTGCCCACAGGGCAGCCCTCGACCGTAGCCTCCCTCTGGGCACACGGACCCTCGAAAGGCTGTACCATTTCCGATGCCCAGCCCCGACCTCCCGCCCGGACCAAAGGCTATAGCCACGGCCTCGGCGCAGCTGGGCGCTGGGTATTTCTTGCCATTTTGGGCGGGCCTCTGTAGTAGCCTCCCAGCGGGGCAGGACCTTGAAAAGGCGTACCCATTTCCCGGGCCCGAGCCCCTCGCCCCTCCGACCCGGGCCAAGGCTATATTTCCGCACCTGCGCGCTGGGTATGTCTTGCCATTTTAGGGCAGGCATCGACCGTAGCCTCCACTGGGCACAGGACCCTCGAAAACCGTACCCATTTCCGGCGAGCCCGAGCCCCTCCCCAGCCCCGGACCAGGCTATAGCCCCGACCTCGGCGACCATTTCACGTGCTGCTGCGCCGCTGGGCATTTCTTGCCATTTGGCAGGCGGCCCGTAGCCTCCCACCCAGGCACAGGACCCTCGAAAAACCGTACCCATTTCCGGCCCGAGCCGAGCGCCCTCCCAGCAGCGGACCAAGGCTATAGCCCACCGGCCTCGGCGACTATTTCACGCCGCGGGGCATTTCTTGCCCAGGGCAGCCCTCGACGTAGCCTCCTGGGCACGAGGACCCTCGAAAAGCTGTACCCATTTCCGATGCCCGGGCCCCAGCCCCCTCCCCAGGCCCGGACCAAAAGCCCCACCTCGGCAACTATTTCACGGCAGCGCGGTATTTCTTGCCATTTTGGGCAGGCCTCGACCGTAGTCTCCCCTGGGTGCGAGGACCCTCGAAAATGTACCCATTCCGGCGAGCCCCGACGCCTCCCCCCCCGCGGACCAAGGCTATAGCCCACGGCCTCGGTGACTATTTCACGTGCTGCGCTGGACATTTCTTGCCATTTTCGGGCAGGCTTCGGCCGTAGCCTCCCGCAGGCTGAGGACCCTCGAAAAAGGCTGCCATTTCCGACGCCCCGAAACCCCTCCCGGCCCCAGCGGACCAGGTTATAGCCCACGGCCTCGACTATTTCGCGCGCGCTGGGCATTTCTTGCCATTTTAGGGCAGGCCTCGGTAGCCTCCCAGGGCACAGGACCCTCGAAAGGCGGACCCATTTCCGGCGAGCCCAGGCGCCCCCTCCGGACCCAGCGGAGCCCACGGCCTCGGCACTATTTCACCTTGTTGGGCTGGGTATTCTTGCCATTTTGGGCAGGCCTCTAACCGTAGCCTCACTGGGCGGACCTTGAAAAGTACCCATTTCCGGGGCCAGGCCCCGGTCGCCTCCCAGCCCCGGGCCAGGCTATATTTCCGTGCGCGCTGGGTATGTCTTGCCATTTTAGGGCATCTGACCGTAGCCTCCCTGGGCACACAAGGACCCTCGAAAGCCGTACCCATTTCCGGCGAGCCCGAAACACCCTCCCAGCCCGCGGACCAAAGGCTGCCCGACCTCGGCGACCATTTCACGTGCTGCGCTGGGCATTTCTTGCCATTTGAGCCTCGGAGCCTCCCTCCCCAGGCACACGAGGACCCTCGAAAAGGTACCCATTTCCGCCAGGCCGAGCCCCTCCAACCCCGCGGACCAAAGGCTATAGCCCACCGGCCTCGGCGACTGTTTTTCTGCATGCGGGGCATTTCTTGCCCTTTGCAGCCTCGACCGTAGCCTCTCAGGCTGCAGGGACCCTCGAAAAGGTACCCATTTCCGATGCGGGAACCCCCTCCCCCCAGCGGACCAAAGCTATAGCCCACGGCCTCGGCAGACTATTTCACGCAGCGGCGCGCTGGGTATTTCTTGCCATTTTGGGCGGGCCTCGACCGTAGTCTCCAGGTGCAGAGGACCTCGAAAGCCATTTCCGGCGCGAGCCCCGAGCGCCCCTCCCAGCGGACCAGGCTATAGCCCACCGGCCTCGGTGACTATTTCACGTGCTGCGCGCTGGACATTTCTTGCCATTTTGGGCAGGCTTCGGCGTAGCCTCCAGGCACGAGGACCCTCGAAAAGGCTGTACCCATTTCCGGCGAGGCCCCGAAACCCCTCCCAACCCCAGCGGACCAGGTTTATAGCCCACCGGCCTCGGCGACTATTTCACGCGCGCGCTGGGCATTTGGGCAGGGCGTAGCCTCCCCGGGCACCGGGACCCTCGAAAAGGCCGTACCATTTCCGATGCGAGCCCCAGACCCTCCCCAACCCCCGGACCAAGGCTATAGCCCACCGGCCTCGGACTATTTCGCGCGCTGGGCATTTCTTGCCATTTGGGCAGGCGACGCCTCGACCGTACCTCCTGGGCACACGAGGACCCTCGAAAAGGCTGTACCCATTTCCGGCGAGCCCGAACCCCCTCCCGGCCCCGGACCAAGGCTATAGCCCACGGCCTCGGCGACTATTTCGCCGCTGCATCGCTGGGCATTTCTTGCCATTTTAGGGCAGCCTGACCGTAGCCTCCCTTGGGCACCAGGACCCTCGAAAAGGCCATTTCCGGCCCAGGCCCGCCCCCTCCCCGGACCAAACATAGCCCACGCCGGCGCACTGCATCGCGGGCATTTCTTGCCATTTTAGGGGCCTCTGTAGCCTCCCACGGGCTGAGGACCCTCGAAAAGACCGTGCCATTTCCGATGCGAGCCCCGAACCTCCCGGCCCCGGACCAGCTAGCCCCGGCCTCGGCGACTATTTCCATGCGCTGCTGGGGCATTTCTTGCCATTTAGGGCAGGCCTCGACCGTAGCCTCCTGGGCAGAGACCCTCGAAAAGACTGTACCCATTTCCGTGCGAGCCCCGAGCCCCCCTCCCCCGGCCCAGACCAGCTATAGCCACGGCCTCGACTATTTCACCTTGCTGGGCATTTCTTGCCATTTAGGGCAGCCTCTGACCGTCCTCCCCGGGCAGAGGACCCTCGAAAGCATTGTACCCATTTCCGGCAGGCGAACCCCCTCCCGGCCCGGACCCGCTATAGCCCACCCTCGGCGACTATTTCATGCGCGCGGGCATTTCTTGCCATTTAGGGCAGCCCTCGACCGTAGCCTCCCAGGTGCAGAGGACCCTCGAAAAGGCTGTACCCATTTCCGACCCCCCGAGCCCCCCCACCCCAGCGGACCAGGCTATAGCCCACGGCCTCGGCGACTATTTCACGCTGCTGGCATTTCTTGCCATTTTAGGCAGCTTCGACCGTAGCCTCCACCCGGGCAGGGACCCTCGAAAAGACTGTACCCATTTCCGATGCAGGCCCCAGAACCCCCCTCCCCGGCCCAACGGCTACAGCCCGGCCTCGGCGACTATTTCACGCCTTGCTGGGCATTTCTTGCCATTTAGGGCAGGCCTCGACCGTAGCCTCCCAGGCACCACGAGGATGAAGACTGGACCCATTTTTATGCGAACCCCGAGCCCAACCCCCGGAGGCTATAGCCCACGGCCTCGGCGACTATTTCATGTGCGCTGGCATTTCTTGCCATTTTAGGCGGGCCTCGACCGTAGCCTCAGCTGGGCACGAGGACCCCGAAGACTAACATTTTGAGCCCCCCCAGCGGACAACTAGCAGCCTCGGCGACTATTTGTTGCGCGGGCATTTCTTGCCATTTTAGGCGAGCCTCGGCGTAGCCTCCCATGGGACACGACCCTCGAAAGACTGCACCCTTTTCCCACCCGAGCCCCGAACCCCCTCCCAGGCCGCAGGCTATAGCCCGGCCTCGGTGACTATTTTGCGCGGGCATTCTTGCCATTTAGGGCGGCCTCGACCGTAGCCTCCCTGGGCTACGAGGCCCCTCAGACTGGACCCATTTCCATGCCAGCCCCGAACCCCCTCCCAGCCGGACCAGGCTATAGCTCCACGGCCTCGGCGACTATTTTGCGCCTGCGCTGGGTATTCTTGCCATTTTGGGGCGGGCCTCGACCGTAGATCCCATGGGCACGAGGCCCCTGAAAATGGACCCATTTTGACCCAGCCCGAACCCCCCTCCCGAACCCCAGGACCAAAGGCTGCAGCCCGGCCTCGGCGACTATTTGCCTGTGCCTTGGGGCATTTCTTGCCATTTGGGGCGGGCCTCGATGTAGCCCCAGGCACGAGGCCCTCGAAAAGACTGGACCCATTTTGCCGAGCCCCGAACCCCTCCCACCCCAGCGGGCCAGGCTATAGCCCCGGCCTCGGCGACTATTTCGCCTTTGCGCGAGGCATTTCTTGCCATTTTAAGACCGTAGCCTTCCCAGGTACACAGGCCCTCAAAGACTAGACCCATTTTTGATGCAGGACCCCCCCTCCCAAACCCCAGCGGACAAGGCTAGCGCGCCTCGGCGACTATTTTGCTTCGCTGGGCATTTCTTGCCATTTTAGGGCGGGCCTCGACCGTAGCCTCCCAATGGGCACGAGGCCTCGAAAAGACTAGACCATTTTGATTCCGCCCGAACCCTCCTCCGAACCCCCTCCCAGCCCCAGCGGGCCCTATACCGCCTCGGACTATTTTGTTGTGCCGCTGCATTTGCCATTTAGGAGCCTCCATTGGGCACACGAGGCCCTCAAAAGACTGGACCCATTTGATGCCCAGGCCCCGAACCCCCTCCCAACCCCGGACCAAGGCTATAGCCACCGGCCTCGGACTATTTGCGTATGTGCCCTGGGTATTCTTGCCATTTAGGGCGGGCCTCCCTCCCAGGTGCAGGCCCTCGAAAACTGGACCCATTTTGGCGAGCCCCGAACCCCCTCCCGAACCCCAGCAGCCAGGCTATAGCCCACCGGCCTCGGCGACTATTTGCGCTTTTGGCATTTGCCATTTAGGGCAGGCCTCGATAGCCCCAGGCACGAGGCCCCTCGAAGACTGGACCCATTTTGGCCAGGCCCGAACCCCCTCCGAACCCCCGGGCAAAGGCTATACCCCACCGGCCTCGGCGACTATTTCGCGCCTGCGCGTCATTCTTGCCATTTTAGGGCAGGCCTCGTAGCCTCCATGTGCACAGGCCCTCAAAAAACTGGACCCATTTTCGATGCAGGCCTCAAACCCTCCTCCCGAACCCCAGCGGGCCAAGGCTATACCCCACGGCCTCGGCGACTATTTTTCGCTCGCGCTGGGCATTTCTTGCCATTTTAGGGCAGGCCTCGTGACCGTAGCCTCCCGCAGGAACAGAGGCCCCTCGAAGACTGGACTCATTTCGATGCAGGACGAACCCTCCTCCCAACCCCGGGCCAGGCTATAGCCCACCGGCCTCGGACTATTTCGCGCCTGCGCGCCCGGTATTTCTTGCCATTTTAGGGCAGGCCTCTGACCGTAGCCATGGGCTGCAGGCCCCTCGGCTGGACTCATTTTCGACACCGGGCCCCAGACCCCAGGCCAGGCTATAGCCCACCGGCCTCGGCGACTATTTCACGCCTGTGCTGGGCATTTCTTGCCATTTTAGGCAGGCCTGACCGTAGCCTCCTGGACACGAGGCCCTCAAAAGACTGGACCCATTTCGACTCCGACCCCGACCCCCTCCCAGCCCCGCGGGCCAGGCTTTATCCCACCGGCCTAGGCGACTATTTCTCGCTGTGTGCCGCTTTGTATTTCTTGCCATTTTAAGGCGGGCCTCTGACCGTAGCCTCCCGTTGGGCACACGAGGCCCTCAAAAAACACCTGACCCATTTCGATGCAGTCACGAACCCCCTCCCCCAGCAGGCGGGCTATAGCCACCAGCCTCGGCGACTATTTCCGCTGCGCTGGGCATTCTTGCCATTTTGGCAGGCCTCGACCGTAGCCTCCCGGCCCCTGCCTCAAAGACTGGACACATTTCGATGCTTAGAGTCCCCGAACCCCCTCCCCCCAGCGGCCAAGGCTAACCCACGGCCTCGGGTGACTATTTGCGCCTGCGCTGTATTTCTTCATTTTAGGCGGGCCTCGTAGCCTCACAGGCTGGCCCCTCAAAAGCGGACCAATTTCGAGGCCAGCCCCCCCTCCCACCCTCGAGGCAGGCTTAGCCCACGGTCTCGGCTATTTGCCTGTGCGCTGGCATTTCTTGCCATTAGGCGGGCCTCGACCGTAGCCTCCCATGGACAAGAGGCCCTCAAAAGCTGGACCCATTTGGCCCCAGAACCCCACCCCCCACCCACCCCAGACCAAAGGGTTTAGCCCACCGGCCTCGGCGACTATTTTGTGGGTTGTGCCGCTGTGTACTTCTTGCCAATTTAGGGCGGGCCTCTGACCGTAGCCTCCCATTGGGCACACGAGGCCCCTCAAAAAGACTGGACCCATTTCCAATGCCAGGCCCCGAACCCCCTCCCAACCCCAGCGGACCAGGCTATAGCCCACCGGCCTCGGTGACTATTTGGCGCCTGGCTATTCTTGCCATTTGGGGCGGGCCTCGACCGTAGCCTCCCACAGGTGCCGAGGCCCCTCAAAATACTGGACCCATTTCCGATGCCGAGAGCCCCCGAACCCCCTCCCAACCCCGCGGGCCAAGGCTGTGCCCACCGGCCTCGGGGACTATTCGCGTGCTGTGCGCTGGGCTTTTCTTACCATTTTAGGCGGGCCTCTGACCGTAGCCTCCCTGGACAAGGCCTCGAAAAGACTGACCCATTTCGATGCAGGCCCCGAACCCCCTCCCAACCCCAGCGGACCAGGCTATAGCCCACGGCCTCGGCGACTATTTGCGCCTGCGCGCTAGGTATTCTTGCCATTTTGGGGCCTCTACCGTAGCCTCCCTGGTGCCGAGGCCCCTCGACTGGACCCATTTCGGCGTCGAGCCCCAACCCCCTCCCACCCAGCGGGCCAAAGGCTGTGCCCACCGGCCTCGGCGACTATTTTCGTGCCGCTGGGCATTTCTTGCCATTTTAGGCGGGCCTCTGACCGTAGCCTCCCGTTGGGCACGGCCCCGAAACTGGACCCATTTCCGATGCCGAGTCCCGAACCCCTCCCAACCCCGCGGCCAGGCTATAGCCCCCGGCCTCGGTTACTATTTCACGCCTGCGCCGCTGCCTTGCCATTTAGCAGGCCTCTGACCAGCCTCCAGACACAGGCCTCGAAAAAGCGGACCATTTCCGAGGCCCAGGCCCCCCACTCCCGACCCCGAGGCAGGCGCTAGCCAACGGTCTCGGCGGCTATTCGCGCACTGCGCTGGGCATTTCTTGCCATTTTAAGCAGTCCTCGACGCCTCCCAGGCACAGAGGCCTCTCAAAAGGCGGACCCATTTCGACGCCGGAACCCCACCCCCTCCCCGGCCCCGGCCAAGGCTATAGCCCACCGGCCGCGGCGACTATTTCGCGGGCTGTGCCGCTCTGCATTTCTTGCCAATTTACGGCGGTCCTCTGACCGTAGCCTCCCATTGGGCACAGGCCCTCAAAGACTGGACCCATTTCGCGTCCAGGCCCCGATCCCAGACCCCTCCCGACCCAGCGGACCAGGCTATAGCACCGGCCTCGGCGACTATTTGCGCCTGTCGCTGGTACTTCTTGCCATTTTGCAGACCTCTGACCGTAGCCTCCCACTGCGACAGGCCCTCGAAAAACTGGACCAATTCGGCCGAACCCCCCGAACCCCAGCGGTCAAGGCTATGCCCGGCCTCGGCGTGCTGTGGCAATGGGCATTTCTTGCCATTTAGGGCGGGCCTCTGTAGCCTTCCGGCCAGGCCCCGAAAACCTGACCCATTTCCGATGCCCAGTTCACGAACCCCTCACACTCCAGCGGGCCAGGCTATAGCGCCCCGCCCATTTCGCGCCTTGTGCGCTGGGCAAGCACTATTTTGGGAGCCTCTGGCGTGCCTCCCACAGGTGTCGGGGCCTCGAAAAAGGACCCCTTTCCGAGCCATGAACCCCCATCCCGCCCCCAGGCTATAGCACACCGCCCGCCCCTGTTTCGCCCCCGCTGGGCGGCGCACTATTTTAGGGCAAGCCTCTGGCGCATCCTCCACGGCTCCCGAGGTCCCTCGAAAAGTGGACCCCTTCGACCGCCCGATTGGCCGAACCCCCTCCCGCCCCCACGGGCCCAAGCTGCGCCCGCCTCCTCTTTCGCGGCTTGCGCCGCCGGGCCAGAAGCACTATTTAGGGCAAACCTCCGGCCGCGGCCTCCCATCGGCCCCGAGGGCCCTCGAAAAGGCTGGACCCCTTTACGACAGCCCTACTGGCTGAACCCCCCTCCCAACCCCCCCAGGCCCCTGCTTACCGCCCCGCCCTCTCTTTCGCGCCTTGCGCGCTGGGCCAAGCACTATTTTAGGGCAAGCCTCTGGCGTGACCTCCCACAGGTCTCCGAGGGCCCTCGAAAAGCGGACCCCTTTCGACAGCCCATTGAACCCCCATCCCCCACCCCCCACGGGCCCAAGGCTGCGCCCGCCTCCTCTTTCGCGGCTTGCGCTGGGCGAGCACTATTTTAGGGCAAACCTCTGGCGCTGACCTCCCGAGCCCCGAGGGCCCTCGAAAAGACCCCCAGCCAACCTGGCGAACCCCCTCCCGCCCCCAGGGCCCAATCTTTTACCGCCCCGCCCCTGTTTTCGCGCCTTGCGCTGGGCCGCACTATTTTAGGGCAAGCCTCTGGCGACCTCCAGGTCTCCCGAGGTCCTCGAAAAGCTGGACCCCTTTGGCCCAGCTGAACCCCCATCCCAGCAGACAGGCTACCGCCCGCCTCCTCTTTGTGGCTTGCGCGCTGGCGAAGCACTATTTTAGGGCAAGCCTTTGGCAGCCTCCCACAGGCTCCCGAGGTCCCTCGAAAAGCTGGACCCCTTTCGACAGCCCGGTGGCGAACCCCCCTCCCCCAGCCCAAGGCTAAACACACCCGCCTCCTCTTTCGCGCCGTCCGCTGGGCCAGCACTATTTTAGGGCAAGCCTCGGGCCTGACCTCCCAGGCTCCCCGAGGTCCTCGAAAGGCGGACCCCTTCGACAGCCGTGGCTGAACCCCCATCCCGCCCCCCAGACCCCAAGGCTGCCGCCCCCTCCTCTTTCGTGGTTTCGCCAGGCAGCACTATTTTAGGGCAAGCCTCTGGCCCTCGGCCTCCCAGGCCCCAGGGGCCTCGAGACTGGACCCCTTCGGCCCGGCCCCTCCCCCCCCCGGGCCCCAAGCTATAGCACACCGCGCCCTCTTTCGCGCCTTGCGCGCAGCACTATTTTAGGGCAAGCCTGACGCGGCCTCCCCAGGCTCCCGAGGGTCTCGAAAAGCCAGGACCCCTTTCACAGCCGTGGCTGAACCCCATCCCGGCCCCAGGCTATAACACCGCCCGCCTCCTCTTTCGTGCGCTTGTGGGCGGAAGCACTATTTTAGGGCAAGCCTCGGCGCCTCCCCAGGCCCCGAGGGCCCTCGAAAACTGGACCCCTTCCGACAGCCGGTGGCTGAACCCCCATCCCACGGGCCCAAGGCTAGCACACCGCCCCGCCCCTCTTCGCTTTCGCGGCAGGCGAAGCACTATTTTAGGGCAAGCCTCTGGCGGCCTCCCAGGCCCAGGGCCCTCAGACTGGACCCCTTTGACAGCCCAGTGGCGAACCACTCCCCCACCCCCACAGGCCCAGGCTGCCCCGCCCTGTTTTCGCCGCTGGGCGAAAGCACTATTTTAGGGCAAGCCTGGGCACAGCCTCCCAGCCCCGAGGGCCTCGAGACCCCTTTGCGTGAACCCCTCCCCACCCCCACAGACTGCTATAACCCGCCCCGCCTCTTTCGCGCCTTGGGAAGCTATTTTAGGGAGCCACTGGCGCGGCCTCCCATAGGCCCCAGGGGCCCTCGAAAATGGACCCCTTTCGACAGCCGGTGGCTGAACCCCCATCCACCCCACGGGCCCAAGGCTATAGCCGCCCCGCCCTTTCGCGCCTTGGCTGGGCGAAGCTATTTTAGGGCAAGCCTCGTCGCGCCTCCCACAGCCCCAGAGGCCCTCGAAAACTGGACCCCTTCGGTGGCTGAACCCCATCCCCACCCCCAGGCCCAAGGCTGTACCGCCCCGCCCTTTCGCGCCTTGCGCCCGGCGAAGCACTATTTTAGGGCAAGCCTCATCGCGGCCTCCCACAGGCCCCGAGGGCCTCGAAAAGCCCTTTCCGACAGCCCGGGCGAACCCCCTCCCATCCCCACAGGCCCAAGGCTGTAGCTGCGCCCCGCCCCTCTTTGCGCCTTGCTGGGCAGCTTATTTTAGGGCAAGCCTCTGGCAGCCTCCACGGGCCCGAGGGCCCTCGAAAAGCTGGACCCCTTTGAGACAGCCCGTGGCGAACCCTCCCACCCCACCCCAGGCCCAAGGCTATAGCCCTGTTTCGCGCCTTGCGCGCTGGGCGAAGCACTATTTTAGGGCCTCTGGCGCGGCCTCCCACGGGCCCCAGGGGCCCTCAGGGACCCCTTCGACAGCCCGGTGGCGAACCCCCATCCCCACCCCCCACAGGCCAGCTATAGCACCGCCCCGCCCTCTTCGCCTTGCGCTGGGCGAAGCACTATTTAAGGGCAAGCCTCTTGCCGCGGCCTCCTACAGGCACCCCGAGGGACCTCGAACAAACTGGACCCCTTTCCGCCAGCCCGGTGGCGAACCCCCCTCCACCCCCCCAGACTGAGGCTGCTTTGCCCGCCCTGTTTCGCGCGGCTGGGCACTATTTTAGGGCAAGCCTCGGGCCTCCCACAGGCCCCGAGGCCTCGAAGACTGGACCCTTTCGACAGCCCGTGGCGAACCCCCTCCCACCCCAGGCCCAAGGCTATGCTTCGCCCCTCTTTCGCCTTGGGCGGAAGCACTATTTTAGACAGGCCACTGGCCGGCCTCCCAGCCCCCCGAGGGCCCTCGAGACTGGACCCCTTTCCGACAGCGGTGGCGAACCCCTCCCACCCCCCACGGGCCCAAGGCTATCTTGCCCCCGCCCTCTTTCGCGCCTTGCGGCTGGGCGAAGCACAATTTTAGGGCAAGCCTCTGGCGCTCCCACAGGCCCCGAGGCCCTCGAAAAGCTGGACCCCTTTGAGACAGCCCTGGCGAACCCCCTCCCACCCTCCACGGGCCCAAGGCTATAACACCGCCCCTCCCTTTCGCGCCTTGCTTGTGGGCCAGGCACTATTTTAGGGCAAGCCTCTGGTGCTCCCACAGGCCCCAGGGCCCTCAGGGACCCCTTTCGACAGCCTGGCCCCCCCTCCCCACAGGCCCAAGGCTGCACCGCCCCCGCCTCCTCTTCCTTGGGCGCTGGGCCAGAAGCACTATTTTAGGGCAAGCCTCTGGCCTCGGCCTCCCACAGGCCCCCCGAGGGCCCTCGAAAACTGGACCCCTTTCGACAGCCCGGTGGCGGCGAACCCCCTCCCCCAGCCCGCTATAGCCCGCCCTTTGTGCTTGGGCCAGCACTATTTTAGGGCAAGCCTCGGGCGCAGCCTCCCACAGGCCCCGAGGTCTCGAAAAGCTGGACCCCTTTCCGACTGGTGGCGAACCCCCTCCCACCCCACGGGCCCAAGGCTATACCCGCCCGCCTTTCGCGCTTGCGCGGCTGGGCAGCATTATTTTAGCAAGCCACTGGTCGCGGCCTCCCATAGGCCCCGAGGCCCTCGAAAACTGGACCCCTTTCCGGCAACTGGCGAACCCCCTCCCCACCCCCAGGCCCCAAGGCTATCACCGCCCGCCCCTCTTTCGCGCGCGCGCTGGGCGAAGCACTATTTTAGGGCAAGCCTCTGCGCGGCTCCCGCGGGCCCCAGGGCCCTCGAAAAGCTGGACCCCTTTGAGACAGCCCTGGCGAACCCCTCCCCACCCCTCCGGGCCCAAGGCTATAGCACCGCCCCCGCCCCGCTTTGCGCCTTGCGGGCGAAGCACTATTTTAGGGCAAGCCTCGTCGCGTCCTCCACAGGCCCCGGTGGCCCTCGCTGGACCCCTTTCGACAGCCCGACTGGCGAACCCCCATCCCCCCCACGGGCCCAAGGCTGCTTCCGCCCGCCCCCCTTTCGCGCCTTGCGCTGGGCCAGCACTATTTTAGGGCCTCTGGCCTCCCACAGGCCCCCGGCGGCCCCAAAAGTGGACCCCTTTCGACAGCCCAGTGGATGAACCCCCTCCCCACCCAGACTGCTATACCACCGCCCCTTTTGGCTTGCGCGCTGGGGAAGCTTTTGGGCAAGCCTCTCTGACGGCTCCTGAGCCCCGAGGCCTCGAAAGGCTGGACCCCAGCCGACTGGAACCCCTCCCCCCCTCAGCCCAGGCTGCTTCGCCCCGCCCGTTTCGCCTTGCGCGGGCGAAGCACTATTTTAGGGCAAGCCTCGGTGCGTCCTCCCAGGCCCCCAGGGCCCTCGAAAACTGGACCCCTTTCCGACAGCCGTGGCGAACCCCCTCCCCCCACGGGCCCAAGGCTATCACACCGCCCGCCCCCGTTTCGCGGCTTGCGCGGCTGGGGGCGGCACTATTTTAGGGCAAGCCTCTGGCGGCATCCCCGAGCCCCGAGGACCTCGAAAAGCTGGACCCCGAGACAGCCCGGCGAACCCACCTCCCCACCCTCACGGGCCCAAGGCTATAGCACACCGCCCCGCCCCTGTTTTCGCCTTGCGCCCAGGCAAGCACTATTTTAGGGCAAGCCTCTGGCCTGACCTCACAGGCCCCAGGCCCTCAAAATGGACCCCTTCCGGCCCGGTGGCGAACCCCTCCACCCCGGGCCCAAGGCTATACCACACCGCCCCCGCCCCCTGTTTCGCGCCTTGCGTGGGCGGAAGCACTATTTAGGGCAAGCCTCGGCCGGCCTCCACAGGCCCCGAGGTCCTCAAAAATGGACCCCTTTGACAGCCAGTGCGAACCTCCCCCCTCACGGGCCCAAGGCTATAGCACCCGCCCTGTTTCTCGCCGCCCGTGAGAAGCACTATTTTAGGGCAAGCCTCGGCGTGACCTCCCACAGGAGGCCTCGAAACTGGACCCCTTTCCGACAACCCGTGGCGAACCCCCCCACCCCAGGCCAAGGCTGCGCGCCCGTTTGGCATTGCGGGCCAGCACTATTTTAAGGCAAGCCTCTGGCGCGGCCTCCCCCAGCCCTCGAAAGACCCCTTTCCGCAGCCCGATGAACCCCCTCCCCACCCCACGGGCCCAAGGCTGCACCGCCTCGTCCCCTTTTCGCGTTGCGCCCGCACTATTTTGCAAACCTCTGCGCGGCCTCCCCAGGCCAAAGCGGACCGTGAACCCCCACTGGCTATAACCCTTCGCCCGATGGAGCACTATTTTGGGCAAGCCTTTGGCGGCCTCCAGGCCCCGGCCCTCGAAAACTGGACCCCTTTCAGCCACGAACCCCTCACCCCGGGGCCCAAGGCTATACACCGCCCCGCCCTGTTTCGCGGCGCGGCGAGCACTATTTTAGGGCAAGCCTCGGCGCGCCTCCCACCCCCAGGCCCTCGAATCTGGACCCCTTCGACAGCCCGGTGGCGAACCCCTCCCACCCCGCACGGGCCCAAGGCTATAGCAGCCCGCCCCCGCCCCCTGTTTCGCGACTTGCGCGGCTGGGCCAGAAGCACTATTTTCGGACAAGCCTCTGGCCGCGGCCTCCCAGCCCCGAGCCCTCGAAAGGCTGGACCCCTTTCGACCAACGGTGGCGAATCCCCCCTCCCACCGCCCGCAGGCTGAGGCTATACAACGTCCCGCCCGCGCGCGCTGCGCTATTTTAGCAAGCCTGGCGCGGCCTACCACGAGGGCCCTCGAAGCTGGACCCCTTTCAGACAGCCCGGTGGCTGAACCCCATCCCCAGACCCAAGGCTATAGCCCCGCCTCGCTTCGCGCCTTGCGCGGGAGCAGTACTATTTTAGCAAGCCTCTGGTGCCTCCCACAGGCCCTCGAAAGGCTGGACCCCTTTCCGACAGCCGGTGGCGAACCTCCTCCACCCCCCACGGGCCCAGGCTAGGCCCCGCCCTGTTTCGCTACGTGCGCTTGGCTGGGCGAAGCACTATTTTAAAAGCCTCTGGCCTCCACCAGCCCTCGGGCCCTGGACCCCTTTCAGCCGGTAGCCCTCTCCCAACCCCCCACGGGCCTAAGGCTATAGCAGACCGCCCCCGCCCCCACTTTCGCGACTTGCGCCGCTGGGCCAGAAGCACTATTTTAGGGCAAGCCTCTCGCCGCACCTCCCCCAGGCCCCAGCCCTCAAAGCGGACCCCTTTCCGACAGCCCGGTGGCGAACCCCAGGCAGGCACTAGCACACCGCCCCGCCCGTTTCGCGCCCGCGCGATGGGCGAAAGCACTATTTTAGAGCAAGCCTGATGGCCTGACCCCGAGGGCCTCGAAATGGACCCCTTTCGACAGCCCGGCGGCAAACCCCCCCTCCCCCCCAGGCCCTAGCTGCACCGCCCCGCCCGCATTTGGCGCCTTGCGCGCGGGCGAAGCACTATTTTAGGGCAAGCCTCGGCCTCCCAGGCTCCCGAGGGCCCTCGAAAAGACAGGACCCCTTTTTGACAGCCCAGCGAACCCCTCCCGCCCCAGGCCAGGCTGCTTTGGCCCGCCCTGTTTCGCCTTGTGTGAGCGGAAGCACTATTTTAGTGTAAGCCTGGCTGCGGCCTCCCACCAGCCCCGAGCCTCGAATAGGCTGGACCCCGACACGACCGCAGGCCTGGCGAACCCCCTCCCACGGGCCTAAGGCTATAGCAGACCGCCCCCGCCCCCAGTTTCGCGACTTGCGCCGCTTGGCGAGACGCACGCTTTGAGGGCAAGCCTCGCGCGGCCTCCCAGGCCCCAGGGCCCTCGAAAAACTGGACCCCTTTCCAGACGGTGGCGAACCCCCCTCCCACCCCAGGCCCTAAGGCTATAACCGCCACTTGACTTGCGTGAGCGGGCCCACTATTTGAGGCAAGCCTCTGGCCCGGCCTCCAGGGCAGGCCCTCGGCGGACCCCTTTCAGGCTGGCAACCCCTCCACCCCAGGCCCCAAGGCTTTATCCGGCCCGCCCGCATTTCGCACGTCTTGCGAAGCACTATTTTAGGGTAAGCCTGCAACACCTCCCACCAGGCCCCAGTCGAATGGCTGGACCCCCTACGACAGCCGAACCCCTCCCCACCCCACGGGCCTAAGGCTATAGCGCCGCCCGCCCTGTTCGCGCCTTGCGGCGCTGGGCGAAGCTTATTTTAGGTGAAAGCCTCTGCAGGCGCGGCCTCCCACGGCCCCAGGGCCTCGAATAAACTGGACCCCTTCGACAGCCCGGTGGCGAACCCCCTCCCACCCCACAGGGCCTAAGGCTATGAGACCGCCCGCCCCTGTTCCGCTGCGCGGCGGGCGAAGCACTATTTTCGGGTACGCCTCTGGCTGCGGCCTCCCCCCGGCCCCACGAGGGTCCTCGACACTACTGGACCCCTTTCCGACCGCACGACTGGCCGAACCCCCCTCCCCACCCCCACGGGCCTAAGGCTATAGCAGACCGCCCCCGCCCCCGCTTTCGCGACTTGCGCGAGCGAACCACTGTTGAGGCAAGCCTCGGCGCGGCCTCCCACAGGCCCCAGGGCCCTCGAAAGACTGGACCCCTTTCCGAGGCACGACCTGGCGAACCCCCTCCCACCCCCCAGGCCCCAATGCTATAACACCGGCCCGCCCGCATTTCGCACCGTGCGTTGGGCGAAGCACTATTTTAAGGTAAGCCTCTGCGGCCTCCCACCGGCCCCAGGGCCTCAGAATAAACTGGACGCTTCGACAGCCCGGCTGGCGAACCCCTCCAACCCCCACGGGCTAAAGGCTATAGCAAACCGCCCCCGCCCCCACTTTCGCGACTTGCGCGGCGGCGAACCACTATTTTAGGGCAAGCCTCACGGCGCGGCCTCCCACAGGCCCTCGAGGCCCTCGAAAAACTGGACCCCTTCTGACTGCGGTGGCGAACCCCCCTCCCACCCCCACGGGCCCTAAGGCTGTAGCCCCGCCCACTGTTTGCCTTGCGCGGCGGGCAGAAGCACTTTTTTAGGGCAAGCTCTGGCAGCGGCCTCAACAAACCCCAGGGGCCCTCGAAAGACTGGACCCCTTTCAGGCAGCCCATTGGCTAAACCCCTCCCAGCCCAGGGCCTAAGGCTATAGCAGACCGCCCCGCCCCACTTCATGACTTGCTTGCTGGGCAGAACCACTATTTTAGGGCAAGCCTCTGGCGCGGCCTCCCACAGGCCCTCGAGGCCCTCGAAAAGACTGGACCCCTACGACTGCCAGTGGCAGACCCCCTCCCACCCCACGGGCCCAGAGGCTCTTGAACAACGTCCCCGCCCGCTTTGTTTGGCGCCTTGCGGCGTGGGCGAAGCATATTTTAGGGCAAGCCTATGCGCGCTGACTACAGGCCCCGAGGCCCTCGGCGACTGGACCCCTTTCCAGGACAGCCCGGTGGCTGAACCCCCCACCCCAGACCAGGCTATAGCACACTTCGCCCACCCACTTCGCGCCTTGCGCTGGGCCCGGGCCGAAGCACTATTTTAGGGCAAGCCTCGCGCCCAGCATCCACAGGCTCCCGATCGCTCAAAAGACTGGACCCCTTTCCGGCAACCACGGTTGGCTAAATCCCCTCCCACCCCCAGGCCTAAGGCTATAACACCGCCCCATACTGTTTGTGCCGCCTTGGGCAGTACTATTTTAAGGCAAGCCTCTGACCGCGGCCTCCCACACAGGGCCTCGAGGCCCCTGACCCTTTCCGCAGCCCAGTGGCGGGCCCCTCCCAACCCCAGGGCCTGAGGCATCAACACGGCCCATGCCCATGTTTCGCGCCCTCGCTGGGCCAAACACTATTTTTACAGGTATACCTCTGGTGGCGGCCTCCAGGTCTCCAGGGGCCTCGGAGGCGGACCCCTTTCGGGCAAGCCGGTGGTGAACTATCCCCACCCCCGGCCAAGGCTATAGCTTTTGCCCGCCTCCTCTTTCGCGCCTTGCGGCGCTGGGCCTGAAGTACTATTTTCGGGAAAACCTCTGTGTACGGCCTCCCACAGGCCCGAGGGGCCCTCGAAGAACTGGACCCCTTTCAGGCAAGCCCGGTGGCGAACCCCTCCCACCCCCCACAGGAAGGCTATAGCACCTTTGGCCCGCCCTGTTTCGCTCCTTGCGCCGCTGGGCCAGAAGCACTATTTTAGGGTAAGCCTCTGGTTGCGGCCTCCCACCGGTCCCCCGAGGGCACTCGAATAGGCTGCACCCCTTTACGACAGCCAGGCGGGAACCCCTCCCACCACCGCGGGCCCAAGGCTGTGCTGCGCCCGCCTTGTTTGGCGCCTTGGCCGATGGGCCAAAGCACTATTTTAGGGCAAACCTCTGGCATGACCTCCCACAGGCCCCAGAGGGCCTCGAAAGACAGGACCCCTGAGCAGCCCGGTGGCGAACCCCTCCCACCCACAGGCCCAGGCTATAAGCGCGCACGCCCGTCCACTCTTTAGGCGCCTTATGTGAGCGGAAGCACTATTTTAGGCAAGCCTCTGGCGCGGCCTCCACAGGCCGCGAGGGCCTCGAAAAGCATGCCCTTCCAGGCAGCCCAGGCTGGCGAACCCCTCCCACCCCTGCACAGGCCCAAGGCTATAGCACCGCCCCGTCCACTCTTTGGCGCCTTGTGCCCAGCAGGCGAAAGCACTATTTTCGGGCAATCCTCTGGGCGCGGCCTCCTGGGCCGCCGAGGCCCTCGAAAAGCCTGTGCCCCTTTGGCGAACCCCCTCCCACCCCGCACGGGCACAAGGATATAACGCTTTTGCCCGCCCTTGTTTGGCGCCTTGCGCCAGCAGCGAAGCACTATTTTGGGCAAGCCTCTGGCATGACCTCCCACAGGCCCCTCGAGGGCCCTCGAAAGGACTGGACCCCTTTCCGACAGCCCACATTGGATGAACCCCCTCCCGCCCCAGGCCCCAAGGCTATGCTTTACCGCCCCCGCCCCCTCTTTCGCGCCTTGCGCCGCTGGACCGGAAGCACTATTTTGGGGCAAGGCTCTGGCCGCGGCCTCCCACATGCCCCCCGAGGGCCCTCGAAAGGACTGGACCCCTTTTCGACAGCCCGACTGGATGAACCCCCCTCCCCACCCCCCACGGGCCCAAGGCTATGCTTGCCCGCCCTGCTTTCATGCCTTACGCGGCCCCTGGGCGGAAGCACTATTTTATGGCAAAGCTCTGGCGCGGCCTCACGAGCCCCAGGGGCCTCGAAAAGAATGGACCCCTTCGACAGCCGTGGCTGAACCCCCTCCGCCCCACAGGCCGAGCGCCTGCGCGCATGTGTGCGAAGCACTATTTTTGGGGCAAGCATGGACTTCCCAGGCCCCGGTGCCCTATAGCTGGACCCCGACAACGATGAACCCCCTCCCTCCCCAGGGCTGGGATGCTGGCACCGCCGCGCGCCCCTGTTGGCGCCTTGCGCCCAGCGAAGCACTTATTTTAGGGCAAAGCCTCTGGCAGCTGACCTCCACAGGCCCCAGGCCTCGAAAAGACTGGACTTTCCGACATCACACTGGCGAACCCCATCCCAACCCCAGGCCCCAATATAACACCGCCCCGCCCGTATTTGGCATGCGCTTGGAGAAAGCCTATTTTAGGGCAAGCCTGCGCGGCCTCCACTAGCCCCGAGGCCCTCGAAGCTGGACCCCTTCTGACTGCAGGCGAACCCCCTCCCCACCCCGGCCCAGGCTCTTGAACAACGTCCGCCCACTGTTTGGCGCCTTGCGCTTGTTGGGCCGAAGCACTATTTTAGGGCAAGCCTATGGCCGGACCTACCACAGGCCCCGAGGGCCCTCGGCAGACTGGACCCCTTTCGACAGCCCGGCTGAACCCGCATGCCACCCGTGGGCCCAAGGCTATAACACCGCCCCGCCCACTTCGCGCGCGCCTTGCGCGCGGCCCGAAGCACTAATTAAGGGCAAGCCTCAGGCCGCGGTCTCCCACAGGCCCCCAAAGCGCCCTCGAAAAGACTAGACCCGTTTCGACAGCCCGACTGGCGAACCCCGTCCCCACCCCAGGCCAAAGCTTATACCGCCCCGCCCCTGTTTAGCATCTTGTGCGGCTGGGCCAGCACTTTTTTAGGGCAAGCCTCCGCCGCGGCCTCGCACGGGCCCCAGAGGCCTGACAGAAAAACTGAACCCCTTTCCAACAACCGGCGGGCGAACCCCTCCCCACCACGGGCCCCAAGGCTATAGCACCGCCCGACCCTCTTTCGCACCTTGCGCTGGGCGGAAGTACTATTTTACAGGGCAATCCTCTGCGCAGACCTCCCTGCGCTCCCGAGGGCCCTCGAAAAGACTGTGCCCTTTCCGACAACCCGGTACTGGCGAACCCCCTCCCCACCGCCACCACGGGCCCATGGCTGCTTACCGCCCCGCCCCTCTTTCACGCCTTCGTGGGCCGGGAAGCACTATTTTATGGCAAACCTCTGGCCGCGGCCTCGCACAGGCCCAGGGGCCCTCGAAAGAATGGACCCCTTTGGACAGCCCGGCTGAACCCCCCTCCCCACCCCACGGGCCCAAGGCTATAGCGCACGCTCCGTCCCTGTTGGCGCCTTGCGCGCTGAGCGAAGCACTATTTAATGGCAAACCTCTGACCGCTGACCTCGCACGGGCCCCCGAGGCCCTCGAAAGAATGGACCCCTTTCCGACAGCCCGGTGGCTGAACCCCCTCCCACCCCCACCGGGCTCAATGCCTTTATAGCACCCGACCCCACTTCCGGGCCTTGCGCCGCGGGCGAAGCACTATTTTAGGGCAAGCCTCTCGCCCGGGCCTCCCACAGGCCCCGCGAGGGCCCTCGAAAAGACTGGACCCCTTTCCGGCAACCGGTGGCGAACCCCCTCCCACCCCCAGGCACAAGGACCGCCCCGCCCCTGTTTCGCCTTGCGCCGGCAAGCACTATTTTAGGGCAAGCCTCTGCGCGGCCTCCACAGGCCCCGAGGGCCCTCGAAAGACTGGACCCCCGACAGCCCGACTGGATGAACCTCCCCCCCCAGGCCCAAGGCTGCTCACCCGCCCCCTCGTTCACGCCTTGCGCCGCTGGGCCAGAAGCACTATTTTATGGCAAACCTCTGGCCGCGGCCTACCACAGGCCCCCCGAGGGCCCACGAAAAGAATGGACCCCTTTCCGACAGCCCGGTGGGCCCTCCCCACCCCCGGGCCCAAGGCTATAACGCCCGCCCTCTTTGGTGCCTGAGCCGAAGCACCATTTTAGGGCAAGCTCTGGCGACCTCCCACAGGCCCGAGGGCCCTCGAAAGGACCCCTTTCCGACAGCCCGTGGAACCACCCCCCACAGGCCCAAGGCTATAGCACACCGCCCCCGCCCCCTGTTTCGCGCCTTGCGCTGTTGGGCCAGAAGCCCTATTTTAGGGCAAGCCTCTGGCCGCGGCCTCCCACAGGCCCCAGAGGCCCTCGAAAGAATGGACCCCTTTCGACAGCCCGTGGCGAACCCCCTCCCCCCCAGGCTGCTATAGCACACCGCCCGCCCCCTTCCGGCGCTGGGCGAAGCACTATTTTAGGGCAAGCCTGGCGCGGCCTCCGGCCCCAGGGCCCTCGAAAAATGGACCCCTTTCCGACAGCCCGTGGCTGAACCCCCCCCCAAGGCTATACACACCCCGCCCCTGTTTCGCCCTTGTTGGGCGAAACACTATTTTAGGTAAGCCTCTGGCGCGGCCTCCCAGGCCCCGAGGGCCCTCGAAAACTGGACCCCTTTCCAGCCCATGGCGAACCCCCTCCCACGGGCCCAAGGCTGCTTCACCGCCCGCCCCTCTTTCACGCCTTGCGCGGGCGGGCACTATTTTTCAAACCTCTGGCGGCCTCACAGGCCCGAGGGCCCTCGAAAGACTGGACCCCTTTCCGACAGCCCGACTGAACCCCCCTCCCCCCAGGCTATAGCCCGCCCGCCCCTGTTTCGCCTTGCGCTGGGCGAAGCACTATTTTATGCAAGCCTCTGGCGCGGCCTCCCACAGGCCCCCGAGGCCCTCGAAAAGGCTGGACCCCTTTCTGACAGCCATGGCGAACCCCCTCCCCACGGGCCCAAAACCTGCCCACCGCCCCTTGTTTCGTTCGCGATGGGCGGAAGCACTATTTTAGGCAAGCCTCTGGCTCTGATTCCCAGGCCCCGAGGCCTCAGGCTTTCCGGCCCACTGGCTGAACCACCCTCCCCCCCACGGCCCCAAGGCTGCCGCCCCTGTTTGCCTTGCTGGGCCGAGCACTATTTTAGGGCAAGCCTCGGCGACCTCCCACAGGCCCCCCGCGGGCCCTTAAAAAGAATGGACCCCTTTCCGACAACCCGTGGCGAACCCCCTCCCCACCCCAGGCCCAAGCTGCTAACGCCGCCCCTTGTTTCGTGCCTTGCGCGATGGGCGAAGCACTATTTTAGGGCAAACCTCTGGCGGCCCACCGGGCCCTCGAAAGACTGGACCCCTTTCGGCAGACCCCCCTCACAAGGCACCGCCTCCGCCTGTTTCCTTCGCGGAAGCACTATTTTAGGGCAAACCCGCCTCCAGGCCCCGGCTCAGCTGCTGGACCCCTTTCCGCCAGTGAACCCCTCCCACCACCCAAGGCTGGCCCGCTCCTGCTTGCTGAGCACTATTTTAGGCAAGCCTCGCGGCCTCCCAGGCCCCGAAAAGACTGGATTCAGCCAATGGCGAACCCCTCCCCACCCCACAGACTGGCTATACCGCCCCGCCCTGCTCTTGCCGCTGGGACACTATTTTAGGGCAAGCCTCTGGCGCGGCCTCCACAGGCCCCAGGGCCCTCGAAAAATGGACCCCTTTCCGACAGGTGAACCCCTCCCACCACCCCAAGGCTATGCGCCCCGCCCCTGTTTGCGCCTTGCAGTGGGCACTAGCAGCCTCTGGCGGCCTCCCAGGCCCCAGGCTGGACCACTTTCCGGCCCAGATGGCGAACCACCCCAGACCAAGGCTATAAACCGCCCCCCTCTTTTCGCCTTGCGCGGAAGCACTATTTTAGGGCAAGCCTGCAGCCTCCCGAGGGGCCCTCGAAAGCTGGACCCTTTTGAAGCCGTGGCGAACCCCTCCCCACCCACGGGCCCAAGGCTATAGCACCGCCCCCCCTCTTTCTGCGCCTTGGGGGCACTATTTTAGGGCAAGCCTCTGGCGCGGCCTCCCACAGGCCCAGGGCCCTCGAAAGCGGACCCCTTTCCGAGCCCGACTGGCGAACCTCCCACCGGGCCCCAAGGCTATACACCGCCCGCCCCTGTTCGCGCCCTGGGCGAAGCACTATTTTAGGGCAAGCCTCTGGCTGACCTCCCAGGCCCCGAGGGCCCTCGAAAGACTGGACCTTTCCGACCCGACTGGCGAACCCCCTCACCCCACGGGCCCAAGGCTATAGCACCGCCCGCCCTCCTCGTTCGCGCCTTGCTGGGCGAAGCACTATTTTAGGGCAAGCCTCTGGCGCGGCCACCCAGGCCCCAGGGCCCTCGAAAGACTGGACCCCTTTCGCCCGGTGGCGAACCCTCATCATCCCCCACAGGCTGGCTGCACCGCCCGCCCCTCTCTCGCGCTTGCGCTGGGCAGAAGCACTATTTTAGGGCAACGGCTGCAGCCTCCCAGAGCCCCCTCGAAAGACTGGACCTTTCCGACTGCCCGACTGGCGAACCCCCTCCCACCCCCGGGCCCAGGCTATAACCCGCCCGCCCCTGTTTCCGCCTTGCGGTGGGCGAAGCACTATTTTAGGGCAAGCCTCTGGCGCGGCCTCCCACAGGCCCCGAGGGCCTCGAAAACTGGACCCCCGACAGCCGACTGGCGAACCCTCCACCCCACGGGCCCAAGGCTGCTTTGCCCCGCCCTCTTCGCATCGCCGGTGGGCCGAAGCACTATTTTAGGTAAGCCTCTGGCAGAGGCCTCCCATAGGCCCGCCGAGCGCCCTCGAAAAGACTGGACCCCTTTCCGACAGCCCCACTGGATGAACCCCCCACCCCAGGCCCAAGGCCCTGCTTTCCCGCCCCTCTCTCGCCGCTTGCGGGGGCACTATTTTAGGGCAAGCCTCTGGCGCGGCCTCCCGACCCCGAGGGCCCTCGAAAAACTGGACCTTTCCGACAGCAGTCGAACCCCCTCCCACCCCCACGGGCCCAGGCTACACGCCCCGCCCCTTTCGAGCCTTGCGCGGTGGGCAGCACTATTTTAGGAGCCTCTGGCGCGGCCTCGCAGCCCCGAGGCCTCGAAAAGACTGGACCCCTTTCAGACAGTCCGACTGGCTGAACCCCTCTCCACCCCCACGGTCCCAAGGCTATAGCACACCGCCCCCCTGTTTTGCGCCTTGCGCCTCTGGGCCAGAAGCACTATTTTAGGGCAAGCCTCTGGCCGCGGCCTCCCCAGCCCCAGGGCCCTCAAGACTGGACCCCTTTCCGACAGCCCGGTGGCGAACCCCCTCCCGCCTCTGCGGCCCAAGGCTACCGCCCCGCCCCTTTGCGCCTTGCACGGGCCAGCACTATTTTAGGGCAAGACTCTGGCGCGGCCTCCACAGGCCCCGAGGCCCTCGAAAAGGGGACCCCGACAGCCCGTGGAACCTCCTCCCACCCCACGTGCCCAAGGCTACACCGCCCCGCCCCTGTTTGAGCCTTGCGCGGCGGGGCGAAGCACTATTTTAGGACAAGCTCTGGCGCGGCCTCCCACAGGCCCGGCCCTCGAAAAGCTGGACCCCTTTCCGGCGGCGGATGAACCCCCCCTCCCCGCCCCAGGCCCAAGGCTGCCGCGCGCCCCTGTTTGCGCCTGGCGAAGCACTATTTTAGGGCAAGCCTTCGGCCGCGGCCTCCCACAGCGCCCGAGGGCCCTCGAAAGACTGGACCCTTTCCGACAGCCCGGTGGCGAACCCCCTCCCCACCCCACGGGCCAAGGCTGCTTTGCCCGCCCCTGTTTCGCCTTGCGCGGCGGGCAAGCACTATTTTAGGGCAAGCCTCTGGCGGCCTCCCAGGCCTCCCAGGGCCCTCGAAAAGGTGGACCCCTTTCCGACAGCCCTGGCGAACCCCCCTCCCACCCACCAGGCTATAAACCCCGCCGCCCGCCCTGTTCGTGTCTTGTGCCGATGGGCAAGCACTTTTTTAGGGCAAGCCTCTGGCCGCGGCCTCGCACAGGCCCCGAGGGCCCTCGAAGTGATCGGACCCATTTCCGACAGCCGGACTGGACGAACCCCCCTCTCCGCCCCCCACGCGCCCAAGGCTATATCGCACCGCCCCTGTTTGCGCCTTGCGCTGGCGATGCACTATTTTAGGGCAAGCCTCTGGCCGCGGCCTCGCAGAGGCCCCCCGAGGCCCTCAAAGTGACCGGACCCATTTCCGACAGCCGGACTGGCTGAACCCCCCTCCCCACCCCCCACGGGCCCAAGCCTATAGCACACAGCCCCCGCCCCCTATTACGGGCCTTACGCCGCTGGCCAGAAGCACTATTTTAGGGCAAGCCTCTGGCCGCGGCTTCGCACAGGCACCCCGAGGGCCCTCAAAAAGATTGGACCCCTTTCCGACAACCCATTGGCGAACCCCCTCCCACCCTTGCAGACCCCAAGGCTATAACACCGCCCGCCACCCTCTTTCGTGTCTTGCGCGATGGGCCAAGCAGTATTTTAGGGACAAGCCTCTGGCGCGGCCTCCAGGCCCCGAGGGCCCTCGCAAAGACTGGACCCCTTTCCGACAGCCCGACTGGCGAACCCCCCTCCCGCCCCCTGGGCCCAGAGGCTATAACTGCCCCCGCGCCCTGTTTGGCCTTGCGCGCTGGGTCAGAAGTACTATTTAAGGTAAGCCTCGGCGCGGCCTCCAACAGGCCCCGAGGGCCTCGAAAGACTGGACCCCTTTCCGACAGCCCGGTGGCGAACCCCCTCCCACCTCCTCAGGCCCAAGGCTGCTTCGCCCCGCCCCCTGTTTCGCGGCTTGCGCCGGTGGGCCAGAAGCACTATTTTAGGTAAGCCTCTGGCCGCGGCTTCCCACAGGCCCCCCGAGGGCCCTCGAAAAGACGGGACCCCTTTCCGACCGCCCGACTGGCCGAACCCCCCCACCCCTGAGCCCAAGGCTATAGCACCCGCCCCTGTTTGCGCCTTGCGGTGGGCCAGCACTATTTTAGGAAGCCTCTGGCGCGGCCTCCCAGGCCCCGAGGGCCCTCAAAAGACTGGACCCCTTCCGACAGCCCGGTGGCGAACCCCCTCCCCACCCCACGGGCCCAAGGCCATAGCACACCGCCCGCCCCTGTTTGTGACTTGCGGTGGGCCAAGCACTATTTTAGGTAAGCCTCTGGCGCGGCTTCCCACAGGCCCCGAGGCCCTCGAAAAGCAGGACCCCTTTCCGACCCGCCCGACTGGCGAACCCCCTCCCCACCCCTCTGAGCCCAAGGCTGCACGCCCCGCCCCTGTTTGCGCCTTGCGCGGTGGGCCAAGCACTATTTTGGTAAGCCTCTGCGCGGCCTCCCCAGGCCCCGAGGGCCTCAAAAGACTGGACCCCTTCCGATGGCCCGACTGGCGAACCCCTCCCCACCTCCACGGGCTCAAGGCTGCTAGCACAGCCCGCCTCTTTCGCGACATGCGCGCTGGGCCGCAGCACGATTTTAGGGCAAGCATTTGGCGCTGACCTCCCACAGGCCCCCGAGGGCCCTCGAAAAGACTGGACCCCTTTCCGACAGCCCGACTGGACGAACCCAGCTCATCATCCCCCACAGGCCCAAGGCTATAGCACACCGCCCACGCCCCCTCTTTCGCGCCGTGGGCGCTGGGCCAGAAGCACTATTTTAGGGCAAGCCTCTGGCTGCAGCCTCCCACAGGCCCCCGAGGGCCCTCGAAAAGACTGGACCCCTTTCCGACAGCCCGACTGGCCGAACCCGCCTCCCCACCCCCCACGGGCCCAAGGCTATAGCACACCGCCCCCGCCCCCTCTTTCGCGCCTTGCGCCGCTGGGCCAGAAGCACTATTTTAGGGCAAGGCTCTGGCCACGGCCTCCCACAGGCCCCCTGAGGACCTTCGAAAAGAATGGACCCCTTTCCGATAGCCCGAATGGCAGAACCCACCTCCCTTCGGGCCCAGGCTATAACCGCCCCGCCCTGTTTGCAGCTTGCGCCGAAGCACTATTTTAGGGCAAGCCTCGGCGCGGCCTCCCACAGGCCGAGGCCTCGAAAAAACTGGACCACTTTCCAGCCAGATGGCGAACCCCATCCCGTCCCAGACCCAAGGCTATAAGCCGCTAACCCCTCTTTCTGCGCTGCTGGGCGGAAGCACTATTTTAGGGCAAGCCTCTGGCCGCGGCCTCCACAGGCCCCAGGGCCTCGAAAATCTGGACCCCTTTCCGACAGCCCGGTGGCGAACCCCCCCTCCCACCCCACGGTCCCAGGTTATCGCCCCGCACCCTGTTTCGCGCCTTGTACCGCTGGGCCAAAACACTATTTTAGGGCAAGCCTCTGGCCGCGGCCGCCCACAGGCCCCCCGAGGGCCCTCGAAAAGACTGGACCCCTTTCCGATAGCCCGACTGGTGGAACCCCCCTCCCCACCCCCAGACTGCATACACCGCCCGAGCCCCCTCGTTCGCGCCGTGCGCCGCTGGGCCAGAAGCACTATTTTAGAGCAAGCCTCTGGCTGCAGCCTCCCAAAGGCCCCCCGAGGGCCCTCGAAAAGACTGGACCCCTTTCCGACAGCCCGACTGGACGAACCCAGCTCATCATCCCCCACAGGCCCAAGGCTATAGCACACCGCCCAAGCCCCCTCTTTCGCGCCGTGCGCCGCTGGGACAGAAGCACTATTTTAGGGCAAGCCTCTGGCTGCAGCCTCCCACAGGCCCCCCGAGGGCCCTCGCAAAGACGGGACCGTTTTCCGACAGCCCGACTGGCCGAACCCCTCTCCCCACCCCCTACGGGCCCAAGGCTATAGCACACCGCCCCCGCCCCCTGTTTCGAGCCTTGCGCCGGTGGGCCAGAAGCACTATTTTAGGATAAGCCTCTGGCCGCGGCCTCCCAACGGCCCCCAGTGTCGAAAAAACAGGACCCCTTTTGACCAGCCCGGTGGCGAACCTCTCCACCCCACGGGCCCAAGGCTGCCTTTTACCGCCCCGCCCCTCTTTCGCGACATGCGGTGCTGGGCCAGAAGCACTATTTTAGGGCAAGCATTTGGCGGCCTCCCAAAGGCCTCCGAGGCCTCGAAAGACTGGACCCCTTTCCGACAGCCGACTGGCGAACCCCCTCCCACCCCCACGGGCCCAAGGTTATAACACGCCCCGCACCCTGTTTCGCCTCTTGCACGCTGGGCCAGAAGCACTATTTTAGGGCAAGACTCGCGCGGCCTCCACAGGCCCCGAGGGGCCCTCGAAAAAGACCCCTTTTACAGCCCGTGGCGAACCTCCCTCTCCACCCCGTGCCCAAGGCTATAGCACACGCCTCGCCCCCTGTTTCGAGCCTTGCGCCGCTGGGACAGAAGCACTATTTTAGGACAAGCGTCTGGCCGCGGCTTCCCACAGGCCCCCCGAGGGCCCTCGAAAAGACTGGACCCATTCCGACAGCCCGGTGGCGAACCCCCTCCCCACCCCTGGGCCAAGGCTGCTTTGCCCCGCCCCTGTTTCGCGCCTTGCGCCGGTGGGCCAGAAGCACTATTTTAGGGCAAACCTCTGGCCGCGGCTTCCCACAGGCCCCCCGAGGGCCCTCGAAAAGACTGGACCCCTTTCCGAAGGCCCGACTAGATGAACCCCCCTCCCCACCCACCACAGCCCAAGGCTATAGCACACCGCCCGCGCCCCCTGTTTCGCGCCTTGCGCCGCTAGGACAGAAGCCCTAATTTAGGGCAAGCCACTGGCATGACCTCCACGCCCGAGGGGCCTCGAAAGACTGGACCCTTTCCGACAGCCCGGTAGCGAACCCCCTCCCCAGGCCCCAAGGCTATAGCACACCGCCCCGCCCCTGTTTGAGCCTTGCGCGGTGGGCGAAGCACTATTTTAGGATAAGCCTCTGGCGCGGCCTCCCAGCGCCCCAGTGTCGAAAAACAGGACCCCTTTCCGACAGCCCGGTGGCGAACCCCTCTCCACCCCCACGGGCCCAAGGCTATGCTTTGCCCCGCCCCTCTGTTTCGCGACATGCGCGCTGAAGCACTATTTTAGGGCAAGCATTTGGCGCGGCCTCCCAGGCCTCGAGGGCCCTCGAAAGACTGGACCCCTTTCCGACAGCCCGGTGGCGAACCCCCTCCCACCCCCACGGGCCCAGGTTATAAGCCCCCGCACCTGTTTCGCCTTGCCGCTGGGCCAAGCACTATTTTAGGGCAAGACTACGGCGGCCTCCACAGGCCCCCAGGGCCCTCGAAACGACTGGACCCCTTTCCGACAGCCCGGTGGCGAACCTCCTCTCCACCCCCGTGCCCAAGGCTAGCACACGCCCCGCCCCTGTTTGAGCCTTGCGCTGGGCGAAGCTATTTTAGGACAAGCGTCTGGCGCGGCTTCCCAGGCCCCGAGGCCCTCGAAAAGACTGGACCCTTTCCGAGAGCCGGACTGGCGGACCCCCTCCCACCCCTCTGGGCCCAAGGCTATAGCGCCCCGCCCCTGTTTGGCCTTGCGCGGTGGGCGAAGCACTATTTTAGGGAAAACCTCTGGCCGCGGCCTCGCACAGGCCCCCCTAGGGCCCTCGAAGTGACCGGACCCTTTCCGACAGCCGACTGGCCGAACCCCCCTCCCCACCCCCTACGGGCCCAAGGCTGGCACACGCCCGCCCCTGTTTGCGCCTTGCGCGGTGGGCGAAGCACTATTTTAGGGCAAGCCTCTGGCGCGGCTTCCAGGCCCCAGGGCCTCGAAAGCTGGACCCCTTTCCGAAGGCCCGACTAGATGAACCCCCTCCCCACCCACCACAGCCCAAGGCTGCACACCGCCCGCCCTGTTTTCGCGCCTTGGTCCGCTGGGCAGAAGCACTAATTTAGGGCAAGCCACTGGCCTCCCTGGCGCCCGAGGCCTCGAAAGACTGGACCCTTTCCGACAGCCCGATTGGCGAACCCCCTCCCCACCCCTGGGCCCAAGGCTGCTTACCGCCCCGCCCCTGTTTGCGCCTTGCGCGGTGGGCCAAGCACTATTTTAGGGCAAGCCTCTGGCGGCCTCCCAGGCCTCCCGAGGGCCCTCGAAAAGGTGGACCCCTTTAGACTGGCGAACCCCCTCCCCACCCTTGCAGGCCCAAGGCTATAGCACACCGCCGCCCCTGTTTCGTGTCTTGCCGATGGGCGGAAGCACTATTTTAGGGCAAGCATTTGGCTGACCTCCCAGAGCCCCGAGGGCCTCGAAAAACTGGACCCCTTTCCGAGCAGCCCGGCTGGGCGAACCCCTCATCACCCCACAGGCCCAAGGCTATAGCCCCGCCCCTCTTTCGCCTTGGGCGCTGGGCAAGCACTATTTTAGGGCAAGCCTCTGGCATGCAGCCTCCCACAGGCCCGAGGGCCCTCGAAAACTGGACCCCTTTCGACAGCCCGACTGGCGAACCGCCTCCCACCCCACAGGCCCAAGGCTATAACTTTTGCCCGCCGCCCCCTGTTTGGTGCCTTGCGCGATGGGCCGAAGCACTATTTTAGGGCAAGACTCTGGCGCGGACCTCCCACAGGCCCCGAGGGCCTCGAAAAGACTGAACCCCTTTCGACAGCCCGGACTGGCGAACCCCCTCCCACCCACGGGCCCAAGGCTATAGCTTCGCCCCGCCCTGTTTGGCGCCTTGCGCGCTGGCCCAGGCCAAGCACTATTTTAGGGCAAGCCTCTGGCGCGGCCTCCAGAGCCCGAGGGCCCTAAAGACGGACTCCTTTCCGACAACCCGACTGGCGAACCCCCTCCCCACCCCACGGGCCCAAGGCTATAACGCCCTTGCCGCCGCCCCTGTTTGTGCCTTGCCGATGTGCGAAGCACTATTTTAGGGCAAACCTCGGCGCTGACCACCCACAGGCCCCAGGGCCTCGAAAAGCTGGACCCCTTTCCAGCCCGTGGCGAACCGCCCTCCCCACCTCACGGGCCCAGGCTATAGCACACGCCCCGCCCCTCTTCGCGCCTTGCGCGGGCGGAAGCACTATTTTAGGGCAAGACTCTGGCGCTGACCTCCCACGAGCCCCGAGGGCCCTCGAAAAGACTGAACCACTTTTCGACAGCCCAGTGGCGAACCTCCCACCCCCACGTGCCCAAGGCTATAGCACACCGCCCCCGTCCCTTGTTTCGAGCCTTGCGCCGCTGGGACACAAGCACTATTTTAGGTCAAGCCTCTGGCCGCGGCTTCCCACAGGCCCCCTGACGGCCCTCGAAAAGACTGGACCCCTTTCCAAGACCCGGTTGGCGAACCACCTTCCCCACTATGGGCCCAAGGCTATAGCACACGCCGCGCCCCTTTTTAGTGCCTTGCGCGATGGGCGAAGCGGTATTTTAGGACAAGCCTCGGCGCGGCCTCCCACATGCCCCAGGGCCCTCGCAAAACAGGACCTGTTTTCCGACAGCCCGGTGGCGAACCCCTCCCGCCCCCTACAGACTGGGGCTATAACACCTGCCCCGCCCCTGTTTGCGCCTTGCGTGGTGGGTCAAGTACTATTTTAGGGTAAGCCTCACTGGCCTCCCACGGGCCCAGAACCTGAAAAGACTGGACCCCTTTAAGGAGCCGAACCCCCCCACCCCTACGGGCCCAAGGCTATAACACGCCCGCCCCTGTTTGCGCCTTGTGGGGAAGCACTATTTTAGGGTAAGCCTCTGGCGCGGCCTCCGAGCCCGAATGGTCTTGGTCCCACGGGGTTAAGGAGGTTGGGGCTGTGTGAAATGGGTCTTGTCTTTCGTGTGTGGAGCTACGGTCGAGGCCTGCCTAAAATGACCCAAGAAATAGTCTCCGAACCGGTGGGCTATAGCCTTTGGTCCATGAGGGTTGGGGGTTGAGGCTATGTGGCGTCGGCAATGGGTCAGTCTTTCAAGGACCTACGATGCTAAAATGGCAAAATGCCAGTGATGGCAGCGCTTGAAATAGTCGCCCGAGCCGGTGGGCAATAACCTTTGGTCCCAGCGGGGTTAGGGAAAGGTTTGAGGCTCAGGGTAATTGGCCCAGTGTTTTGAGGGGCCTCGTGTGCCCGAGAGAGGCTACGGTCGAGACTGCCACAAATGGCAAAGAAATACCCGGTGACGCGTGCGTGAAATAGTTGCCAAGGGTCGGTGGGCTATGCTGGTCAGCGGGGTTGGGGAGGTTCCGGAATACAGGCATGAAATGGGTCCGAGTCTTCGAGGGGCCTCTGTGCCCATTGGGAGGCTCGGTGGGAAGCCTGCCTAAAATGCCAAGAAATACGGTGGCGGCTGTGGCGAAATAGTCATGAGCACTTTGTGGGCTATGAGGCTTTCATGAGGGGTTGGGGGAGGGTTGAGACTCTGGGCATCGAAAATGGGTCCAGCCTTTTTGAGGGTCCTCATGTGCTCAGTGGGAGCCTACATTCAGAGGCTTGCCCTAAAAAGGTAAAAATGCCCCACGGCGCAGAGCGTGAAATAGTCTCCGAGGCCGGTGGGCTATAGCGTATGTTTCGCGGGGGTTGGGGAGGGTTCGAGGCTAACATTAGGAATGGGTCCGATCTTTTTCGAGGCCCGTATGCCCGATGTGGGAGGCTACTGATTGAGCCTGCCTAAGCGGCAAAATACCAGTGACAGCGCGAAATAGTCGCGGCAAGGCGGTGGGCCTATAGCCTTTGGTCGCGGAATGGGGAGGGTTGAAAACTCTGAGGTGAAATGGGTCCCAATCTTTTCGAAGGTCTCGTGTCTTGATGGAGGCTACTGTCGAGCCTGCCTAAAATGGCAAAAAATGCCGGCGCGCTAAATAATCGCGATTGGGCTATAGACCTTTGGTCCCGCGGGTTTGGGGAGGGTTGGGGACTGGGCATCAGTAGGGCAGTCTTTTGAGGCCCGTGTGCGGAAAGGCTACGGTCAGAGGCCTGCACTAAAACGGCAAGAAATACCAGGCGCCAGCCTTGAAATAATCAGCAAAGGCCAGTGGGCTATAGCCTTTGGTCCGCGGAATTTGGGGAGGGGGGTTCGGGGGCTCTGGGAGTCGGAAATGGGTCCAGTCTTTTCGAGGGGTCTCGTGTGCCTAGTGGGAGGCTGCAGTGATGCGCCTGCACAAAATGGCAAGAAAATACCAGTGATGTGCCCCGCATGAAATAGTCCATGGGGCAGTGGGCTATATGCCCTTTGGTCATTTGGGGTTTTGGGGAGAGGTTCAGGAACTTCAGGCATCAGAAATAGAACTGTATTTTCGAGGCCACGTATGCGGTGGGAGGCTACGGTCGAGGCCTGCCCCTAAAGCGGCAAATACCTGAGTGGCGCGCTTGAAATGATCAAGCCAGTCGGCTATAGCCTTTTGTCCGCTGGGTTTGGGGAGGGGGGTTCGGGGGCTTTGGGAGTCGGAAATGGGTCCAGCCTTTCGAGGGGTCTCGTGTGCCCAGTGGGAGGCTACGGTCAGAGGCCTGCCCTAAAATGGCAAGAAATGCACAGCGGCACAACGCGCGAAATAGTCGCCAAGGCCGGTGGGCTATAGCGTCTGTTCCGCGGGGGTTGGGGAGGGGGGTTCGGGGACTCTGGGCATCAGAAATGGGCCCAGTCTTTTCGAGGGGGGTCGTGTGCCTAGAGGGAGGCTACGGTCAGAGGCCTGCCCTAAAATGGCATGAAATGCCAAGTGACAGCCTTGAAATAATCATAAGGCCAATGGGCTATAGCCTTTGGTCCGCTGGGTTTGGGGAGGGGAGTTCGGGGGCTCTGGGCGTCAGAAATGGGTACTGTCTTTTCGAGGGGTCTCGTGTGCCCAGTGGGAGGCTACGGACAGAGGCCCGCCCTAAAACAGCAAGAAATGCCCATGTGACTTGCGAAATAATCATGAGGCTGGTGGGTCGCCGCTTTGGTCGGCGGAGGTTGGGAGGGGTTGAGCTCTGAGCATCGGAAATGGGTACAGTCTTTTGAGGGCCTCGTGTCCCGAGGAGGCTACAGTCGAGGCCCCCCTAAAACATGAAATACCCGGTGGCACGGCCGCGAAATAGTCGCGAGGCGGTGGGCTATAAGCCTTTGGCCGGGGGTTGGGAAGAGTTCGGCGGCTTTGGGCGTCGAAATGGGTCTTGCCTTTTGAGGCCTTCCAAAATGGGAGACTACGGTCGAGGCCTTCCACAAATGGCAAGAAATGCCCGGTGGCGCAGCTTGCGAAATAAGTCGCCCGAGGTGGGCTATAGCCTTTGGTCCGCGGGGGTTGGGGAGGGGGGTTCGGGGGCTCTGGGCGTCGGAAATGGGTCTTGTCTTTTCGAGGGGCCTCGTGTGTCCAGTAGGAGGCTACGGTCAGAGGCCTGCCCTAAAATGGCAAGAAATGCCCAGCAGCGGCTTGAAATAATCATGAGGCGGTGGAGTATAGCCTTTGAGGGGTTGGGAGGGTTCGGGGCTCTGGGAGTCGGAAATGGGTCTTGTCTTTTCGAGGGCCTCGTGTGTCGATGGAGGCTGGCCAAATCACTAAAATGGCGAGGTGCCAGTTGTGAGTGTCGAGCGGTGGGCTATAGCCATGAGGATTGGAGGGTTGGGGCTCTGGCGGAAATGGGTCAGTTTTCGAGGGGCCTCCTGTGCCCAGTGGGAGGCTCTGGTCAAAGCCCTGCCCTAAAATGGCATGAAATGCCTGCAGGCGTAGCTAAATAATCGCCATAGGCGGTGGGCTATAGCCTTTGGTCATGAGGGATTGGGAGGCGAGGTTACAGGGCTCAGGCATCGGAAATGGGTCAATTTTTTGAGGGGCCTTGTGTGGCGGTGGGAGGCTACGGTCGAGGCCTACCTTAAAATGGGATGGAATGCCCATGACGCATAGTGCGAAATAGTCGCCGAGGCGGTCTATAAGCCTTTGGTCCATGAGGTTGGGCGAGGGTTCGGGGGCTCTGGGCGTCGATGGGTCCAGCCTTTTGAGGTCCTCTTGTGCCCAGTGGGAGACTACGGTCAGAGGCCTGCCTAAAATGGCAAAAAAATGTAGCGATGAAGCACGCGAAATAGTCGCCGAGGCCGGTGGGCTATAGCCTTTGGTCTGTGGGGGTTGGGGAGGGGGGTTCGGGGGCTCTGGGCGTCGGAAATGGGTCCAGTCTTTTCGAGGGTCCTCCTGTGCCCAGAGGGAGGCTCCATTCAAAGCCCTGCCCTAAAATGGCATGAAATGCCTGTGACGCTAAATAGTCCCCGACGCCGGTGGGCTATAGCCTTTGGTCCGCAGGGGTTGGGCAGGGGGGTTCGGAAAGAGGCCTGCCATAACATGGAAAGACATACCCAGCGGCGCAGCGCGCGGAATAGTCGCTGAGGCCGATGAGCTATAGCCTTTGGTCCGCGAGGGTTGGGGAAGGGGGTTTGGGGGCTATGGGCGTCCGAAATGGGTACAGTCATTTCGAGGGACCTCGTGTGCCCAGTGGGAGGCTACGGTCAGAGGCCTGCCCTAAAATGGCAAGAAATACCAGTGCAGCGCCTGCGAAATAGTCGTCGAGGCGGGTGGGCTGCGACCTTTGGTGCGGGGTTGAGGGGCGAGGGATTCCGGGGCTCTAGGCGTCGGAAATGGATACATCCTTTTCGAGGGTCTCGTGTGCCCGATGGGAGACTACGGTCGAGGCCTAAAATGGCAAAAATACCAGTGGCAGCGCCTGAAATAGTCGTCGGCGGGTGGGCTGCGACCTTTGGTCTGCGGGGTTGGGGCAGGGATTCCGGGGCTCTAGGCGTCGAAATGGATACAGCTTTTCGAGGTCTCGTGTGCCCAGTGGGAGACTACGGTCGAGGCCTGCCTAAAATGGCAAGAAATACCCAGTGAAATAGTCAGCCGGTGGGCTATAGTGCGGGGTTGGGGAGGGGGGATCCTGGGCTCTGTACGTCGAAAATAGGTCCAGTATTTTCGACGGGCCTCATGTGTGCAGTGGGAGGCTACGGACAGATGCCTGCCCTAAAGCGGCAAGACATGGCCCGAGCTATAGCCTTTGGTCCAGCGGGGTTGGGGGGTTCCGGGGCTCTGGGTGTCGGAAATGGGTCCAGTCATTTCAAGGGTCCCCGTGTGCCCAGTGGGAGGCTACAGTCAGAGGCCTGCCCTAAAATGGCAAGAAATGCCCAGCGGTGCAGCGCATGAAATAATCGCTGAGGCCGGTGGGCTATAGCCTTTGGTCCGCGGGGGTTGGGGAGCGGGGTTGGGGAGCTCTGGGCGTCGGAAATGAGTCCAGCCATTTCGATGGTCCTCGTGTGCCCAGTGGGAGGCTACGGTCAGAGCCCTGCCCTAAAATGGCCAGAAATGTCCAGTGCCACAGCGCGCGAAATAGTCAGTAGGTGGGCTCTGACCTTTGGTGAGGTTGGGGGGGGTTCGGGGGCTCTGGGTGTCAAAAATGGGTACAGCCTTTTCGAGGGACCTCGTGTGCCCAGTGGGAGACTACGGTCAGAGGCCTGCCCTAAAATGGCAAGAAATGCCCAGCGGCGAATAGTCACGCTGTGGCTGATGCTAGTCTGCGGGGGTTGGGGAAGGGGGTTCGGAGGCTCTGGGGTTCGAAAATGGGTCCAGTCTTTTCCAGGGGCCTTGTCTGCCCAGTGGGAGGCTACGGTCAGAGGCCTGCCCTAAAATGGCAAGAAATACCCAGCGACAAAGCGCGCGAAATAGTCGCCGAGGCCGGTGGGCTATAGCCTTTGGTCCGCGGGGGTTGGGGAGCGGGGTTCGGGGGCTCTGGGCATCGGAAATGGGTCCAGTCTTTTCGAGGGGCCTTGTGTGCCCAGTGGGAGACTACGGTCAGAGGCCTGCCCTAAAATGTTAAGAAATACCCAGCGGCGAAGTGCGCGAAATAGTCTCCGACGTCGGTGGGCTATAGCCTTTGGTCCGCGGGGGTTGGGGAGCGGGGTTCGGGGGCTCTGGGCATCGGAAATGGGTCCAGTCTTTTCGAAGGTCCTCGTGTGCCCAATGGGAGGCTACGGTCAGAGGCCTGCCCTAAAATGGCATGAAATGCCCAGCGGCGCAGCGCGCGAAATAGTCGCCAAGGCCAATGGGCTATAGCCTTTGGTCCAGGTTTGGGAGGAGTTGAGGGCTCTGGGCGTCAGAAATGGGTACTGTCTTTTCGAGGGGTCTCGTGTGCCCAGTGGGAGGGTACGGACAGAGGCCCGCCCTAAAACAGCAAGAAATGCCCAGCAGCGCAGCTTGCGAAATAGTCGCCGAGGCTGGTGGGTCATCGCCTTTGGTCGGCGGAGGTTGGGGAGGGTTGGGGCTGGGGCATCGGAAATGGAGTCAGTCTTTTGAGGGCCTCGTGTCCCGAGGGAGGCTTACGGTCTGAGGCCCACCTAAAACCATAAAAATACCAGTGGCCTGCATGAAATAGTCGCCGAGGCCGGTGGGCTATAGCCTTTGGCCCACGGGGGTTGGGAAGGGGGATTCGGCGGCTTTGGGCGTCAGAAATGGGTCTTGCCTTTTCGAGGCCTTCCCTAAAATGGGAGACTACGGTCAGAGGCCTTCCCTAAAATGGCAAGAAATGCCCAGTGGCGCAGCTTGCGAAATAGTCGCCGAGGCCGGTGGGCTATAGCCTTTCGTCCGCGGGGGTTGGGGAGGGGGGTTCGGGGGCTCTGGGCGTCGGAAATGGGTCTTGTCTTTTCGAGGGGCCTCGTGTGTCCAGTAGGAGGCTACGGTCAGAGGCCTGCCCTAAAATGGCAAGAAATGCCCAGCAGCGCGGCTTGCGAAATAGTCGCCGAGGCCGGTGGGGTATAGCCTTTGGGCCGCGGGGGTTGGGGAGGGGGGTTCGGGGGCTCTGGGAGTCGGAAATGGGTCTTGTCTTTTCGAGGGGCCTCGTGTGTCCAGTAGGAGGCTACGGTCAGAGTACTGCCCTAAAATGGCAGGAATTGCCCAGCCTTGGCTTGAGTGTCGAGCGGTGGGCTATAGCCTGGTCATGAGGATTGGAGGGTTCGGGGCTGGGCGGCGGAAATGGGTCCAGTTTTTTCGAGGGTCCTCCTGTGCCCAGTGGGAGGCTCTGGTCAAAGCCCTGCCCTAAAATGGCATGAAATGCCCTGCGGCGCAGCGCGCTAAATAGTCGCCGAGGCCGGTGGGCTATAGCCTTTGGTCCCATGAGGATTGGGGAGGCGGGGTTACAGGGCTCTGGGCATGAAATGGGTCCAATTTTTGAGGGCCTTGTGTGGCCAGTGGGAGGCTACGGTCGAGCCTACCTTAAAATGGGATGGAATGCCCAACAGCATAGTCTTGAAATAGTCGCGAGGCGGTCTTATAGCCTTTGGTCCGTGGGGTTGGGCGAGGGGTTCGGGGCTCACAGGCGTCGAAATGGGTCCAGCCTTTTCGAGGTCTCTTGTGCCCAGTGGGAGACTACGGTCGAGGCCTGCCCTAAAATGGCAAAAATGCCCGATGAAACACGAAATAGTCGAGGCGGTGGGCTATAGCCTTTAGTGCATGGGGGTTGGGGATGGGGGTTCGGGGGCTCTGCGAGTCGGAAATGGGTCAGTCTTTTCGAGGTCCTCATGCCGGAGGAGGCTCCATTCAAAGCCCTGCCCTAAAATGGCATGAAATGCCCTGCGGCGCAGCGCGCTAAATAGTCCCCGACGCCGGTGGGCTATAGCCTTTGGTCCGCAGGGGTTGGGCAGGGGGGTTCGGAAAGAGGCCTGCCATAACATGGAAAGACATACCCAGCGGCGCAGCGCGCGGAATAGTCGCTGAGGCCGATGAGCTATAGCCTTTGGTCCGCGAGGGTTGGGGAAGGGGGTTTGGGGGCTATGGGCGTCCGAAATGGGTACAGTCATTTCGAGGGACCTCGTGTGCCCAGTGGGAGGCTACGGTCAGAGGCCTGCCCTAAAATGGCAAGAAATGCCCAGCGATGAAGCGCACCAAATAGTCGCCGAGGCCGGTGGGCTACAGCCTTTGGTCCGTGGGGGTTGGGGACGGGGATTCCGGGGCTCTAGGCGTCGGAAATGGGTACAGCCTTTTCGAGGGTCCTCGTGTGCCCAGTGGGAGACTACGGTCAGAGGCCTGCTCTAAAATGGCAAGAAATACCCAGCGGTGCAGCGCACGAAATAGTCGTCGAGGCGGGTGGGCTGCAGCCTTTGGTCTGCGGGGGTTGGGGACGGGGATTCCGGGGCTCTAGGCGTCGGAAATGGATACAGCCTTTTCGAGGGTCCTCGTGTGCCCAGTGGGAGACTACGGTCAGAGGCCTGCCCTAAAATGGCAAGAAATACCCAGCGGCGAAGCGCGCGAAATAGTCGCCGACGCCGGTGGGCTATAGCCTTTGGTCTGCGGGGGTTGGGGAGGGGGGATCGGGGGCTCTGTACGTCGAAAATGGGTCCAGTATTTTCGACGGGCCTCATGTGTGCAGTGGGAGGCTACGGACAGAGGCCTGCCCTAAAGCGGCAAGACATGGCCAGCGGCGCAGCGCGCGAAATAGTCGCTAAGCCCAATGAGCTATAGCCTTTGGTCCGCGGGGTTGGGGAGGGGGGTTCTGGGGCTCTGGGTGTCGGAAATGGGTCCAGTCATTTCAAGGGTCCCCGTGTGCCCAGTGGGAGGCTACAGTCAGAGGCCTGCCCTAAAATGGCAAGAAATGCCCAGCGGTGCAGCGCATGAAATAATCGCTGAGGCCGGTGGGCTATAGCCTTTGGTCCGCGGGGGTTGGGGAGCGGGGTTCGGGAGCTCTGGGCGTCGGAAATGGGTCCAGCCATTTCGATGGTCCTCGTGTGCCCAGTGGGAGGCTACGGTCAGAGCCCTGCCCTAAAATGGCCAGAAATGCCCAGTGCCACAGCGCGCGAAATAGTCACTGAGGCCGGTGGGCTACAGCCTTTGGTCTGCGGGGGTTGGGGATGGGGGTTCCGGGGCTCTGGGTGTCAAAAATGGGTACAGCCTTTTCGAGGGTCCTCGTGTGCCCAGTGGGAGACTACGGTCAGAGGCCTACCCTAAAATGGCAAGAAATGCCCAGCGGCGAATAGTCACCGACGCCGGTGGCCTATAGCCTTTAGTCTGCGGGGGTTGGGGAAGGGGGTTCGGAGGCTCTGGGGTTCGAAAATGGGTCCAGTCTTTCGAGGCCTTATGCGCCCGGTGGGAGGCTACGGATGAGGCCTGCCTAAAATGGCAAAAATACCCAGCGACAAAGCGCGAAATAGTCGCCCGAGGCGGTGGGCTATAGCCTTTGGTCCATGAGGTTGGGAGGCGGGGTTCGGGGCTCTGGGCATGAAATGGGTCCAGTCTTTTCGAGGCCTTGTGTGCCCAGTGGGAGACTACGGTCGAGGCCTGCCACAAATGTTAAGAAATACCAGTAGTCGCGAAATAGTCTCCGGGTGGGCTATAACCTTTGGTCCGCGGGGTTGGGAAGGCGGGGTTCGGGGCTGGGCATCGGAAATGGGTCAGTCTTTTCGAAGGTCTCGTGTGCCCAATGGGAGGCTCTGATCAGAGCCCTACTAAAATGGCAAGAAATACCCAGCGGAACACCTGTGAAATAGTCGCCGTGGCGGTGGGCAATAACTCTTTGGTCCTTGAGGGTTGGGCGAGAGGGTTCGAGGGTTACAGGCATGGAAATGGGTACATTCTTTTCGAGGTCGTCGTGTACCAGGGGAGACTACTGACGAGCTGCTCTAAAAATGGCAAGAAATGCCAGTGATTGTGTGAGGAAATAATCGCCAGTAGGTGAGCTATAGCCTTTGGTCCCATGAGGGTTGGGAAGGGGGGTTCGGGAGCTCTAGACGTCGGAAATGGGTCCAGCCATTTCGAGGGTCCTCGTGTGCCCAGTGGGAGGCTACGGTCAGAGCCCTGCGCTAAAATGGCCAGAAATGCCCAGTGGGAGACTACTGTCAGAGGCCTGCCCTAAAATGGCAAGAAATATCCAGCGGCGAAGCGCGAGAAATAGTCGCCAACGCCGGTGGGCTATAGCCTTTTGTCTGCGGGGGTTGGGGAGGGGGGTTCGGGGGCTCTGTACGTCGGAAATGGGTCCAGTCTTTTCGAGGGGCCTCATGCGCACAGTGGGAGGCTACGGACACCGAGCTGCCTAAAATGGCAGAAATGACGGTCGAAATAGACTCGGCGTGGGCCATAGCCCTTGGTCCACGTGGGTTGGGAAGAGGGGTTTGGGGGCCCTGGGCATCGGAAATATGTACAGTCATTTCGAGGGTCCTTGTGTGCCCAGTGGGAGACTACGGTCGAGGCACCTTAAAATGACAAGACATGCCAGTGTAATGCCTTGAAATAATGCGAGGCGGTGAGCTATAGCCTTTGATGCGGGGTTGGGAAGGGGTTGGCTGGGTGTGGAAATGAGTACAGTCATTTGAGGGGCCTAGTGTGCCCGGTGGGAGGCTACGGTCGAGGCCTACAAATGGCAATACCAGTGATGCAGTGCGCACGAAATAATCAGCCGAGGCGGTGGGCTCTGACCTTTAGTGCGGGGGTTGGGGAGGATTCCGGGGCTCTGGGTGTCGAGAAATGGGTACAGCCTTTTCGGTCCTCGTGTGCCCAGTGGGAGACTACCAGAGGCCTGCCCTAAAATGGCAAAAATGCCCAGTGAATAGTCACCCGGCCTTGGTGGCCTATAACCTTGCAGGGGTTTGGGAGGGTTCGGAGGCTGCAGGGGTTGGAAATGGGTCCGGTCTTTTCGAGGGCCTTATGCTTGCCCGATGGGAGGCTACGGTCAGAGCCTGCCCTAAAATGGCAAAAATGCTTAGCAAGCAAGCGAAATAATCATAGGCAGTGGGCTGTGCTAGTGCAGGGGTTGGGGCGGGGTTGAGGGGCTCTGGGCATCGGCAATGGGTCCGATCTTTTCGAGGCCTTGTGTGCCCAGTGGGAGACTGATCAGAGGCTGCCTAAAATGTTGAAATACCCAGCGGCAGTGAAATAGTCTCCAACGTCGGTGGGCTATAGCCTTTAGTGCGGGGTTGGGAGAAGTCAGGGCTCTGGCGTCTGAAATGGGTACAGTCTTTTGAAGGTCTCGTGTGCCCAATGGGAGGCTACTGTCGAGCCACTAAAATGGCAAAAATACCCAGCGGAACCAGCGAAATAGTCGCCGAGGCGGTGGGCCATAGCCTTTGGTCATGAGGTTGGGAGAGGGTTGGGGTTGGGCGTGAAATGGGCACATTCTTTTGAGGTCGTCGTGTACCCAGGGAGACTACGGTCAGAGGCTGCCCTAAAATGGCAATAAATGCCTGAGCCTTGAAATAATCATGGCGGTGGGCTCGACCACAGTGCGGGGTTGGGAGGGGTTCGGGGCTGGGTGTCGAAATGGGTACAGCCTTTTGAGGTCTCGTGTGCCCGTGGGAGACTACGGTCGAGGCTGGCCTAAAATGGCAAAAATGCCCGCGCCTAATAGTCACCGACGCCGGTGGCCTATAGCCTTTAGTCTGCGGGGGTTGGGGAGGGGGGTTCGGAGGCTCTGGGGTTCGGAAATGGGTCCAGTCTTTTCCAGGGGCCTTGTCTGCCCAGTGGGAGGCTACGGTCAGAGGCCTGCCCTAAAATGGCAAAATGTAGCGGCCTTGAAATAGTCGCCGGTGGGCTATAGCCTTTGGTCATGAGGGGTTGGGTAGGGGTTGGGGCTTTGGGCGTCGAAAATCTGTCCAGCCTTTTCGAGGGGACTCGTGTCGTGGGAGCTCTGATCGAGACACAGCCGTAAAATGGCGAAATGATGCAGAAATAGTTAGGCGGTGGGCTATAGCTCTGTTCCGGGGGTTGGGGAGGGTTCGGGGACTGGGCACGGGTGTGTCTAGTCTTTTGAGTGGCCTCGTGTGCTCGGTGGGAGCCTGATGAGGCCTGCCTAAAACAAGAAATGTCAGCAGCGAAATAGTCTCGGCCGGTGGGCTATAGCCTTTGGTCCGGGTGTTGGGGAGGGTTCGGGGCTGGGCGTGAAATGGGTCTTCTTTTGAGGGGCCTCGTCGCCCGTGGGAGCTACGGTCAGAGGCCTGCCCTAAAATGGCACCCAGTAGCGCGATGCCGAAATAATGGGTGGTGGGCTATAACATTGTCAGGGGTTTGGGAGGGTCGGGGATTGGGCGAAATTTATTTAGTATTTTGAGGGCCTCGTGTGCTCGGTGGGAGCCTACGGTCGAGGCCTGCCCAAAGACAAGAAATCGCCCAGTGTGGCAAAATAGTGTCCGATCCGGTGGGCTATAGCTTTTGGTCCATGGGGTTGGGGAAGGTGGTTGAGTTAGTGGAAATCGTCTTCTTTTCGAGGTCTCGTGTGCCGGTGGGAGGCTACGGTCAGGAGCCTGTAAAATAAAAAATATCGTGACGAAAATTATGCGGTGGGCTATAGCCTTTGGTCGCGGTTAGGGAGGGTTGAGGGGCTCTGGTCTTCGGCAATGGGTACAGTCTTTTCAAGGGTCCTCGTGTGTCCGATGGGAGGCTACGGTCAGAAGGCTGCCTAAAATGACGAAATACCCAGCGGCGCGTGAAATAATGTGAGGCGGTGAGCTATAACCTTTGGTCCATGAGGTTTGGGGAGGGTTCGGGGAATCGGGTATGGGTCTAGTTTTTGAGGGCTCACGTGCTCGGTGGGAACCTACGGTCGAGCCTGCCCTAAAATGGCAAGAAATGCCCAGCGGCGCATCACGCGAAATAGTCTACGAGCCCGGTGGGCTATCACCTTTGGTCCGTTGGGGTTGGGAGGGGTTGGGGCTCGGTTGTAATGGGTGCAGTATTTTGAGGCCCTCGTATGTCCATTGGGAGGTTCTGGTCGAGCCTGCCTAAAATGGCAGAAATGTCTGGCGTATGCGTGAAATAGTCGCCGAGGCCGGTGGGCTATAGCCTTTGGTCCGCAGGGTTGGGGAGGGGGGTTCGAGGACTCTGGGCATCGGACATGGGTCTAGTCTTTTTGAGGGGCCTCGTGTGCTCAGTGGGAACCTACGGTCAGAGGCCTGCCCTAAAAGGGGAAGAAATACCCAGCGATCAGCGAGTGTCGCCAGGCGGTGGTCTATAGCCTTTGGTCAGGGGTTGGGGCGGGGTTCGGACTCTGGGCTTGGAAAGTCAGACGTTTTGAGGTCCTCATGCTCCCGGTGGGAGGCTACGGTCAAGCCTGCCTAAAATGGAAATGCCAGATGCAGCGAAAATGTCGTGGAGGCCGGTGGGCTATAGCGTCTGTTCCGCGGGGGTTGGGGAAAGGGGTTCGGCGGGTTCGGGGGCTCTGGGCATCGGAAATGGGCACCGTCTTTTCAAGGGGCCTCGTGTGACCAGCGGTAGGCTGATCGAGCCTGCCCTAAAAGGAAGAAATGCCTGTAGTGCGAAATGTCCAGGCCATTGGGCTATAGCGTCTTTTCCGTGGGGGTTGGCGAGGGGGGTTCGGTGGCTCTAGGCGTCGGAAATGGGTCTAGTCTATTCGAGGGGCCTCGTGCACCCAATGGGAGGCTACGGTCAGAGGCCTGCCCTAAAATGGCAAGAAATGCCTAGCGGCGCAGCGTGCGAAATTGTCGGGGGCGGTGGGCTATACTGGTCCGCGAGGTTGGGGAGGTGTTTGGGGACTCTGGGCATCGAAAATGGGTCTAGTCTTTTGGGGGCCTCGTGTCCTCAGTGGGAACCTACGGTCTGAGGCCTGCCCTAAAAAGGCAAGAAATGCTCGATGCAGCGAAATAGTGTCTGAGCCTATAGCCTTTAGTCATGAGGTTGGGGTGGGGGTTCGAGCTCTGGGCATCGGAAATGGGTCTTTTCGATGGTCCTTGTGTGCCGATGGGAGGCTACGGTCGAGGCACTAAAAATGCCCTGCGATGCAGCGCGCGAAATAGTCGCAGAGGCCGGTGGGCTATAGCCTTTGGTCCGTGGGGGTTGGGGAGGGGGGTTCGGGGGCTCTGGACGTAGGAAATGGGTACCATCTTTTCAGGGGTCCTTGTGTGCCCAGTGGGAGGCTACGGTCAGAGGCCTGCCCTAAAATGGCAAGAAATATCCAGCGGCGCACCGCGTGAAATAGTCGCCGAGGCCGGTGGGCTATAGCGTCTGTTCCATGGGGGTTTGGGAGTGGGGTTCAGGGACTCTAGGCATCAGAAATGGGTCCAGTCTTTTCAAGGGGCCTCGTGGTGCCAGTGGGAGTCTACGGTCAGAGGCCTGCACTAAAATGGCAAGAAATGCCTAGCACCGTAGCGCGCGAAATATTCGCCGTGGCCGGTGGGCTCTGACCTTTGGCCGCGGGGTTGGGGAGGGTTGGGACTCGGATAGCGAAATGGGTCGTCTTTTGGAGGGCCTCGTGTGATCAGTGGGAGCCTACGGTCGAGGCTGCCCTAAAAGGCAAGAAATGCCTGCGGCCGAAATACTCTCAGGGTGCGCTATAAGCGTCTGTTGAGGGTTGGGGGTGCGGGGACTCTGGGCATCGGAAATGGGTCTAGTATTTTTGAGGTGCCTCGTGTGCCCAGTGGGAGGCTACGGTCAGGCACGCCAAAATGGCAAGAAATACCGGTGGCACGATTGCATAGTCGCGAAATGATCCTTTCGAGGTCTAATCTGCCAGTGGCAGGCTACGGTCAGATTACCCAAAATGTCAAGAAATGTCCGGCGTGTGAGAGTGTCGCCGGCGGTGGGCCATAGCTTTGGTCCGTGGGGGTTGGGGAGGGCTCGGGGCTGGGTGTCGAAATGGAGTACAGTCTTTGGTCCTCGTGTGCCCAGTGGGAGGCTACGGTCCTGCCCTAAAATGACAAGAAATGCCCAGCGCAACGCATGAAATAGTCAGAGGCGGTGGGCTATAGCCCTTGGGCCAGGCGTAGACGGGCTCGTGAATATTTTATGCGCTAGGTATTCTTATCTTGAGCAGGCCTAACAGGCCAGAAAGAAAGATGGTACCATTCTCAGCCCGAACTCCTCCCGATCCCACGGACCAGGCTATAGCCACCGGCCTCTGACTATTTGCTGCGCATTCTGGGTATTTCTTCCCAGGGTGGGCCTCGACCGTAGCCTCCACTGGGCACAGGACCATCGAAAGATTACCATTCGTGCCCAGAACCCAGACCCCGGACCAATACCCCACGGTAATTCGCCGCGCGCCAATTTCTTTGCCTTTTGCAGGCCTCAACCATGGCCAGGCTGCGCCTGTGGGCTAGACCATTCGACACCCAGTCGAACACCTCCAACCTGGGACCAAGGCTGCCCGGCCTCGGCGACAATTCGCTCGCGTTGGGCATTTCTTAGCAGCCTCAGCGTAGCCTCCAGGGCCTCGAACTAGACCCATTTCCGGCGCCTAGAACCCCGAACCCCGGCATAGGCGGATAGCTGGCGATAATTTCGGGCTGCATGCATTCTTCTTAGCGTGTTCTGACCGTAGCCTCCTGGGCACGAGGATCGAAATGACTGTGCCATTTCCGACCCGGGCCCCAGACTCCCCGACCCCGGACCGGATAGCCACGGCCTCGGCGACTATTTGGCTGCGCACTGGGCCTCGACCGTGGCCTCCTCTCTGGTCACAAGGCCCTCGAAGACTGGACCCATTTCCGGCGGCCCTGAACCCCACTGACCCGGCTATAGCCCCGGGCTCGTGCGCCGGCGGCTGCGCCAGCATTCTTTGCCTTTTAGGGCGGGCCTCGACCGTAGTTCAGACCTGCGCAAAAGACTAGACCATTTTGATGCCGAGTCACCCTCCCGGCCTGAAGGATGCCCCAGCCTCGGCGACTGCGCCGCAGGCATTTCTTGCCATTTAGCCTCGCCGTAGCCTCCAGGCACGAGGCCTTCTTTCCGATGCGGTGAACCCCGACCCCAGCGGAGCCCACGGCCTCGGCGACTATTTCCCGCCTGCGCTGGTATTTCTTGCCATTTTAGCGTGGGCGTCTGACCGTAACCTCCACTGGGCACCCCTCGAAATACTGCCATTTCCGACTCCCGAGCCCAACTCGACCGGACCAACCTATAACCACCGGCCTCGCGACTATTTGCTGCATCAGGCATTTCTTGCCATTTTGGGCCTCGACCGTAGCCTCCAGGCTGCAGGACCCTCGAAAGACTGGACCCATTTCCGGCAGGCCCTGAACTCCCACTGACCCCAGCGGACCAGGCTATAGCCCTCGTGACCATTTTGCGCGATCGCATTTCTTGCCATTTTAGGGCAGGCCTGCGTAGCCTCGCTGGGCACCGAGGACCCTCAGGCGTACCCATTTCGGCCGAGCCCGAACCCCCTCCCGACCCTGGACCAAGGCTATAGCCCAGCCTCGTCGACTATTTCGCAGCGCTGCGCGGGACATTTCTTGCCATTTTAGGGCCTTGGTAGCCTCCTGGGCATCTGAGGCCCTAAAAATACTGCCATTTCGACACCCGAGCTCGAACCCCCTCCCCGGACCAAGGCTATAGCCCACGGCTCGTAGACTATTCGCGCGATGCGCGTGGAGATTTCTTGAGGGCGGGCCTCGGGCCGTGGTTTCCTGAGCACAGGCCCTCGAAAGACTAGACCCATTTCCGATGCCAGTTGAACCACCCTCCCAGCGGACCAAAGGCTATAGCCCGCCTAGCATTTTTGGCGCTGCGCGCGGGCATTTCTTGCCACCACAGGCCTCGGCGTAGCCTCCACTGGGCACACGAGGACCCTCGAAAGACTTTACCCATTTCCGGCCGAGCCCCAGCCCCCCTCCCGGCCCCGCGGACCATCCTGGCCCGGCCTCGGCTACTATTTCCAGCTGCGCTGTATTTCTCGTCATTTAGGGTAGGCTTCTGACGTAGCCTCCCAGGCACGAGGACCCTCGAAAAGACTGTACCCATTTCCATGACGAGCCCTGAACCCCCCAGCCCTGCGGACCAAGGCTATAGCCGCCCCTGCGACAAATTAGTCGCGCTGCCGGGCATTTCTTGCCATTCGGCATACCTCGACCGTAGCCTCCCACTACGAGGACCCTCGAAAAGGCTGCCATTTCCGGCGGGCCCCAGACCCGCTCCCCCAGCGGACCAATAGCTATAGCCCACGGCCTGAGCTACTATTTCACGCGTTGCGCCGCTGGGTATTTCTTCATCATTTAGCGGGCCTCGACCGTAGCCTCCCCACGAGGACCCTCGAAAGCTGCCATTCGGCCCGAGCCCCTTCCCGACCCCAGCGGACCAAGGCTATAGCCACGGGATCGGACACTATTTTGCGCTGCGCGTGGCGCATTCTTGTCTTTAGGGCAGGCCTCCGACCGTAGGCTCCCAGGCACGAGACCCCTCAAAAATACTAAACAAATTTCGGATGCCCAGAATCCCCGACCCCCCGCCCAAACCCCCGGGGAACAAATGCTATAGCCCACGGCCGTGAGTATTTCGTGCGCCTGGGCATTTCTTGCCATTTTAGGGCAGGCCTCTGGCCTCCTCAGGCGCGAGGCCCTCGAAAAGACTGTGCCATTTCGACACCCAGGCCCCAGACCCCACTGACCTCGCGGACCAAAAGCTATAGACCACCGGCCTCGGCGACTATTTCACGCGCTGCATCGCTGGGTATTTCTTGCCCTTTTAGGGCAGGCCCCTGACCGTAGCCTCCCACTGGTCACACGAGGACCCTCGAAAAGACTGTACCCATTTCCGACGCAGGCCCGACCCCTCCCAGCCCCGGACCAAGGCTATAGCCGGCCAGCGACTATTTAGGCGCGTTGTGCTATTTTTCCTCATTTTAGGGTAGGCCTATAACCGTAGCCTCCCACTGGTGGGGACCCTCGAAAAGGCTACCCATTTCCGACACGAGCCCCAAAACCCCTCCCAGCGCCCGCGGACCAAAGGCTATAGCCCACGGCCTCGGGGTTATTTCATCGCGTGGTATTTCTTGCCATTTAGGGTAGCCCTCGTAGCCTCCCACTGGGCACAGGACCCTCGAAAAGGCATGCCATTTCCGGACCAGAACCCCGAACCCCTCCCCAACCCCGCGGACCAAAGGTTATAGCCCAGCCTCGGCGACTATTTCGCTGTCTGGGCATTTCTTGCCAAGGACGGCCTCGACCGCAGCCTCCCCTGGTCACAGGCAAGATGCCATTTCGATGCAGGCCTCGAACCCCCTCCCCACGGACCAAAGCCCGGCCTCGGGGTTATTTCATCACGCTGCGCTGAGTATTTCTTGCCATTTAGGGTAGCCCTCGACCGTAGCCTCCTGAGCACGAGGACCCTCGAAAAGACTGTACCCATTTCCGACCCGAACCCCGAACCCCTCCCCGACCCAGCGGACCAAGGTTTATAGCCCGCAGCCTCGGCGACTATTTGTGCGTGCTGGGCATTTCTTGCCCTTTTGGGCGCCTCGAGCCTCCCTGGTCACGAGGCCTTCAACAAGGCTGCCATGTTCGATGCAGGCCCTCAGACCCCCTACCCCCCACCCCACGGACCAAAGGCTATAGCCCACCGCCTCGGCGACTATTTCTGTGACTGCGCGGGGTATTTCCCGTCATTTTAGGGCGGGCTCGACCGTAGCCTCCATGGGCACATGAGGACCCTCGAAAGCGTACCCATTTCCGATGCGGATCCCCAGACCCCCCCCCCCCACGGACCAAGGCTATAGCCCGGCCTCGGGAGACTATTTGGCAGCGCCGTGAGATTTCTTGCCTTTTAGGGCGGCCTCGGACTAGGCCCCATTGAGCTGAGGCCACTCAAAAAAAACTGATTTCGATGCCCAGGTCCCAGAACCTCGAACCCCTGGCGAGGCTATAGCCCGGCGACTATTTCGTGCACTGCGCTAGGTATTTCTTGCCATTTTAGGGGCAGGCTCTGACCGTTGCCTCCCCTGGGCACAGGGACCCTCGAAAAGGCTGTACCCATTTCGGCGAGCCCCGAACCCCCTCCCGACCCCGCGGACCAGGCTATAGCCCACGGCCTCGGCGACTATTTGCGCTGCGCGCTGGGTATTTCGTCATTTTAGGGCAGGCTTCCGTAGCCTCCCCCAGGCATCGAGGACCCTCGAAAAGCGTACCCATTTCCGATGACGAGCCCCGAACCTCCCAACCCCAGCGGACCAAGGTTATAGCCAGCCTCGGCGACTATTTCGGCGCTGCATCGCTGGGCATTTCTTTACAGGCGCCTCGACCGCGGCCTCAGCTGGTCACGAGGCCCTTCAAAAGGCTGCCCATGTTCGATGCCCGAGCCCTCGAACCCCCCCCCCACGGACCAAGGCTATAGCCACGCCTCGGACTATTTCCAGCGCGCTGGGTATTTCCCGTCATTTTAGGGCGGGCTCGGTAGCCTCCCAGGCACATGAGGACCCTCGAAAGACTGTACCCATTTCCGGCAGCCCCGAACCCGTCCCAACCCCGGACCAGGCTATAGCCACCGGCCTCGGCGACTATTTCCAGCGCATCGCTGGGCATTTCTTACCCCTTTAGGGCAGCCCTCGGTAGCCTCCCTGCAGTCACGAGGCCCTCAAAAGCTGCACCCATTTCCGAGGATCCCCAGACCCCTACCTCCAACCCCCACGGACCAATGGCTATAGCCCACCGGGCTCGGAGACTATTTCGCGCGCGGCGCCGTGTGAGATTTCTTGCCTTTTTAGGGCCTCGGTGCCCCATTGAGCACGAGGCCCTCAAAAAACTATACAGATTTCGATGCGAGTCCCCGAACCCCCTCCGAACCCCGTGGAGCAGCTATAGCCCCGTGACTATTTCGTGCCTTGCTGGTATTTCTTGCCATTTAGGGCGGCTGGTGCCTCCCATGGGCACATGAGGACCCTCGAAAAGGCTGTACCCATTTCGGCGCCCGGATCCCGAACCCCCCTCCCAACCCCCGGACCAAAGCTATAGCCCACGGCCTCGGCGACTATTTCACGCGCTGCTGGGTATTCTCGTCATTTTAGGGCGGGCTTCTGGGCCTCTCCCAGGCTACGAGGACCCTCGAAAAGACTGTACCCATTTCCGGCGACGAGCCCCGAACCCCCCTCCCCCGCGGACCAATGGTTGCCACGGCCTCGGCGACTATTCGTATGCATCGCTGGGCATTTCTTGCCCACTGACCTCGACCGCGCCTCCACCCAGTCGAGGCCTTTGTACCCATGTTCGATGCAGGCCTCGAACCCCCTACCCCACGGACCAAAGGCTGCCCACCGGCTCGGAAACTATTTCCCGCGCTGCGCCGTGGGACATTTCTTGCGTTTTAGGCGGGCCTCGTGTAGGCTCCCGGGCACAGGCCATTCAAAGACTAGACATTTCCGATGCCGAGTCCTCGAACCCCTCGACCCCGTGGAGCAGATCTATAGCCCTCGGCGACTATTTCGTGCACTGTGCCGCTGGGCAGTTCTTGCAATTTTAGGGCAGGCTTCTGGCCGTTGCCTCCCACTGGGCACACGAGGACGCTCGAAAAGACTGTATCCATTTCCGACACCCAGAGCCCCCGAACCCCCCTCCCCAACCCCCGCGGACCAAAGGCTATAGCCCACCGGCCTCGGCGACTATTTCGCAGCGCTGCGCAGTATTTCCGTCATTTTAGGGACTTCTGACCGTAGCCTCCCTCTGGGCACACGAGGACCCTCGAAAAGACTGTACCCATTTCCACACAGCCCCCGAACCCCCTCCACAACTCCCCCGGACCAAAGGCTATAGCCAACCGGCCTCGGCGACTATTTCAGCAGCTGCGCCTTCGGTATTCTTGCCATTTTGGGTAGGCCTCTTACCGTAGCCTCACTGGGCACGAGGACCCTCGAAAGACTGTACCCATTTCGGCGCCCAGGCCCCGACCCCTCCCCTACGGACCAAGGCTACACACCGGCCTTGGCGACTATTTCGCCTGCGCTGGGCATTTCTTCCATTTTAGGGCAGGCCTCTTACCGTAGTCTCCCATTGGGCACCAGGACCCTCGAAAAGACTGTCGCATTTCCGCCGAGCTCGAACCCCTCAGCCCGCGGACCAGGCTATAGCCACGGCCTCGGCGACTATTTCGCCGTGGCTGGGCATTTCTTGCCATTTAAGGTAGGCCTCTGACCGTGGCCTCCACTGGGCACCAAGGCCCTCAAAAGACTGGAACTATTTTGGATCGAGCCCCGAACCCCTCCAACCCCTCGGACCAAAGGCTAGCCCACCGGCCTCGGAGACTATTTGGCGTCTGCGCGCGGTGCATTTCTTGTCTTTTAGGGCATGCTTCTGACCGTAGGCTCCCATCGACACGAGGGCCCCTAAAATGATCCATTTTGATGCGAGCCCGAACCCCTCCCGACCCCGCGGACCAAAGGCCATAGCCCACCTGCCTCGGAGACTATTTCGCGTGCTGCGCCGCTGGGCATTTCTAGCCATTTTTGGGCAGGCCTCTTACCGCAGCCTCCCAATGGGCACACGAGCAACCTCAAAGACTGTACCCATTTCCGGCGAGAACCCCTCCCACCCCAGCGGACCAAGGATGCCAGCCCACAGCCTCGGACTATTTGTGCTGCTAGGCATTTCTTGCCATTTAGGCAGGCCTCGTAGTAACCTCCACTGTGCTGAGGACCCTCGAAAGACTGTACCCATTTTGATGCGAGCCCCGAACCCCCTCCCAACCCCGGACCAAAGGCTAGCACGCAGCCTCGGCGACTATTTGCGGCGCTGGGCATTCTTACCATTTAGGCAGGCCTCGACGTAGCCTCCCACTAGGCACACAGGACCTCGAAAAGGCTGTACCCATTTCGACACAGGCCCCGAACCTCCCACACCCAGCGGACCAAGGCTATAGCCCACCTCGGGGACTATTTCGTGCTGCGCGCTGAGCATTTCTTGCCATTTTAGGGCATGCCTCTAGCTAGCCTCCCATTGGACACACGAGGACCCTCGAAAGACTACCCATTTCCGACACAGCCCCCGAACCCCTCCCCAACCCCCCCGGACCAAAGGCCACCACCGGCCTCGGTCACTTTCGCCTGCCGCTGGTAGTTCTTGCCATTTTGGGTGGGCCTCTTACCGTAGCCTCCACTAGGCACACGAGGACACACGACACGACTGTACCCATTTCCGGCCAGGCCCCACCCCTCCCCACCCCTACGGACCAAGGCTACATCCACCGGCCTCGGCGACTCTTTCGGCGGCGCCGCTGGCCATATCTTGCCATTCTAGGGCAGTCCTCTGACCGTCGCCTCCCCGGCACAAGGGGTCCCTGAAGAAGAATGTACCCATTTCCGGCCGAGCCCCGACCCCCTCCCTCCCCGGACCAAGGCCATAGCCACGCCTCGCGACTATTTTTCTGCGCGCTGGGCATTCTTGCCATTTTGGGCAGGCCCCTGACCGTAGACTCCCCCTGTGCACACGAGGAGCCTCGAAAAGACTGTGCCATTTCGACTCCCAGGCCCCGACCCCCTCCCCAACCCCCGCGGACCAAAGGCTATAGCCCACCGGCCTCGGCGACTATTTGGAGCGCTACATCGCTAGGCATTTCTTGCCATTTTAGGGCAGGCCTCTGAATGTAGCCTCCCACTGGGTACATGAGGCCCCTCGAAAAGACTGGACCCATTTCCGACGCCCAGAGCCCCCGAACCCCCCTCCCCAACCCCCGCGGACCAAAGGCTATAGACCACCGGCCTCGGCGACTATTTGGAGCGCTACGCCGCAGGATATTTCTTGCCATTTTAGGGTAAGCCTCTGACCGTAGCCTCCCACTGGGCACATAAGGCCCCTCGAAAAGACTGGACCCATTTCCGATGCAGGCCCCGAACCCCCTCCCAGCCCTGCGGACCAAAGGCTATAGACCACCGGCCTCGGCGACTATTTGGAGCGCTACGCCGCAGGATATTTCTTGCCATTTTAGGGTAAGCCTCATACCGTAGCCTCCCACTGGGCACATAAGGCCCCTCGAAAAGACTGGATCCATTTCCGACGCCCAGAGCCCCCGAACCCCCATCCCCAACCCTCGCGGACCAAAGGCTATAGCCCACCGGTATCGGCGACTATTTCGCGCGCGGCGCCGCTTTGCATTTCCTGCCATTTTAGGGCAGGCCTCTGACCGTAGCCTCCCACTGGGCACACGAGGACCCTCGAAAAGACTGTACCCATTTCCGCCACCCAGAGCCCCCGAACCCCCCTCCCCAACCCCCGCAGACTAAAGGCTATAGCTCACCGGCCTCGGCGAATATTTCGCTCGCTGCGCCGCGGGGCATTTCTTGCCATTTTAGGGCAGGCCACTGACTGTAGCCTTCCACTGGGCACACGAGGACCCTCGAAAATACTGGACCCATTTCCAATTCCCCGAGCGCCCGAACCCCCCTACCCAACCCCCGCGGACCAAAGGCTATGGCCCACCGGCCTCTGTGACTATTTCTCGCGCTGCACCGCTGGGCATTTCTTGCCATTTTAGGGCAGGCCTCTGATCGTAACCTCCAACTGGGCACATGAGGCTCCTCGAAAAGGCTGGACCCATTTCTGACGCCCAGAGCCCCTGAACCTCCCTCTCCAACCCCCGCGGACAAAGGCTATGGCCCGCTGGGCATTTCTTGCTATTTTAGGGCAGGGCTCTGTCATATTATATTTTGTTTAATTCCCTCATATTTTGATTGATCTTGTGCTAATTTGTGGAAATTATGTTTGATTTGATTTAGGAGATGAAACATGGAGATTATGATGAAATTTGGACAAAAAGGGCTTTATTTGGGCTTTGCAAACGTGGCCCGACCATTGGCTTGAGAGAGACAGTTTCCTAGCATTAAGAGAAGAAGAAACCAAGAGGAAAAAGAAAAGCTAGCAAAAAGGAAACAAAAAGCAAGCATTATAAAAGAAAAAAAAACGTGAGAAAGAGACAAGACCTGAGTCAAGGCGGAAGAAAGAGAGCTGGGCGTGAGGAAGAGAAACAAGCGGCTGCTGCAATTCTTTTCTTCTCAAACAACTTTGTTTCCTTTGACCACCATGAGTGGCTAAGGTTTTAATTCAGTCAAGGGTAAATCAATTCGGTTGTAATTTTGTGAGGCTTTGAACTTAACAATTTCTTGATCAAGTAATTTTTATTTTCTTGTTCTTATTTTCTATGAATTATTTATATTGATTGAGTTGACGCCTTAATTCAATATTTATTTTTCTATCGCTAGTCAGGAGTTTGTGATCCGTAATTGTCATGAATGACTAAATTGAGTAGCAAGGAGTTGGCTCATGTGTGTGTATATTGATGGCCACAATTACATAGCTTGCATGATAGGCTCTAGGGAAATAAAAATACAAATTGATTAAGTTGGAATAATTTGAATTAATTGATCTTGTTTTAGTCATTCTCACTATTCTTAATGCTATCACTTAATTTGATATGGAACGATGATGCCCAGTTAAATTAGTGATAAGTTTGGATTTGAGAGATTGTTTGAGTCTATTATATTAGGAGAATAATTGCTTTCTGCGAGATTTCCGATTAAGTAGACTAAGTTCTTGGATTGAGTTATTTATATTTTTGCCTATGATCAAAATTGCAATTGGATGGAATTCACACCCTTGGATTGGAAGTTTGGTAAGATTGATCTTTTTGTTTGTTTAATTTTAAAATCTTGTTTAATTTTATTTTATTTTATTTTAATTTAATTTCGTGTTAAAGAAAACAATTTGAAAATTCAGAAATCCGGATAACCGGATACCCACAACCGGCTAGCCGTTTGTTGTCCAGAACCGAGAAGACCAACATCCGGGCTTCCGGTTTCCTTATCCGGATTAGCCGGATACCTCCAGTGTTACTACCGGCAATCGACACGGTTTCACTATCCGGTTAGCGAATAGGTTCGAGCTTACAACCCGACGACTATCCGTTTCTCTCATCCGGCTGGCAAAATACTTCCGAATCGTTGCCACCTGCATTGGTCTTAGGTTCTTCTAACGGGTGGCGAAAACCTCGAGAACGTTACTAGTCTGGCCGGTCTACGGATTTCACGAATCGGTTGACGAATTAGCTCGAAGCGAAACCAATCACAAACGGCTTACCGGTTTCCCTAACCGGTTTACAAAATTCGGTTATCCGGTTTGTGGCAGAAACTTTGCAAAATCTGGTTTTCTTGGGAAATTAATTTTGTTTTAAACTTTGAGAAATTAAATACATAGTTCTCTTGGGATTCGACCTGGTTCCACTATTTCTACAAATTAGTTTAGGCGAATCAGTATTTATTTTGAAGGGCTTCGACAACTCTGCACCATTTTAGGGCAGGCCACTGACCATAGCCTCCCACTGGGCACACGAGGACCCTCGAAAATACTGGACCCATTTCCGATGCCCCGAGCGCCCGAACCCCCCTCCCCAACCCCCGCGGACCAAAGGCTATAGCCCACCGGCCTCGGCGGCTATTTCCTTGTATTGCGCTGGGCAATTCTTGCCATTTTAGGGCAGGCCTCTGATCGTAACCTCCAACTGGGAACATGAGGCCCCTCGAAAAGACTGGACCCATTTCCGACACCCAGAGCCCCTGAACCTCCCTCACCAACCCCCGCGGACAAAGGCTATGGCCCACCGGCCTCGGTGACTATTTCTCGCGCTGCACCGCTGGGCATTTCTTGCTATTTTAGGACAGGCCTCTGACCGTAGCCTCACTTGTGCACGAGGACCCTCGAAAAGGCATGCCATTTCCGACACCCAGGCCCCAGACCCCTCCCCGCCCCATGAGACCAAGGCTATAACCCACGTCGGCTCGGCTTCTTGCCATTTTAGGACAGGCCTCAGACCGTAGTCTCCCGGGCATCTGAGGACCCTCGAAAAGACTGTACCCATTTCCTCGGCCCGGGCCCCAGACCCCTGCCCAATCCCCGCAGACCAATGGCTATAGCCCACCGGCCTCGGCGAATATTTCGCGCGCTTCGCCGCAGGGCATTTCTTGCCATTTTAGGGCAGGCCACTGACCGTAGCCTCCCACCGGGTACACGAGGACCCTCGAAAAGACTGGACCCATTTCCGATGCCCCGAGCCCCCGAAACCCCCTCCCCAACCCCCACGGACCAAAAGCTATAGCCCACCGGCCTCGGCGGCTATTTCGCGCGCTGCGCCGCTGGGCATTTCCTGGTATTTTAGGGCATGCCTCTGACCGTAACCTCGAACTGGGCACATGAGGCCCCTCGAAAAGACTGGACCCATTTCCGACGCCCAGAGCCCCTGAACCTCCCTCCCCAACCCCCGCGGACCAAGGCTATGGCCCACCGGCCTCTGTGACTATTTCTCGCGCTGCACCGCTGGGCATTTCTTGCCATTTTAGGGCAGGCCTCTGATCGTAACCTCTACCTGGGCACACGAGGACCCTCGAAAAGACTGTACCCATTTCCGACGCCCAGAGCCCCCGAACCCCCCTCCCCAACCCCCGCGGACCAAAGGCTATAGCCCGACGGCCTCGGCGACTATTTGGGGCGCTACGCCGCTGGGTATTTCTTGCCATTTTAGGGCAAGCCTCTTACCGTAGCCTCCCACTGGGCACATAAGGCTCCTCGAAAAGACTGGACCCATTTCGGCTTGAGCCCCCGAACCCCCCTCCCCAACGGTATCGGCGACTATTTCGCGCGCACCGCCGCTGGGCATTCCTGCCATTTTAGGGCAGGCCTCTGACCGTAACCTCCCACTGGGCACACGAGGACCCTCGAAAAGACTGGATTAATTTCTGACTCCCACTGTACCCATTTCCGCCACCCAGAGCCCCCGAACCCCCCTCCCCAACCCCCGCAGACCAAAGGCTATAGCTCACCGGCCTCGGCGAATATTTCGCTCGCTGCGCCGCGGGGCATTTCTTGGCTTTTAGGGCAGGCCACTGACCGTAGCCTCCCACTGGGCACACGAGGACCCTCGAAAATACTGGACCCATTTCCGATGCCCCGGGCGCCCGAACCTCCCTCCCCAACCCCCGCGGACCAAGGCTATGGCCCACCGGCCTCTGTGACTATTTCTCGCGCTGCACCGCTGGGCATTTCTTGCCATTTTAGGGCAGGCCTCTGATCGTAACCTCTACCTGGGCACACGAGGACCCTCGAAAAGACTGTACCCATTTCCGACACCCAGAGCCCCCGAACCCCCCTCCCCAACCCCCGCAGACCAAAGGCTATAGCCCACCGGCGTCGGCGACTATTTCTCGCGCTTCGCCGCTTGGCATTTCTTGCCATTTTAGGACAGGCCTCTGACCGTAGTCTCCCGCTGGGCATACGAGGACCCTTGAAATGACTGTACCCATTTCCTACGGCCAGAGCCCCGAACCCTGCCCAGTCCCAGCGGACCAAGGCTATAGCCCACCGGCCTCGGCGAATATTCGGCAGCCGCGGGGCATTTCTTGCCATTTAGGGCAGGCCACGACCGTAGCCTCCAGGCACCACGAGGACCCTCGAAAAGACTGGACCCATTTCCGATGCCCGTGCCCCATAACCCCTCCCCAACCCCCGCAGACCCAAAGGCTAAAGCCCACCAGCCACGGCGACTATTTCACGCGCCTTTGCGCTGGGCTTTTCTTGCCATTTAGGGTAGACCTCGACCGTAGCCTCAGCTGGGCACATGAGGCCCCTTGAAAAGGCTGGACCCATTTCCGGCCGAGCCCCAGAACCTCCCTCCCGACCCCAGCGGACCAAGCTATAGCCCAGCGACCTCTGCGAATATTTGCAGCCTTGTTGTTTCCATTTAGGCCAGGCCTCGACCGTAGCCTCAGCTGAGCACATAGGGCCCTCGAAAGAATGGACCCATTTTCGGCGCCCAGGCCCCGAACCCCCTCCCGACCCCGCGGACCGCCCACCGGCCTCGGCGACTATTTGGCCTTTATCTGTTAGAATTTCTTGCCATTTAGGCGGGGCCTCGACCGTAGCCTCTCATTTGGGCACACTGGGACCCTCGAAATGACTATACATATTTCCGGCGAGGCCCCGAACCCCCTCCCCACCCCGCGGACCAAAGGCTATGGCCCACCGTCCTCGGACTATTTAGCTGCGCGCTGGGCATTTCTTGCCATTTAGGGCGGGCCTCTCGTAGTAACCTCAGCCCAGGCTGCGAGGACCCTCGAAAAGCTGGACCCATTTTGAAGGCCCCGAACCCCCTCCATGACCCGCGGACCAGGCTATAGCCCATCGGCTACTATTTTGCGTGCCGCGCTGGGCATTTCTTGCCATTTAGGGCAGGCCTCTGACCGTAGTCTCCCACTGGGCACGAGGACCCTCGAAAGACTGCACCCATTTCCGGCAGGCCCCGAACCCCCTCCCACCCCCGCGGACCAAAGGCTATATCCCACCGGCCTCGGCGACTATTTTGCGCTGCGACGATGGGCATTTCTTGGCATTTTAGGGCAGGCCTCGACCGTGGCCTCCCAGGCGCGAGGACCCTCGAAAAGCTGTACCCATTTCCGGACGCCCAGGCCCAAACCTCCCTCCCAGCCCGCGGACCAAAGGCTGTGGCCCACGGCCTCGGTGACTATTTCGCGTTGCGCTGGGCATTTCTTGCCATTTAGGGCAGGCCTCTGACCGTAGCCTCCACTAGGCACACGAGGGTCCCTCGAAATGGCTGCCATTTCCGATTCCCAGGCCCCGAACCCCCTCCCCAACCCCGGACCAAGGCTATAGCCCACCGGTGTCGGCGACTATTTCTCGCGCATCGCCGCTTGGTATTTCTTGCCATTTTAGGGCAAGCCTCTGACCGTAGTCTCCCACTGGGCACACGAGGACCCTCGAAGACTGGAACCATTTCAGCGAGCCCCGAACCCCTCCCCAACCCCGGACCAAGGCTAGCCCACCTCGGCCTCGGCGATTTCATCGCTGTTGGCTGGGTATTTCTTGCCATTTAGGGCAGGCCTCTGACCGTAGCCTCCCACTAGGCACCACGAGGTCCCTCGAAATGGCTGTACCATTTCCGACACGAGCCCCAGGCCCCCTCCCAACCCCAGCGGACCAAAAGCCCACCGTCGGCGACTATTTCACGCTGCGCGCTGGGTATTTCTTGCCATTTTAGGGCGGGCCTCGACCGTAGCCTCCCCCTCGGCACACGAGGTCCCTCGAAATGGCTGGAACCATTTCCCACACCCAGAGCCCCGTAACCCCCCTCCCCAACCCCTGCAGACCACAGGCTGTAGCACACCGGGCTCGGTGACTATTTCGTGCGCTGAGCCGCTGGGCATTTCTTGCCATTTTAGGGTAGGCCTCGACCGTAGTCTCCCAGGGCACGAGGACCCTCGAAAGAATGGATCCATTTCGTCCAGAACCCCGAACCCCCCTCCCCCAGCGGACCGAAGGCTATAGCCCACCTGCGTCGGTGACTATTTCGCGCGGTTCGCCGCTGGGTATTTCTTGCCATTTTAGGCAGGTCCCTGCCCGTAGTCTCCCACTGGGCACACAAGAACCCTCGAAAATACTGGACCCATTTCCGGCTGCCCCAACCCCCTCCCCAACCCCCGCGGACTAAGGCTATAGCCCACCAGCCTCGACTATTTCAGCGCTGCGCTGGGCTTTTCTTGCCATTTTAGGCGAAGGCCTCGACCGTAGCCTCCCACCAGGCAGGCCCTCGAAAAGACTGGACCCATTTCCGATGCCCGAGCCCCTGAACCTCCTCCCAGCCCCGCGGACCAAGGCTATAGCCCCGGCCTCGCGACTATATTTCCAGCGCTGCGCTGGGTATTTCTTGCCATTTTAGGGCAGGCCTCTGACCGTAGCCTCCCAGGCACATGAGGCCCGTCGAAAAGAATGTACCCATTTTCGATGCCCAGAGCCCCCGAACCCCCCACCCCCACCCCCGCGGACAAACGGCGATGGCCACCGGCCTCGGCGACTATTTCGCGCGCTGCGCCGCTGGGCATTTCTTGCATGTTAATGTAGGCCTCTGTCCGTAACCTCCCTTTGGGCACGAGGACCCTCGAAAAAGGCTGGACCCATTTTCGTGAGCGGGCCCCGAACCTCTCCCAGCCCACGGACCAAGGCTATAGCCCACCGGCGTTCGGCTACTATTTTGCGCCGATGGTATTTCTTGCCATTTAGGGCAGGCCTCTGACCATAGTCTCCCACTGGGCACGAGGACCCTCGAAGACTGCACCCATTTGAGCGAGGCCCGAACCCCTCCCCAACCCCAGCGGACCAAGGCTATAGCCACCAGCCTCGGCGACTATTTCGTGCTGCGCTGGGCATTTCTTGCCATTTAGGGCAGGCCTCGACCGTAGCCTCCCAGGCACGTGGACCCTCGAAAAAACTGTACCCATTTCCGGCCAGGCCCGAACCCCTCCCGGCCCAGCGGACCAGGCTGTAGCCCACCGGCCTCGGTGACTATTTCCTTCTGCGCTGGGTATTTCTTGCCATTTTAGGGCAGGCCTCGACCGTAGCCTCAACAGCACATGACCCTCGAAAAACTGGACCCATTTCCGATGCGAGCCCACCTCCTCCCGACCCCGCGGACCAAAGGCTATAGCCCACGGCCTCGGTGACTATTTCGTCTGCGCGCTGGGTATTTCTTATCATTTTAGGCCTCGACGTAATCTCCCAGGCACTAGGACCCTCGAAGAGCGGACCCATTTCGGCCCGAGCCCCGAACCTCCCTCCCCCCCACGGACCAAGGCTATAGCCCACCGGCCTGACTATTTGTGCGCTCGCTGCTGGCTTCTTGTTTTATGCCATTTAGGCCAGGCCTCTGACCGTAGCCGCCCGCTGGGCATGGGCCCCTCGAAAAGGCTGGACCCATTTAGGCCCCGCCCGAACCCCCTCGACCCCCGCGGACCAAAGGCTATAGCCCACCGGTATCGGCGACTATTTCGCGCGCTGCGCCGCTGGTTATTTCTTGCTATTTTAGGGCAGGCCTCTGACCGTAGCCTCCCACTGGGCACACGCGGACCCTCTAAAAGACTGGACCCATTTCCGACGCCCAGAGCCCCCGAACCTCCCTCCCCAACCGCCGCGGACCAAAGGTTATAGCCCACCGGCCTCGGTGACTATTTCGCGCTCTACGCCGCTGGGTATTTCTTGCCATTTAGGCGGGCCTCGGCGTAGCCTCCCAGCTGGGCACATGAGGCCCCTCGGCGGGACAGATTTTCGGCCAGCGCGAACCCCCTCCCCAACCCCGCGGACCATAGGCTATAGTACAACGGTATCGGCGACTATTTGGAGCGCTGCGGCGCTGGTTATTTCTTGCTTTTTTAGGGCAGGCCTCGACCGTAGCCTCCACCAGGCAGCGGACCCTCTAAAAAAGCGGTATTCATTTCCGACGCCCAGAGCCCCCGAACCCCCTCCCGAACCCCGCGGACCAAAGGCTATAGCCCACCGGCCTCGGCGACTATTTTGTGCGCTGCGCAGCGGGGCATTTCTGGCCATTTTACAGGCAGGCCTCGACCGTAGCCTCCCCGCGGGCACCGAGGACCCTCGAAAAGGCTGGAGCCATTTCCAGCGAGCCCCGGACCTCCGTCCCCAACCCCCGCGGACCAAAGGCTATAGCCCCGGCCTCGACAACTTTTTCGCGCGCTGCGCCGCTGGGCATTTTTTGACATTTTAGGCGAACTCTGACCGTAGCCTCACCCAGGCACCACGAGGACTCTCGAAAAACTGGACCATTTCCGACTCCGAGCCCCTCCCTCCCACCCCGGCGGACCAAAGGCTATAACCCCACGGCCTCGGTGACTATTTCGCTCACGCGTGCTTTCCTGCCATTTTAGGGGCGGGGCCTCAGTGATAGCCTCCAAGCCCCGGGCAAATGAGGCCCTCGAAAAGCCGGACCCATTTCCGGCCTTGAGCCCTGAACCTCCCTCCCGACCCCAGCGGACCCAAGGCTATAGCCCACGGTATCGGCGACTATTTCGTGTGCTCGCGCTGGGTATTTCTTGCCATTTAGGGCAGTCCTCGGCCGTAACCTCCCACTAGGCACCACGAGGACCCTCTAATGACTGTACCCATTTCCGAAGCCCAGAGGCCCCCCACCCCCCACCCTGACCCCGCGGACCAAGGTTATAGCCCAGCCGGCCTCGTGACTATTTTGGCGTGCGGCGGGCATTTCTTGCCATTTTAGGGCAGGCCTCTGACCGTACCCTCCCACTGGGCACACGAGGACCGGCTAAAAACTGTACCCATTCCGGCGCCCGGGCCCCGAACCCCTGACCCGGCGGATCAAAAGGCATAGCCAGGCCTCGGTGACTATTTCGCTTCGCGCTGGGCATTGCTTGCCATTTAGGGCAGGCCTCGACCGTAGCCTCCACTAGGAACCACGGGGTCTCGAAAAGGCTGTACCCATTTCCGATGCCCAGAGGCCCGGAACCCCCCTCCCCAACCCCCGCGGACCACATGCTGGAGCCCACCGACCTCGGCGACTATTTCATGCGCTACACCGCTGGGTATTTCTTGCATTATAGGGTAGGCCTCTGACCGTAACCTCCCACTGGGCACACGAGGACCCTCGAAAAGACTGGACCCATTTTTGAAGGTCAGAGCCCCCGAACCACCCTCCGCAACCCCCGCGGACCAAAGGCTATAGCCCACCGGCCTCGGCTGTTATTTCGCGCGCTTGGCATTTCTTCCCATTTTAGGGCAGGCCTCTGGCGCCAGCCTCCCAGGCACATGAGGACCCTCGAGAAAAACTGTACCCATTCCGGCCTAGAGCCCCGGAACCCCCCCAACCCAGCGGACGAAGCTGTAGCCCCGCGCCTCGGCGACTATTCGTCTTCGCACTGCTGGGTATTCTGCCATTTTAGGGCAGGCCTCGACCGTAGCCTCCCAGGCACATTAGGCCCCTCAAAATGACTATGCCATTTCGACACCAGTATGGCCGAACCCCTTTCCCAACCCCCGGACCAAAAGGCTATAGCTCACGGCCTCGACGCTTTGTTGTATTTGCGCGGCCCAGCATGTATGTTGTCATTTTAGGGCGAGGCCTCGACCGTAGTCTCCAGCTGGGCACACAAGGACCCTCAAAATGACTGTACATATTTCGGCTTGACCCCCTCTCCCAACCCCGTGGACCAAGGATATGGCCCGCGGGCTTGAGACTATTTGGCGCATTGTGCGGCTGGGCATTCTTACCATTTAAGGCGGGGCTGTGTCGTAGCCTCCCCTTGTGCACATGAGGCCTCGAAAAGCGGACCCATTTCCGGCGTCTGAGCCGCCCGAACCCCCTCCCGGCCCGCGGACCAAGGCTATAGCCCCACCCGGCGTTGGCGACAATTTCTCGCTTGGCCGCTGGGCATTCTTGCCATTTAGGGCGGGGCCTCTGTGTAGTCTCCCTTTGGGCACGAGGACCCTCGAAATGACTGTTCATGTTTCCGATGCGGGCCCCGAACCCTCTCCCCAACCCCCTTGAACCAGGCTATAGCCCGCGGCCTCGGTGACTATTTGTGTGGCTGCGCTGGGCATTCTGGCCATTTAGGGCGGGGCTCGGCCGTAGCCTCGCTGGGCACACAAGGCCCCTGAAAAGACTGGACCTATTTCCGACCCCCAGAGCCCCCGAACCCCCCTCTTCAACCCCCGCGGACCAACGGCTATAGCCCACCGGCCTCGGTGACTATTTCGCGCGGTTCGCCGTTTAGCATTTCGAGCCATTTTAGGGCAGGCCTGGCCGTAGCCTCAGCCCAGGCTACGAGGGGCCCTCGAAAGACTGTACTTGCCCATTTCCGGCCTGAGACCGGAACCCCCCAACCCCATGGACCAAGGCTGTAGCCACCGGCCTCGGCGTATTTCGTGCGGCTGCTTTGGGTATTTCTGGCCATTTTAGGGAAGGCCTCTGACCGTAGCCTGCCACTGGGCACACTAGGCCCCTCAAAATGACTGTACCCATTTCCGACACCCAGAGCCGCCGAACCCTCTTTCCCAACGCCCGCGGACCAAAGGCTATAGCTCACCGGCCTCAGCGCCTATTTCAGCTTGCGCTCTTTGAGCATGTCTTGTCATTTTAGGGAACCTCGTAGTAGTCTCTGGGCACACAAGGACCCTCGAAATGACTGTACATATTTCGACACCGAGGCCCCAGACCCCTCTACCCATTGGACCAGGCTGTATGGCCACCGGCTTGGAGACTATTTCGCCTGTGCTCTTTGGGCATTTCTTGCCATTTAGAGGCACTGTGTCCAGTAGCCTCCCTATGTGCACATGAGGCCCCTCGAAAAGACTGGACCCATTTCCGTCTGAGGCCCGAAACCCTCTCCCCACCCCATTGGACCCAAAGGCTATAGCCCCGGCGTTGGCGACTATTTCTCGATAGCTTGGCCCGCTGGGCATTTCTTGCCATTTAGGCGAGGCCTCGTAGTCTCAGCTGGGCTACGAGGACCTGCAAATGACTGTACATATTTCCAATGCCCGCGAACCCCTCCCCAACCCCCGGGACCAAGGCTGGCCCGGCTCGGTGAATATTTGTGTATTTGTGCCATTTGGGCATTCCTGGCCATTTTAGGGCGGGGCTCGACGTAACCTCCACCTTGGGCACCACGACGACCCTCGAAATGGCTGGACCCATTTCCGACGCCCAGAGCTCCCGAACCCCCCTCCCCAACCCCCGCGGACCAAAGGCTATAGCGCACCGGCCTCGCCGACTATGTCGGGTGCTACACCGCTGGGCATTTCTTGCCAGTTTAGGGCAGGCCTCGGCGTAGCCTCCCATTGGGCGCACCGAGGCCCTCGAAAGACTAGACCCATTTCCGAGCCTAGAGCCCCGAACCCCCTCCCCAACCCCCCGGAAAAGGCGATATAGCCAATGGCCTCGGCGATAATTTAGATGCGCTGCGCGCCAGGCATTTCTTCCGCTTTTAAAGGCGGGGCCTGCTCGACCCGTATCCTACCGCTAATGGTCACAGGCCCCTTGAAAAACCGGTGCCCATTTCCGATCGAGACCACCGAACCCCGAACCCCTCCCAACCCCGCGGACCGGCTATAGCCCACCGCCTAGGCGACTATTTCGCGCTGCGCTGGGCATTCTTGCCATTTGGGCAAGCCTCGACCGTAGCCTCCCAGGGCACACGAGGCCCCGAAAGACTGTACCCATTTCCGATGCCCGAGACCCCCCGAAGCCCCTCCCGGCCCAGCGGACAAAAGGCTATTGCCCACCGGCCTCGGCAACTATTTCGCACGCTGCGCCTCCAGGCATTTCTTGCCATTTGGGCTTACTGGACCCATTTCCGACTCCCGAGCCGAACCCCAACTCCCAACCCCCGGACGAAGGCTATAGTCCACCGGCTCGGCGACTATTTTGCTGCATCGCTGGGCATTTCTTGCCATTTAGGGCAGCCTCTGACCGTAGCCTCCTCTTGGTCACCACGAGGGCCCTCGAAAAATGGACCCATTTCCGGCCCCAGCCCTGAACCCCCCCTGACCCCGCGGACCAAAGGCTATAGCCCATCGGGCTCGTAGACTATTTTGCGAGCCGCGCCGCTGGGCATTTCTTGCCATTTTAGGGTAGGCCTCTGAGCGTAGCCTCGCACTGGGCACCCGAGAACCCTCGAAAAGACTGTACCCATTTCCGACGCCCAGAGCCCCCGAACCCCCTTCCCCAACCCCTGCGGACCAAAGGCTATAGCCCACCGGGCTCGTAGACTATTTTGCGCGCTGCGCCGTTCGGCATTTCTTGCCATTTTAGGGCAGGCCTCTGACCGTAGCCTCTCACTGGGCACACGAGGCACCTCAAAAATACTAGACCCATTTCCGATGCCCAGAGTCCCCGAACCCCCCTCCCCAACCGCGGGCAGACTGAGCCCGCCGGCGAGAGTATTTCCAGCTGCGCGCGGGCATTTCTTGCCTTTTATGGCAGGCCTCCGTAGGCTCCCACTGATCACAGGCCCCTCAAAAGACTGGACCCATTTCCGATGCCCGAGTCCCCGAACCCCTCGGCCCCTGCGGGCAGCCCACCTCGGCGAATATTTCGCGCCTTCTGACGCTAGGCATTCTTGCCATTTTAGGGCAGGCCTCTGATCGTAGACTCCACTGGCACCACGAGGCCCCTTGAAAAGACTGGACCCGTTTCCGGCCGAGTCCACGAACTCCCCAACCCCCGTGGAATAGATGCTATAGCCCGGCCTCGGCTATTTCACCTGCGCTGCTTTGGGCATTTCTTGTCATTTTAAGGCGGGCCTCGACCGTAGCCTCCCAGGGCACACAAGGACCCCGAAAGATGGTACCCATTTCCTCGCCCGAGCCCCGAACCCCCCCTCCCAGTCCCCGGACCAAGGCTATAGCCCACGGGCTCGTACACAATTCGCGCGCTTGTGAGCATTTCTTTGCCTTTTAGGGCGGGCCTCGGCCGTAGGTTCCAGAGCACACGACGCCTGTAAAGACTAGACCAATTTTTGATGCCCAGTCCCGAACACCCCTCCCAACCCTGCGGACCAAGGCTATAGCCCAGCCTCGGTGAATATTTGCCTGCGCCGTTGGGCATTCTTGCCATCTTAGGGCGGGCCTCGGCGTAGCCTCCCATTGGCGAGGCCCCTCGAAAGACTAGACCCATTTCCGGCCTGAGCCCCGAACCCCTCTCCCAACCCCACGGAAAAGCCTATAGCCCAATGGCCTCGGCGATAATTTCCACCTGCGCGCGGGCATTTCTTCCACTTTAGGCAGGCCTCGGCCGTCCTAGCTGGTCACACGAGGCCCCTTGAAAAGAGTGCCCATTTCGATGCCCGGACCACGAAACCCCTCCCCAACCCCCGCGGACCAAAGGATATAGCCCACCAGCCTCGACGACTATTTCGCGCGCTGCGCCGCTAGGCATTTCTTGCCATTTTAGGGCAGGCTTCTGACCGTAGCCTCCCACTGGGCACACGAGGACCCTCGAAAGGACTGTACCCATTTACTATGCCCAGAGCCCCGAACCCCCCTCTCCAAGCCCGAGAACCAAAGGCTATAGCCCACTGGCCTCGGCGACTATTTCACGTGCTGCGCCGCTGGGCATTTCTTGCCATTTTAGCGTAGGCTTCTGACCGTAGCCTCCCACTGGGCACGAGGACCCTCGAAAAGACTGTACCCATTTCCGACCCCAGAGCCCCAGACTCCCCCAGCGGACCAACGGCTATAGGCCACCGGCCTCGGCGACTATTTGGCGCGCTGTATTGCTGGGCATTTCTTCCCCTTTTAGGGCAGGCCTCTGACCGTATGTTCCCACTAAGCACACGAGGCCCCTCAAAAAGACCTGACCCATTTCCAATGCCCAGAGTCCCCGAACCCCCCGCCCCAACCCTGCGGACCAAAGGCTATAGCCCACCGGCCCCGCCGGGTATTTCTTGCCATTTTACGGCAGGCCTCTGACCGTAGCCTCCCACTGGGAACACGAGGACCCTTGAAAAGACGGTACCCATTTCCGACGCCCAGAGCCCCCGAACCCCCCTCCCCAACCACCGCTGACCAAAGGCTATAGCCCACCGTCCTCGGCGACTATTTCACGCGCTGCGCCGGTTGACATTTCTTGCCATTTTAGGGCAGGCTTCTGACTGTAGCCTCCCACTGGGCATACGAGGGCCCTAAAAAATACTGTACCCATTTTCGACACCCAGAGCCCCGAACCCCCCTCCCCAACCCCCACGGACCAAAGGCTATAGCCCACGGGGCTCGTAGACTATTTCGCGCGATGCGCCGTGGAGGATTTCTTGCCTTTTTAGGGCAGGCCTCAGACCGTACTTTCCCACTGAGCACACGAGCCCCTCAAAAAGACTAGACCCATTTCCGATGCCCAGATTCCCCGAACCCCCCTCCCCAACCTAGCGGACCAAAGCCTATAGCCCACCGGCCCCGGCGACAATTTCGTGCGCTGCGCCGCCGGGCATTTCTTGCCATTTTACGGCAGGCCTCTGACCGTAGCCTCCCACTGGTCACACGAGGACCCTCGAAAAACCCATTCGCCCGGAACCCCGAACCACCTTCCCCGCGGACCAAAGGCTATAGCCCACGGGATCGGACAATATTTTGCGGCGCATTTCTTGTCTTTTAGGCCTCGGCCGTAGGCTCCACGAGGCCCTAAAAATACTAAACAAATTTCCGATGCCGAATCACCCCCTCCCAAACCCCGTGGAACAAATGCTATAGCCCACCGGCGACTATTTCGCGCAGCCCTCTGGGTATTCTTGCCATTTTAGGCGGGCCTCGACCGTAAGCCTCTCTTGGGCGAGGCCCCTCGAAAAGCCTGTAATCATTTCTGACACCCAGGCCCCGAACCCCACCCCGACCCCGCGGACCAAAGGCTATAGACCACCGGCCTCGGCGGCTATTTCCTGTTGCATAGGCTGGGCATTTCTTGCCCTTTAGGCGAGCCTCGGTAGGCTCCCAGCGAGCATCTGAGGCCACTCAAAATTACTAGACACAGTTCCTGTGCCCAGAGTCACCGAACCCCCTTGGATCAGATGCTATAGACCACCGGCCCCGGCGACTATTTCGTGCAATGTGCCGCTGGGCATTTCTCGTAATTTTAGGCGGGGCTTCTTGCGTTGGCTCCCACTGCACGAGGACCCTCGTAAAAACTGTACCATTTCGACACCCAGGCCCCGAACCCCCTCCCGACCCTCGTGGACCAAGGCTCTGATCCACGGCCTCGGAGACTATTTCACTGGCCGAGCAGGTATTTCTTGTCATTTAGGCGGCTTCGTAGTAGCCTCCAGGCATCTGAGGACCCTCGAAGGCTGTACCCATTTCCGACAGCAGGCCCCAGTCCCCTCCCCGCCCCGCGGACCAAGGCTATAGCCCACGGGCTCGAAGACTATTCGCTGTTGTTGGACATTTCTTGCCTTTTTAGGGCAGGCCTCGGGGCTAGGCTCCCACGAGGCCACTCAAAGACTAGACACATTTCCTGTGCCCGAGTCCCGAACCCCGTGGAGCAGATGCTATAGCCCACGGCCCGACTTTCGTATGTGCCGCTGGGCATTTCTCGTAATTTTAGGGCAGGCTTCTTGCCGTTGGCTCCCACTGGGCACACGAGGACCCTCGAAAAGACTGTACCCATTTCCGACACCCGGGCCCAGATCCCTCCCGGCCCAGCGGACCAAAGGCTATAGCCCACCGGCCTGGCGACTATTTCGCTGCATCGTTGGGCATTTCCCTCACTTTTAAGGCGGGCCTCGACCGTAGCCTCCCACTTGGTTAACGAGGCCCCTCGAAAAAGGCTGTACCATTTCGACACCCAGGCCCCGAACCCCCTCCCAGCCCACGGACAAAAGGATATAGCCCACCGGCGTCGGCGACTATTTCGCGCGCTCCGCCGCTGGGCATTTCTTGCCATTCTGGGGCAGTCCTCTGATCGTAGCCTCCCAATGGGCACATTAGGACCCTCGAAAGGACTGTACACTTTTGCGAGGCCCCGAACCCCTCCCGACCCAGCGGACCAAAGCCTATAGCCCGGCCTCGGCGACTATTTTCGCCTGTTGTGCCCTGGGCATTTCTTGCCATTTAGGGCGGCCTCGTAGTAGCCTCCCAGGTGTCTGAGGCCCCTCGAAAAGCGGATCCATTTCCGAGACCAGCCCCCGAACCCCCCCCCAACCCTCGTGGACCAAAGGCTACAGTCCACCAGCCTCGGAGACTATTTCACGCGCTGAGCCGCTGGGTATTTCTTGTCATTTTAGGGCAGGCTTCCGACCGTAGCCTCCGACTGGGCATACGAGGACCCTCGAAAGGCTGTACCATTTCCGACAACAGGCCCCGAATCCCCTCCCCCCGCGGACCAAAGGCTATAGCCCGGCCAGCTCGAAGACTATTCAGCTGCTGTTGGACATTTCTTGCCTTTTAGGGCGGCCTCGGCCTCGTTAGGCTCCCACTGAGCAAACTAGGCCACTCAAAAAGACTAGACACATTTCCGATGCCCAGGTCCCGAACCCCCTCCGAACCCCCCGAACCCACTGGAGCGACGCAATAGCCATGGGCCTGGCGACTATTTTACCTTGTGTCATTTGGGCAGTTCCTGCAATTTTAGGACAGGATTCTGGCCGTTACCTCCCACTGGGCACACGAGGACCCTCGGAAAGACTGTACCCATTTTCGACACCCAGAACCCCTGAACCCCCCTCCCCAACCCCCGCGGACCAAAGGCTATAGCCCACCGGCCTCGGCGACTATTTCACGCGATGCACCCGCTGGGTATTTCTCGTCATTTTAGGGCAGGCTTCTGGCCGTAGCCTCCCACTGGGCACATAGAGGACCCTCGAAAAGATGCCCATTTCCGATGACGAGCCCTGAACCCCCTCCCGGCCCCGCGGACCAAAGGCTATAGCCTACCGGCCTCGGCGACTATTTCACGCGCTGCATCGCTGGGCATTTCTTGCCCTTTTAGGGCAATCCTCTGACCGCAGCCTCCCACTGGTCACACGAGGCCCCTCAACAAGACTGCACCCATGTCCGATGCGGGCCCCAGACCCCCTGACCCCACGGACCAAAGGCTATAGCCCACGGCTCGGGCTATTTCGGCGCTGCGCCATGGGGTATTCTTGCCTTTTAGGGCGGGCCTCAGTGTAGGCTCCCCAGGCACACGAGACCACTCAAAAAGACTAGACAGATTTCCGATGCCTAGAGTACCGAATCCCCCCTCCGGAACCCTCGTGGAAAAGACGCTATAGCCCACCGGCCCCGGCGACTATTTCGGGCACAGCGCCGCTAGGTATTTCTTTCCAGTTTAGGGTAGGCGTCTGGCCGTTGCCTCGGCCCAGGCACATGAGGACCCTCGAAAATGTTGTACCCATTTCAGACGCCCAGAGCCCCCCGACCCCCCGACCCCGCGGACCAGGCTATAGACCACCGGCCTTGGCGACTATTTCACGCTGTGCGGCTGGGCGTACGCCATTTCACTGCGGGCCTCGACCGTAGCCTCGCCCCAGACACAAGGACCCTTGAAAAGGTGTACCATTCCGATCCCCAGGCCCCGGAATCCCCTCCCCGCGGAGCAAAGGCTATAGCCCACCGGCCTGGGCGACTATTTCGCGCGCTGCATCGCTAGGTATTTCTTGCCCTTTTAGGGCAGGCCTCTGACCGCAGCCTCCCACTGGTCACACGAGGACCCTCGAAAAGACTGTACCCATTTCCGACACCCAGAGCCCCCGAATCCCCCTCCCCAACCCCCGCGGACCAAAGGCTATAGCCCACCGGCCTCGGCGACTATTTCACGCGCTGCATCGCTGGGCATTTCTTGCCCTTTTAGGGCAGCCCTCTGACCGTAGCCTCACACTGGTCACACGAGGCCCCTCGAAAAGACTGCACCCATTTCGGATGCCCAAATCCCCCGAACCCCCTACCCCAACCCCCACGGACCAATGGCTATAGCCCACCAGGCTCGGAAAATATTTCGCGCGTGAGATTTCTTGCCTTTTAAGGCGAGCCTCGGTATAGGCCCCAGGCACGAGGCCACTCAAAAAGACTATACAGATTTCTGATGCCCAGAGTCCCCGAACCCCACTCCGGAACCCCCGTGGAACAGACGCTATAGCCCACCGGCCCCGGCGACTATTTCGTGCACTGCACCGCTAGGTATTTCTTGCCATTTTAGGCGGGGCTTCGGCGTTGCCTCCCAGGCATGAGGACCCTCGAAAGGCTGTACCCATTACCGGCGCCCAGGCCCCGAATCCCCTCCCCCCTCGCGGACCAAAGGCTGCAGCCACGGCCTCGGCGAATATTTCCTGTTGCGCTGGGTATTTCGTCATTTTAGGCGGGCTTGACCGTAGCCTCCCAGGCACTGCGAGGACCCTCGAAAGACTGTACCATTTCCGGCGACATAAGCCCCGAACCCCCTCCCCGACCCCGGACCAAGGCTATAGCCCACCGGCCTCGGCGACTATTTCGGCTATCGCATTTGGCGTTTCTTGCCGCACAGGCGGGCCTCGACCCTGACCTCCCCTGGTCATACGAGGCCCTTCAACAAACTGTACCCATGTCCGTGCGAGCCCTCGAACCCCTACCCCAACCCCACGGACCAAAGGCTATAGCCCGGGCTCGGAGACTATTCGCCTGCAGCTGCGTGGGACATTCTGCCTTTTGGGCGGTCCTCGGTAGCTCCCAATGAGCACGAGGCCACTCGAAAAGAGTAGACACATTTCCGATGCGAGTCCCCGAACCCCCTCCCAACCCCGTGGAGCAGATGCTATAGCCACCGGCGACTATTTCGTTACTGCTTCTTTGGCGGTTCTTACAATTTTAGGGCAGGCTTCTTGGCGTTGCCTCCAGGCACGAGGACCCTCGAAAAGACTGTATCTATTTCCGACACCCAGGCCCCGAACCCCTCCCAACCCCCGGACCAAAGGCCATAGCCCGCCCACGGCCTCGGCGACTATTTCACCTTGCGCGCTGGGTAGTTCCGTCATTTTAGGCGGGATTCGACCGTAGCCTCCGGGCACACGAGGACCCTCGAAAAGCTGCCGATTTCCAGGCCGAGCCCCGAACCCCTCACCAACCCCGCGGACCAAAGGCTATAGCCCACCGGCCGGCGACTATTCAGCGCTGCATCATTGGGCATTTCTTGCCCTTTGCGGGCCTCGACAGCCTCCACGGTCATGAGGACCCTCGAAAAGACTGTACCCATTTCCGACGACCAGAGCCCCTGAACCCCCCTCCCCAACCCCCGCGGACCAAAGGCTATAGCCTACCGGCCTCGGCGACTATTTTGCGCGCTGCATCGCTGGGCATTTCTTGCCCTTTTAGGGCAATCCTCTGACCGCAGCCTCCCACTGGTCACACGAGGCCCCTCAACAAGACTGCACCCATGTCCGATGCTCAGCGCCGACGCTCCCCCAGCCCCCACAGACCAAAGGCTATAGCCCACCGGGCTCGGAGAGTATTTCGCGCGCTGCGCCGTGGGGCATTTCTTGCCTTTTTAGGGCAGGCCTCAGAGTGTAGGCTCCCACTGAGCACACGAGGCCACTCAAAAAGACTAGACAGATTTCCGATGCCTAGAGTCCCCGAACCCCCCTCCGGAACCCCCGTGGAACAGACGCTATAGCCCACCGGCCCCGGCGACTATTTCGTGCACTGCGCCGCTAGGTATTTCTTGCCATTTTAGGGTAGGCTTCTGGCCGTTGCCTCCGACTGGGCACATGAGGACCCTCGAAAATGCTGTACCCATTTCAGACGCCCAGAGCCCCCGAACCCCCTTCCCCAACCCCCGCGGACCAAAGGCTATAGACCACCGGCCTTGGCGACTATTTCACGCGCTGTGCCGCTGGGCATTACTTGCCATTTCACTGCAGGCCTCTGACCGTAGCCTCACACTGGGGACACAAGGACCCTTGAAAAGATTGTACCCATTCCCGATCCCCAGAGCCCCCGAATCCCCCTCCCCAACCCCCGCGGGCTATAGCCCGGCACCTGGGCGACTATTTCGCTGCGCATCGCTAGGTATTTCTTGCCGCTTTTAGGGCGGGCCTCTGACCATGACCTCCCAGCTTTGGTCACACGAGGACCTCGAAAGACTGTACCCATTTCCGACACCCAGGCCCCAGATCCCTCCCAGCCCCGGACCAAAGGCTATAGCTCACCGGCCTCGGCGACTATTTCACGCTGCATCGTGGGCATTTCTTGCCCTTTAGGGCAGCCCTCGACCGTAGCCTCACCTGGTCACAGGGCCCCTCGAAAAGACTGCACCATTTCGGATGCCCAATCCCGAACCCCTGACCCCGGACCAATGGCTATAGCCCACCTGGCTCGGAAAATATTTGTGTGGATTTCTTGCCTTTTAAAGGCCTCGGGCCGTATGAGCCCAGCCAGGCACGAGGCCACTCAAAAGACTATACAGATTTCTGATGCGAGTCCCAGACCCCACTCCCGGAACCCCGTGGAGCAGACGCTATAGCCCACCGGCGACTATTCGTGCACTTTGCACGCTAGGTATTTCTTGCCATTTTAGGCGGGCTTCGGCGTTGCCTCCCAGGGCACATGAGGACCCTCGAAAGGCTGTACCCATTACCGGCGGAGCCCCGAATCCCCTCCCAACCCTCGCGGACCAGGCTGTAGCCCACCGGCCTCGTGAATATTTCCTGCGCTGCGGTATTTCGTCATTTAGGGCGGGGCTTCGACCGTAGCCTCCCACTGGGCACGAGGACCCTCGAAAAGACTGTACCCATTTCCGACATAACCCCCGAACCCCCCTCCCAACCCCCGCGGACCAAAGGCTATAGCCCACCGGCCTCGGCGACTATTTTGCATGCGTATTTGGGCGTTTCTTGCCGCACAAGGCGGGCCTCGACCTACCTCACTGGTCATCGAGGCCCTTCAAGCTGTACCCATGTCCGATGCAGGCCTCGAACCCCCAACCCCCGGACCAGGCTATAGCCCAGGGCTCGGAGACTATTCGCCTGTGCGCCGTGGGACATTTACAGCCTTTTAGGGCGGTCCTCGACTAGGCTCGCAATGAGCACACGAGGCCACTCAAAAAGTAGACACATTTCCGATGCCCGAGTCCCGAACCCCCTCCCAACCCCGTGGACCGGATCTATAGCCCGGCCCGGCGGCTATTTTGTTGCTGGCGGTTCTTACAATTTTAGGGCGCTTCGGCGTTGCCTCCCAGGCTACGAGGACCCTCGAAAAGGCGTATCTATTTCCGACACGAGCCCCCTCCACAACCCCCGCGGACCAAAGGCCATAGCCCGGCCTCGGCGACTATTTCCTGCTGCGCTGGGTAGTTCCGTCATTTAGGCGGGATTCTGACCGTAGCCTCCACAGGCACCACGAGGACCCTCGAAAAGCATACCGATTTCCGACTACCAGACCCCCCGACACCCCCTCACCAACCCCCGCGGACCAAAGGCTATAGCCCACCGGCCCAGGCGACTATTTCGTGCACGCATCGCTGGGCATTTCTTGCCGCTTTAGGCGAGCCTCGACATGACCTCCACGGTCACGAGGACCATCAAGACTGTACCCATTTCCGTGACCCAGGCCCCGAACCTCCCCAACCCCCGCGGACCACAGGCTATAGCCCACCGGCCCAGGCGACTATTCGCCTGCATGGGCATTCTTGCCGCACCAGGCTTGACCGTAGCCTCGCACACGAGGACCCTCGACTATTTGGTGCCGTGGGTCATTTCTTGCCTTTTACGGCGGGCCTCGGTTGTGGCTCCCATGAGCACGAGGCCACTCAGGCAAGACACATTTCCCATGCCCAGAGCCCCCGAACCCCCGTGGAACAGACCCTATAGCCCACCGGCCCCGGTGACTATTTCGTGCCTTTGCCATTGGCGGTTCTTACAATTTTAGGACGGGCTTACGGCGTTGCCTCCCACTGCAGCGGAACCTCGAAAGAATGTACCCATTTCGGCGGGCCCCGAACCCCCCTCCCAACCCCATGGTCAAAGGCTATAGCCCCGGCCTCGGCGACTATTTCACGCACTTGCGCTTGTTGATTTGTCATTTTAGGGCTGGCTTCTGACCATAGCCTCCCACTTCGCACACGCGGACCCTCGAAAGGAATGCACCCATTTCCGATGCCAAGAGCCCCCCAACCCCCCACCCCCACCCACCGGGGGCCAAGGCGATAGCCCCCCCGCCGCGGCGACTATTTCCTTGCGCTGGGTATTTCTTGTCATTTTAGGGCAGGCCTCTGACCGTAGCCTCCCACTGGGCACACGAGGACCCTCGAAAAGACTGTAATAATTTCCGACTCCCAGAGCCCCCGAACCCCCCTCCCCAACCCCCGCGGAGCAAAGGCTATAGCCCACCGGCCTCGGGGACTATTTCGCGCTCTGTATCGCTGGGCATTTCTTGCCCTTTTAGGGCAGGCCTGTAACCGTAGCCTCCCACTGGGCATACGAGGACCCTCGAAAAGACTGGACCCATTTCCGAATCCCAGAGCCCCCGAACCCCCATCCCCAACCCCCGCGGACAAAAGGCTATAGCGCACCGGCCTCGGCGACTAATTCGCGTGCTGCGCCGCTGGGCATTTCTTACTATTTTAGGGCAGGCCTCTGACCGTAGCCTCCCACTGGGCACACGAGGCCCCTCGAAAAGACTGGACCCATTTCCGATGCCAGAGCCCCCGAACCCTTCACCCCAACCCCCGCAGACCAAAGGCTATAGACCACCGGCCTCGGCGACCGTTTCACGCGCTGCGCCGCTGCGCATTACTTGCCATTTTACGGCAGGCCTCTGACCGTAGCCTCCCACTGGGCACACAAGGACCCTCGAAAAGATTGTACCCATTTTTGATGCCCAGAGCCCCCGAACCCCCCTCCCCAACCCCCGCGGACCAAAGGCCATAGCCCACCGGCCTCGGCGACTATTTCACGCGCTGCGCCGCTGGGTAGTTCCCGTCATTTTAGGGCAGGATTCTGACCGTAGCCTCCCACTGGGCACACGAGGACCCTCGAAAAGACTGTACCGATTTCCGACGACCAGAGCCCCCGAACCCCCCTCACCAACCCCCGCGGACCAAAGGCTATAGCCCACCGGCCCGGGCGACTATTCATGCTGCGGGCATTTCTTGCCCACAGGCGGGACCTCGACCATGACCTCACGGTCACACGAGGACCATCTAAAAGACTGTACCCATTTCCGACGACCAGAGCCCCCGAATCGCCCTCCCCAACCCCCGCGGACCAAAGGCTATAGCCCACCGGCCCGGGCGACTATTCAGCGCATGCGTGCTGGGCATTTCTTGCCGCACCAAGGCGGGCTTCGACCGTAGCCTCCCAGGTCACACGAGGACCCTCGACTATTTTGTGGCGTGGTGGGTCATTTCTTGCCTTTTAGGGCGGGCCTCGGGGCTGTAGGCTCCCAGGCACACGAGGCCACTCAAAAGGCAAGACACATTCGATGCCCGAGCCCCGAACCCCGTGGAACACACTGTATAGCCCACCGGCCCCGGTGACTATTTCGTGCTTGTGGCGGTTCTTACAATTTTAGGACAGGCTTCGTTGCCTCCCAAAGAATGTACCCATTCGGCGCGAGCCCCAGAACCCCTCCCCAACCCCCATGGTCAAAGGCTATAGCCCACCGGCCTCGGCGACTATTTCACGCGCTGCGCCGCTGGGTATTTCTTGTCATTTTAGGGCTGGCTTCTGACCATAGCCTCCCACTTCGCACACGCGGACCCTCGAAAGGAATGCACCCATTTCCGATGCCCAGAGCCCCCGAACCCCCCTCCCCAACCCTCGTGGACCAAAGGCTATAGCCCACCGGCCTCGGCGACTATTTCACGCGCTGCGCCGCTGGGTATTTCTTGTCATTTTAGGGCAGGCTTCTGACCGTAGCCTCCCACTGGGCACACGAGGACCCTCGAAAAGACTGTAATAATTTCCGACTCCCAGAGCCCCCGAACCCCCCTCCCCAACCCCCGCGGAGCAAAGGCTATAGCCCACCGGCCTCGGGGACTATTTCGCGCTCTGTATCGCTGGGCATTTCTTGCCCTTTTAGGGCAGGCCTGTAACCGTAGCCTCCCACTGGGCATACGAGGACCCTCGAAAAGACTGGACCCATTTCCGAATCCCAGAGCCCCCGAACCCCCATCCCCAACCCCCGCGGACAAAAGGCTATAGCGCACCGGCCTCGGCGACTAATTCGCGTGCTGCGCCGCTGGGCATTTCTTACTATTTTAGGGCAGGCCTCTGACCGTAGCCTCCCACTGGGCACACGAGGCCCCTCGAAAAGACTGGACCCATTTCCGATGCCAGAGCCCCCGAACCCTTCACCCCAACCCCCGCAGACCAAAGGCTATAGACCACCGGCCTCGGCGATTATTTCACGCGCTGCGCCGCTGGGCATTACTTGCCATTTTACGGCAGGCCTCTGACCGTAGCCTCCCACTGGGCACACAAGGACCCTCGAAAAGATTGTACCCATTTTTGATGCCCAGAGCCCCCCAACCCCCCACCCCAACCCCCCCGGACCAAAGGCCGCAGCCCGGCCTCGGCGACTATTTCACGCGCTGCGCCGCTGGGTAGTTCCCGTCATTTTAGGGCAGGATTCTGACCGTAGCCTCCCACTGGGCACACGAGGACCCTCGAAAAGACTGTACCGATTTCCGACGACCAGAGCCCCCGAACCCCCCTCACCAACCCCCGCGGACCAAAGGCTATAGCCCACCGGCCCGGGCGACTATTTCGCGCGCTGCATCGCTGGGCATTTCTTGCCCACCAGGCGAGCCTCGACCAGCCTCCACGGTCACACGAGGACCATCAAAAAGTACCCATTTCCGACGGCCAGCCCCAGATCGCCCTCCCGGCCCCGCGGACCAAAGGCTATAGCCCACCGGCCAGGCGACTATTCGCGGCATCGCTGGGCATTTCTTGCCCTTTAGGCGGGCTTGACCGTAGCCTCCCTTTGGTCACCACGAGGACCCTCGACTATTTGTGTTGTGCGTGGGTATTTCTTGCCATTTTAGGGCAGGCCACAGACAGTAGGCTCCCACTGCGCACACGAGGACACTCAAAAAGGCAAGACACATTCGATGCCCAGGCCCCGAACCCCGTGGAGCAGACATTATAGCCACCGGCGGTGACTATTTCGTGCCTTTGTGCAGGCGGTTCTTACAATTTTAGGACAGGCTTCGGCGTTGCCTCCCACTCGAAGAATGTACCCATTTCTGGCGCGGGCCCCGAACCCCCTCCCCGGCCCCATGGTCAGGCTATAGCCCACCGGCCTCGGCGACTATTTCCTTGGCTGGGTATTTCTTGTCATTTTAGGGCTGGCTTGACCATAGCCTCCCGCCGCTGCGCGGACCCTCGAAAGAATGCACCATTTCCGATGCCAGAGCCCCGAACCCCCCTCCCCAACCCTCGTGGAGCAAAGGCTATAGCCCACCGGCCTCGGCGACTATTTCACCTTGTATTTGCGCGCTGGGTATTTCTTGCCATTTTAGGGCAGGCCTCGGCCGTAGCCTCCCAGGCTGCGAGGACCCTCGAAAAGACTGTAATAATTTCAGACTCCCGGGCCCCGAACCCCCTGACCCCGGCAGACAGGCTATACACGGCCTCGGGGACTATTCGCGCTCTGTGTCGCTGGGCATTTCTTGCCGCTTTAGGCAGGCACTGTAAGTAGCCTCCCTTTGGGCATCGGGACCCTCGAAAGACTGGACCCATTTCCGAATCAGGCCCCAACCCCATCCCACCCGCGGACAAAGGCTATAAGCGCACCCGGCCTCGGCGACTAATTCGCGTGCTGCGCGCTGGGCATTTCTTACAATTTTAGGGCAGGCCTCTGACCGTAGCCTCAGGCTGCAGGCCCCTCGAAAGACTGGACCCATTTCCGATGCGAGCCCCAGACCCTTCACTGACCCGCGGACCAAAGGCTATAGACCACGGCCTCGGCGATTATTTCCGCAGCAGCTGCGCGCTGCGTACTCCATTTTACGGCGGGCCTCGGCGTAGCCTCCCAGGCACACAAGGACCCTCGAAAAGATTGTGCCCATTTTGATGCGAGGCCCCGAACCCCCTCCCGACCCCAGGACCCAGGCCGCAGCCCACCGGCCTCGGCGACTATTTCACTGTTGCTGCGCTGGGTAGTTCCGTCATTTAGGGCGGGATTGACCGTAGCCTCCCAGGCACACGAGGACCCTCGAAAAGACTGCCGATTTCCGGCGAGCCCCGAACCCCTCACCAACCCCCGCGGACCAAAAGCTATAGCCCACCGGCCCGGGCGTCTATTTAGCGCGCTGCAGCGCTGGGCATTTCTTGCCCTTTAGGCGCCTCGACCGCAGCCTCCACGGTCACGAGGACCATCAAAAAGACCCATTTCCGGCGGAGCCCCAGATCGCCCTCCCCAACCCCAGAGGACAAAAGGCTATAGCCCACCGGCCGGGCGACTATTCAGCGCTGCATCATGGGCATTTCTTGCCGCAAGGCGGGCTTGACCGTAGCCTCCTTTGGTCACGAGGACCCTCGACTATTTCGCGCGCTGTGCCGTGGGTCATTTCTTGCCTTTTGGGGCAGGCCTCGGTGGCTCCCCGAGCACGAGGCCACTCAAAAAGGCAAGACACATTTCCGATGCCCAGAGCCCCCGAACCCCGTGGAGCAGACATTATAGCCCACCGGCCCGGTGACTATTCGTGCCTTTGTGCCGCTGGGCGGTTCTTTACAATTTTAGGGGCGGGCTTCGGCGTTGCCTCCCCAGGCACCGCGGAACCTCGAAAAGAATGTACCCATTTCGGCCCAGGCCCCGAACCCCCTCCCAACCCCATGGTCAAGGCTATAGCCCACCGGCCTCGGCGACTATTTCACTGCTCTTGTCATTTTAGGGCTGGCTTCTGACCATAGCCTCCCACTTCGCACACGCGGACCCTCGAAAGGAATGCACCCATTTCCGATGCCAAGAGCCCCCGAACCCCCCTCCCCAACCCTCGTGGAGCAAAGGCTATAGCCCACCGGCCTCGGCGACTATTTCACGCGCTGCGCCGCTGGGTATTTCTTGTCATTTTAGGGCAGGCCTCTGACCGTAGCCTCCCACTGGGCACACGAGGACCCTCGAAAAGACTGTAATAATTTCCGACTCCCAGAGCCCCCGAACCCCCCTCCCCAACCCCCGCGGAGCAAAGGCTATAGCCCACCGGCCTCGGGGACTATTTCGCGCTCTGTATCGCTGGGCATTTCTTGCCCTTTTAGGGCAGGCCTGTAACCGTAGCCTCCCACTGGGCATACGAGGACCCTCGAAAAGACTGGACCCATTTCCGAATCCCAGAGCCCCCGAACCCCCATCCCCAACCCCCGCGGACAAAAGGCTATAGCGCACCGGCCTCGGCGACTAATTCGCGTGCTGCGCCGCTGGGCATTTCTTACTATTTTAGGGCAGGCCTCTCACCGTAGCCTCCCACTGGGCACACGAGGCCCCTCGAAAAGACTGGACCCATTTCCGATGCCAGAGCCCCCGAACCCTTCACCCCAACCCCCGCAGACCAAAGGCTATAGACCACCGGCCTCGGCGATTATTTCACGCAGCGCTCGCGCTTTGCCATTCTGGCAGGCCTCTGACCGTAGCCTCCCACTGGGCACACAAGGACCCTCGAAAAGATTGTACCCATTTTTGATGCCCAGAGCCCCCGAACCCCCCTCCCCAACCCTCGCGGACCAAAGGCTGTAGCCCACCGGCCTCGGCGACTATTTCATGCGCTGCGCCGCTGGGTATTTCTTTTCATTTTAGGGCAGGCTTCTCACCGTAGCCTCCCACTGGGCACACGAGGACCCTCGAGAAGGCATGCCATTTCCGATGCCAGAGCCCCGAACCCCCGCCCTCAACCCTCGTGGACCAAAGGCTATAGCCCACCGGCCTCGGCGACTATTTCACGCGCTGCGCCGCTGGGTATTTCTTGTCATTTTAGGGCAGGCTTCTGACCGTAGCCTCCCACTGGGCACACGAGGACCCTCGAAAAGACTGTAATAATTTCCGACTCCCAGAGCCCCCGAACCCCCCTCCCCAACCCCCGCGGAGCAAAGGCTATAGCCCACCGGCCTCGGGGACTATTTCGCGCTCTGTATCGCTGGGCATTTCTTGCCCTTTTAGGGCAGGCCTGTAACCGTAGCCTCCCACTGGGCATACGAGGACCCTCGTAAAGACTGGACCCATTTCCGAATCCCAGAGCCCCCGAACCCCCATCCCCAACCCCCGCGGACAAAAGGCTATAGCGCACCGGCCTCGGCGACTAATTCGCGTGCTGCGCCGCTGGGCATTTCTTACTATTTTAGGGCAGGCCTCTGACCGTAGCCTCCCACTGGGCACACGAGGCCCCTCGAAAAGACTGGACCCATTTCCGATGCCAGAGCCCCCGAACCCTTCACCCCAACCCCCGCAGACCAAAGGCTATAGACCACCGGCCTCGGCGATTATTTCACGCGCTGCGCCGCTGGGCATTACTTGCCATTTTACGGCAGGCCTCTGACCGTAGCCTCCCACTGGGCACACAAGGACCCTCGAAAAGATTGTACCCATTTTCGATGCCCAGAGCCCCCGAACCCCCCTCCCCAACCCTCGCGGACCAAAGGCTGTAGCCCACCGGCCTCGGCGACTATTTCATGCGCTGCGCCGCTGGGTATTTCTTTTCATTTTAGGGCAGGCTTCTGACCGTAGCCTCCCACTGGGCACACGAGGACCCTCGAAAAGACTGTACCCATTTCCGACGACCAGAGTCCCCGAACCCCCCTCCCCAACCCCCGCGGACCAAAGGCTATAACCCACCGGCCTCGGAGACTATTTCGCGCGCTGCATCGCTGGATATTTCTTGCCCTTTTAGGGCAGGCCTGTGATCGTAGCCTCCCACTGGTCACACGACGCCCCTCGAAAAGACAGGACCCATTTCCGACACCCAGACCCCCCGAACCCCCAACCCCATTTCCGCGGACCAAAGGCTATAACCCACCGGGCTCGGAGACTATTTCGCGTGCTGCGCCGTGGGACATTTCTTGCCTTTTTAGGGCAGGCCTTAGACTGTAGGCTCCCACTGAGCACACGAGGCCACTCAAAAAGACTTTACACATTTCCGATGCCCAGAGTCCCCGAACCCCCGTGGAACAGACGCTATAGCCCACCGGCCCCAGCGACTATTTCGTGCACTGCGCCGCTGGGCATTTCTTGCCATTTTAGGGCAGGCCTCTGACCATAGCCTCCCCCTGGGCACACGAGGACCCTCAAAAAGACTGTACCCATTTCCGACGCCCAGAGCCCCCGAACCCCCCTCCCCAACCCCCGTGGAACAGACGCTATAGCCCACCGGCCCCGGCGACTATTTCGTGCACAGCGCCGCTAGGCATTTCTCGCCATTTTAGGGCAGGCTTCTGGCCGTTGCCTCCCACTGGGCACATGAGGACCCTCGAAAAGACTGTACCCATTTTCGACACCCAGAGCCCCCGAACCCCCCTCCCCAACCCCCGCGGACCAAAGGCTATAGCCCCCCGGCCTCGGCGACTATTTCGTGCGCTTCTAACCGTAGCCTCCCACTGGGCACACGAGGACCCTCGAAAAGACAGTACCCATTTTCGACGCCCAGAACCCCGAACGCCCCTCGCAAACCCCCGCGGACCAAAGGCTATAGCCCACCGGCCTCTGCGACTATTTCGCGCGCTGCATCGCTGGGCATTCCTTGCCCTTTTAGGCCAGGCCTCTGACCATAGACTCCCACTGGTCACATGAGGCCCCTCGAAAAGACTGGACCCATTTCCGGCCGGAACCGAACCTCCTGACCCCGGTGGACCAAATCTATAGCCACGGGCTCGGAGACAATTTCGGCATGCGTGGGATATTTCTTGCCTTTTTAGGGCAGGCCTCAGACCGTAGGCTCCCACTGAGCACGCGAGGCCACTCAAAAAGACTAGACCCATTTCTGATGGCCAGAGTCCTCGAACCCCCCTCCCGAACCCCCGTGGAACAGACACTATACCCCACCGGCGTCAGCGACTCTTTCGCGCGCTGCGCCCCAGGGTATTTCTTGCCTTTTTAGCGCATGCTTCTGACCGTAGGCTCCCACTGAGTACACGAGGCCACTAAAAAATGATTGGAGCCATTTTCGATGCCTAGAGCCCCCGAACCCCCCTCCCCAACAGGCCTCAGCGACTATTTTGCGCGCTGCATCGCTGGGCATTTCTTGTGCTTTTAGGGCAGGCCTCTGACCGTAGCCTCCCGCTGGGGACGCGAGGCCGATCAAAAAGACTGTACCCATTTCCGACACCCAGAACCCCCGAACCCCCCTCCCCAACCCCCGCGGAGCAAAGGCTATAGCCCACCGGCCTCGGCGACTATTTCCTTGTTGCGCGCTGCACATTCTTGTCATTTAGGAGGCTTCTGACCGTAGCCTCCCTTCTTGAGACGAGGACCCTCGAAAAGACTGTACCCATTTCTGACACCCAGACCCCCCGAACCCCCCGCGGACCAAAGGCTATAGCCCACCGGCGTCGGCGACTATTTCACCCGCCATTTTATGGCAGGCTTCTGACCGTAGCCTCCCACTGGGCACACGAGGGCCCTCGAAAAGACTGTACCCATTTCCGACACCCAGAGCCCCAGAACCCCCCTCATCAACCCCCGCGGGCCATAGGCTATAGCCCACCGGCCTCTGCGACTATTTCGTGCGCTGCATCGCTGGGCATTTCTTACCCTTTTAGGGCAGGTCTCTGGCCGTAGCCTCCCACTGGTCACACGAGGCCCCTCAAACAGATTGGACCCATTTCTGATGCCCAGAGCCCCCGAACCCCCTACCCCAACTCCTGCGGACAAAAGGCTATAGCCAACCGACCTCGGTGACTATTTCACGCGCTGCGCCGCTGGGCATTTCTTGCCATTTTAGGGCAGGCTTCTAACCGTAGCCTACCACTGGGCACACGAGCACCCTCAAAAATTCTGTACCCATTTCCGACGCCCAGAGCCCCCGAACCCCTATCCCCAACCCCCGCGGACCAAAGGCTATAGCCCACCGGCCTCGACGACTTTTTCGCGCGCTGCGCCGCTGGTATTTCTTGCCATTTTTTTACAGGCCTCTTACCGTAGCCTCCCACTGGGCTGCGAGCCCCAGAACCCTCCTCCCAGCCCCACGGACCCAGGCTATATCCCACTAGTCTCGGTGACTATTTCGCTGCGCGGCATTTCTTGCCATTTAGGCTAAAGCCTCGTACCGTAACCTCCCCCTTTGAGCTGCGAGGACCCTCGAAAAGACTGTACCCATTTCCGATGCCCAGAACCCCCGAACTCCCCTCCCTGACCCCCGCGGACCAAAGGATATAGCCCACCGGCCTCGGCGACTAGTTCGCGCGCTGCGCCGCTGGGCATTTCTTACCATTTTAGTGCAGGCCTCTGACCGTAGCCTCCCACTAGGCACACAAGGAACCAGGAAAAGACTGTACCCATTTCCGACACCCAGAGCCCCCGAAACCCCCTCCCCAACGCCCGCGGACCAAAGGCTATAGCCCACCGGCCTCGGGGGCTATTTCGCGCGCTGCGCCGCTGAGTATTTCTTGCCATTTTAGGGTAGCCCTCTGACCGTAGCCTCCCACTGGGCACACGAGGACCCTCGAAAAGACTGTACCCATTTGCGACGCCCAGAGCCCCCGAACGCCCCTCACGAACCCCTACGGACCAAAGGATATAGCATACCGGAATCGGCGACTATTTCGCGCGCTGCACCGCTGGGCATTTCTTGCCATTTTAGGCTAAGCCTCTGACCGTAACCTCCCACTGGGCACACGAGGACCCTCGAAAAGACTGTACCCATTTCCGACGCCCAGAACCCCCGAACCCCCCTCCCTAACCCCCGCGGACCAAAGGCTATAGCCCACCGGGCTCGGAGACTATTTCGCGCGCAGGGCATTCTTGTCTTTTAGGGTATGCTTCTGACCGTATGCTCCCACAGGGCACACGAGGCCCCTAAAAACAATTGGACCCATTTCCGATGCCCAGAGCCCCCGAACCCCCATCCCCAACCCCCGCGGACCAAAGGCCATAGCCCACCTGCGTCGGCGACTTTTTCGCGCGATGCGCCGCTGGGCATTTCTAGCCATTTTTGGGCAGGCCTCTTACCGCAGCCTCCCAATGGGCACACGAGCAACCTCAAAAAGACTGTACCCATTCCGGCCCAAGCCCCGAACCTCCCTCCCAACCCCAGCGGACCAAGGATATAGCACACGGAATCGGTGACTATTTCGCTAAATTGCGCCCGGCGGGCATTTCTTGCCATTTGAGGGCAGGCCTCTGACCGTAGCCTCCCATTGGGCTCCCGAGGACCCTCGAAAAGACTTTACCCATTTCCAACACACAGAGCCCCTGAACCCCCCTCCCTAACCCCCACGGACCAAAGGCTATAGCCCACTAGCCTCGGCGACTATTTCGCGCGCTGCACCGCTAGGCATTTCTTGCCATTTTAGGCTAAGCCTCGTGTAACCTCCCCTTTGTGCACACGAGGACCCTCAAAAAGACTGTACCCATTTTCGACGCCCAGAACCCCCGAACCCCCCTCCCTAACCCCCGCGGACCAAAGGCTATAGCACACCGGCCTCGACGACTATTTCGCGCGCTGCGCCGCTGGGTATTTCTTGCCATTTTTGGGTAGGCCTCTTACCGTAGCCTCCCAATGGGCACACGAGCAACCTCGAAAAGACTGTACCCATTTCCGACGCCCAAAGCCCCCGAACCTCCCTCCCCAACCCCCGCGGACCAAAGGATATAGCACACCGGAATCGGCGACTATTTCGCTCGCTGCGCCGCTGGGCATTTCTTGCCATTTGAGGGCAGGCCTCTGACCGTAGCCTCCCACTGGGCTCACGAGGACCCTCGAAAAGACTTTACCCATTTCCGGCCTTGGCCCCAGACCTCCCTCCCCAACCCCCGCGGACCAAAGGATATAGCCCACTAGCCTCGGCGACTATTTCGCGCGCTGCACCGCTAGGCATTTCTTGCCATTTTAGGCTAAGCCTCTGACCGTAACCTCCCACTGTGCACACGAGGACCCTCAAAAAGACTGTACCCATTTTCGACGCCCAGAACCCCCGAACCCCCCTCCCTAACCCCCGCGGACCAAAGGCTATAGCACACCGGCCTCGACGACTATTTCGCGCGCTGCGCCGCTGGGCATTTCTTACCATTTTAGGGCAGGCCTCTGACCGTAGCCTCCCACTAGGCACACAAGGAACCTCGAAAAGACTGTACCCATTTCTGACACCCAGAGCCCCCGAAACCCCCTCCCCAACACCCGCGGACCAAAGGCTATAGCCCACCGGCCTCGGGGACTATTTTGCGTGCTGCGCCGCTGAGCATTTCTTGCCATTTTAGGGCATGCCTCTAACTGTAGCCTCCCATTGGACACACAAGGACCCTCGAAATGACCGTACCCATTTCCGACACCCAGAGCCCCCGAACCCCCCTCCCCAACCCCCACGGACCAAAGGCCATAGCCCACCGGCCTCGGTGACTTTTCGTAGCGCTGCGCGCTGGGTATATCTTGCCATTTTGGGTAGGCCTCTTACCGTAGCCTCCACTGGACACACGAGGACCCTCGAAAGATGCCATTTCCGGCGCAGCCCCGAGCGCCCCTCACCAGCCCCTACGGACCGGCTACATCCCACGGCCTCGGCGACTCTTTCCCGGGCGGGCCGCTGGACATTCTTGCCATTTTAGGGCAGCCCTCGGACCGTAGCCTCCCAGCTGGGCACAGAGGACCCTGAAGAAGGCATGCCATTTCCGGCCGAGCCCCAGACCCCCTCCCTAACCCCAGCGGACCAAAGGCCGCAGCCCGCCCGGCCTCATGACTATTTGTGCTGCGCCCCAGGCATTCTTGCCATTTTGGGCGAGCCTCGACCGTAGTCTCCCTAGCCACCGAGGACCCTCGAAAAAGGCATGCCATTTCGGCGCGAACCCCAGAACCCCCTCCTCGGCCCCATGGGACCAAAGGCTATAGCTCAGGCCTCGGCGAATATTTAGCTCATTGCGCAGCAGGCATTTCTTGCCATTTGATAGGTTATAAATAGTCATATTATATTTTGTTTAATTCCCTCATATTTTGATTGATCTTGTGCTAATTTGTGATTATGTTTGATTTGATTTAGGAGATGAAACATGGAATTATGATGAAATTTGGACAAAAGGGCTTTATTTGGGCTTTGTAAGCGTGGGCCGACCATTGGCTTGAGAGAGACGGTTTCCTAGCATTAAGAAGAAGAAACCAAGAGGAAAAGAAAAGCTAGCAAAAGGAAACAAAAAGCAAGCATTATAAAGAAAAAAAAGCGTGAGAAAGAGACAAGACACAAGTCGAGGCGGAAGAAAGAGAGGCTGGGCGTGAGGAAGAGAAACAAGCGGCTGCTGCAATTATTTTCTTCTCAAACAACTTTTGTTTCCTTTGACCACCATGAGTGGCTAAGGTTTTAATTCAGTCAGGTAAATCAATTCCGGTTGTAATTTTGTGAGGCTTTGAACTTAACAAAATTTCTTGATCAAGTAATTTATATTTTCTTGTTCTTATTTTCTATGAATTATTTATATTGATTGAGTTGACGCCTTAATTCAATATTTATTTTTCTATCGCTAGTCAGGAGTTTGTGATCCGTAATTGTCATGAATGACTGAATTGAGTAGCAAGGAGTTGGCTCATGTGTGTGTATATTGATGGCCACAATTACACAGTTTGCATGATAGGCTCTAGGGAAATAAAAATACAAATTGATTAAGTTGGAATAATTTGAATTAATTGATCTTGTTTTAGTCATTCTCACTATTCTTAATGCTATCACTTAATTTGATATGGAACGATGATGCCCAGTTAAATTAGTGATAAGTTTGGATTTGAGCGATTGTTTGAGTCTATTATATTAGGAGAATAATTGCTTTCTGCGGGATTTCCGATTAAGTAGACTAAGTTCTTGGATTGAGTTATTTATATTTTTGCCTATGATCAAAATTGCAATTGGATGGAATTCACACCCTTGGATTGGAAGTTTGGTAAGATTGATCTTTTTGTTTGTTTAATTTTAAAATCTTGTTTTATTTTATTTTATTTTATTTTAATTTAATTTCGTGTTAAAGAAAACAATTTGAAAATTCAGAAATCCGGATAACCGGATACCCACAACCGGCTAGCCGTTTGTTGTCCAGAAGACCAACATCCGGGCTTCCGGTTTCCTATCCGGATTTGGATACCTCGGTATTACTACCGGTGATCGACACGGTTTCACTATCCGGTTAGCGAATATATTCGAGCTTACAACCCGCAACCGGCTATCCGTTTCTCTCATCCATTGGCCAAAATACTTCGAATCGTTGCCACCTGCATTCGGTCTTGGTTCTTCTAACGGGTGGCGAAAATCTCGAGAACCGTTACTAGTCACAGCGGTCTGCAGTTCACGAACCGATTGACGAATTAGCTCGAAAGCGAAACCAATCACAAGCGGCTTACGGTTTCCCTAACAGATTTCCAAAATTCGGTTATACGGTTTGGGGCTGACACTTTGCAAAATCTGGTTTTCTTGGGAATTTAATTTTGTTTTAAACTTTGAAATTAAATACATAGTTCTCATGGGATTCGACTGGTTCCCTTATTTCTACAAATTAGTTTAGGCGAATCGGTATTTATTTGAAGGCTTCGACAACTACTGCACCATTTTAGGGCAGACCCATAGCCTCCCAGGCTGCGAGGACCCTCGAAAAGACTGTACCCATTTCATACGGCCAGAGCCCCCCAACACCCAGCCCAATCCCCGCAGACCAAAGGCTATAGCCCACCGGCCTCGGTGACTATTTCTCGCGCTGCACCGCTGGGCATTTCTTGCCATTTTAGGACAGGCCTCTGACCGTAGTCTCCCGCTGGGCATACGAGGACCCTCGAAAAGACTGTACCCATTTCCTACGGCCAGAGCCCCCGAACTCCCTGCCCAATCCCCGCAGACCAAAGGCTATAGCCCACCGGCCTCGGCGAATATTTCGCGCGCTTCGCCGCGGGGCATTTCTTGCCATTTTAGGGCAGGGCACTTACCGTAGCCTCCCACTGGGAACACGACGACCCTCGAAAAGACTGGACCCATTTCCGATGCCCCGAGCCCCCGAAACCCCCTCCCCAACCCCCGCGGACCAAAAGCTATAGCCCACCGGCCTCGGCGGCTATTTCGCGCGCTGCGCCGCTGGGCATTTCCTGCCATTTTAGGACAGGCCTCTGTCCGTAACCTCCCACTGGGCACACGAGGACCCTCGAAAAGACTGGACCCATTTTCGAAGGCCAGAGCCCCCGAACCACCCTCCGCAACCCCCGCGGACCAAAGGCTATAGCCCACCAGCGTCGTCTACTATTTTGCGCGCTTCGCCGATGGTATTTCTTGCCATTTTAGGGCAGGCCTCTGACCGTAGTCTCCCACTGGGCACACGAGGACCCTCGAAGAGACTGCACCCATTTGAGCCCAGCCCCCGAACCCCCTCACAACCCCTGCGGACCAAAGGCTATATCACCACTCGGCGTGTATTATATTTCGTCGTTCGCCATTTTATTGCGGGCCTCGGCCGTAGCCTCCCACTTTGAGCGCAGGAGGACCCTCAAAACATGCCCATTTCGGATGCCCGAGGCCCCGAACCCCCTCCCTGACCCTCGCGGACCAAGGCTATAGCCACGCGGCATCGGCGACTGGTCGCGCAGCGCCACAGGTAATTCATTCCATTTTAGGACAGGCCAAAGACCGGAGCCACCCAATAGGCACACAAGGACCCAAGAAAAGATTGAACCCATTTCCGGCCGAGCCCGCCCCCTCCCTGCCCACGGGCCAAAGGCTAAAGCCCACCGGCCATGGCGACTATTTCACGCGCTGCGCCGCTGGGTATTTCTTGCCATTTTGGGGTAGGCCTCTGACCGTAGCCTCCAACTGGGCACATGAGGCCGCTCGAAAAAATTGGGCGAATTTTCGATGCCCAGAGCCCCTGAACCTCATCCCCAACCCCCGCGGACCAAAGGCTATAGCCCACCTGCCTCGGCGACTATTTCGCGCGCTGCGCCGCTGGGCTTTTCTTATCATTTCTGGTGAGCCCTGCCCGTAGTCTCCCAATGGGCACACCAGGACCCTCGAAGAGACTGTTCCCATTTCGGACGCCCAGAGCCCCCGAACCCCCCTCCCCAACCCTCGCAGACCAAAGGCTATAGCCCACCGGCCTCAGCGACTAATTCGCGCGCTGCGCCGCATGGTATTTCTTGCCATTTAAGGGCAGGCCTCGGCCGTAGCCTCAGCTGGGCACAGAGGACCCTCGAAAGACTGGACCCATTTCCGGCCGAGCCCCGAACCTCCTCCCAACCCCACGGACCAAGGCTATAGCCCAGACCTCGGCGACTTTTGTGGCGCTGCGCTGGGTATTTCTTGCCATTTTAGGGCAGGCCTCTGACCGTAGCCTCCCACTGGGCACATGAGGCCCCTCGAAAAGGCTGGACAGATTTTCGACGCCCAAAGCCCCCGAACCCCCCTCCCCAACCCCCGCGGACCAAAGGCTATAGCCCACCGGCCTCGGCGACTATTTTGTGCGCTGTGCAGCGGGGCATTTCTTGCCATTTTAGGCGGGGCCTCGACAGTAAGCCTCCAAGCTGGGCAAATGAGGCCCCTCGAAAAGCTGTACCCATTTCCGGCAGGCCCCGAACCCCCCTCCCCAGCCCCCGCGGAACAAAGGCTATAGGCCAATGGCCTCGGCGACTATTTCGCGCGCTACGCCGCCAGGTATTTCTTGCCATTTTAGCGCAAGCCTCTGACCGTTGCCTCCCACTGGGCACACGAGGAGCCTCGAAAAGACGGTACCCATTTCGGCGAGCCCATGCCCCCTCCCAGCTCCCACGGGCCAAAGGCTAAAGCCCACGGCCATGGCGACTATTTCACCTTCGCGCTAGGTATTTCTTGCCATTTTGGGGTGAGCCTCGGCCGTAGCCTCCAACTGGGCACATGAGGCCGCTCGAAAAAGCTGGGCGAATTTTCGATGCCCAGAGCACCTAAACCTCATCCCCAACCCCGGACCAAGGCTATAGCCCACCAGCCTCGGCGACTATTTCGCGCTGCGCCGCTGGGCTTTTCTTATCATTTCTGGTAGGCCCCTGCCCGTAGTCTCCCAATGGGCACACCAGGACCCTCGAAGAGACTGTACCCATTTCGGACGCCCAGAGCCCCCGATCACCCCTCCCCAACCCTCGCAGACCAAAGCCTATAGCCCAGGCCTCGGACTAATTCAGCGCTGCGCCGCAGGTATTTCTTGCCATTTAAGGGCAGGCCTCGACCGTAGCCTCCCAGGCACAAAGAGGACCCTCAGACTGGACCCATTTCCGACGCCCGAGCCCCAGACCTCCCTCCCAACCCCGCGGACCAAAGGCTATAGCCCACCGGCCTCGGCGAATATTTGTGACTGCTTGTTGGTATTCTTGCCATTTAGGGCAGGCCGCTGACCGTAGCGTCCCACTGGGCACATGAGAACCCTCGAAAAGAATGGACCCATTTCTGATGCCCAGAAACGCCGAACCCACCTCCCCAACCCCCGCGGACCAAAGGCTATAGCCCACCGGCCTCAGCGACTATTTCGCGCGCTGCGCCGCTGGGCATTTCTTGCCATTTTAGGGCAGGCCTCTGACCGTAGCCTCCCACTGGGCACACGAGGACCCTCGAAATGACTACACATATTTTTGACACCAAGAGCCCCCGAACCCCCTTCTCCAAACCCCGCGGACCAAAGGCGATGGCCCACCGGCCTCGGCGACAATTTCGCGCGCTGCGCCGCTGGGTATTTCTTGCATTTTAATGTAGGCCTCTGTCCGTAACATCCCATGGGCACCGGGGACCCTCGAAAGACTGGACCCATTTTTGAAGGCCAGAGCCACCGAACCACCCTCCATGACCCCCCGTGGACCAATGGATATAGCCCACCAGCGTCGGCTACTATTTTGCGATGTTCGACGATTGTTTTTATTTGCATTTTAGTGCAGGCCTATGTCCGTAGTCTCCCACTGGGATCACGAGGACCCTCGAAGAGACTGCACCCATTTGAGGCCCAAGCCCCGAACCCCTCGGCCCTGCGGACCAAAGGCTATATCCCACCAACCTCGTCGACTATTTCGTGCGCTGCGCCGCTGGCCATTTCTCGCCATTTTATTGCAGGCCTCTGACCGTAGCCTCCTACTGGGCACGCGAGGACCCTCAAAAAGACTGTACCCATTTCGGATGCCCAGAGCCCCCGAACCCCCCTCCCCAACCCTCGCAGACCAAAGGCTATAGCCCACCGGCATCGACGACTAATTCGCGCGCTGCGCCACAGGTATTTCTTGCCATTTTAGGACAGGCCACTGACCGTAGCCTCCCACTAGGCACACAAGGACCCTCGAAAAGACTGGACCCATTTCCGACGCCCAGAGCCCCATAACCCCCCTCCCCTACCCACACAGGCCAAAGGCTAAAGCCCACCGGCCATGGCGACTATTTCACGCGCTGCGCCGCTGGGTATTTCTTGCCATTTTGGGGTAGGCCTCTGACCGTAGCCTCCAACTGGGCACATGAGGCCGCTCGAAAAAATTGGGCGAATTTTCGATGCCCAGAGCCCCTGAACCTCATCCCCAACCCCCGCGGACCAAAGGCTATAGCCCACCTGCCTCGGCGACTATTTCGCGCGCTGCGCCGCTGGGATTTTCTTATCATTTTACGGTAGGCCCCTGCCCGTAGTCTCCCAATGGGCACACCAGGACCCTCGAAGAGACTGTACCCATTTCGGACGCCCAGAGCCCCCGAACCCCCCTCCCCAACCCTCGCAGACCAAAGCCTATAGCCCACCGGCCTCAGCGACTAATTCGCGCGCTGCGCCGCAGGGTATTTCTTGCCATTTAAGGGCAGGCCTCTGACCGTAGCCTCCCACTGGGCACACGAGGACCCTCGAAAAGACTGTACCCATTTCCGGCCTTGAGCCCCGAACCTCCCTCCCAGCCCCAGCGGACCAAAGGCTATAGCCCACCTCGGCGAATATTTCGGCTGCTGCGCTTGTTGGGTATTTCTTGCCATTTTAGGGCAGGCCTCTGACCGTAGCCTCCCACTGGGCACATGAGGCCCCTCGTAAAGAATGGACCCATTTCGGCCTTGAGCCCCCGAACACCCCTCCCCAACCCCCGCGGACCAAAGGCTATAGCCCACCGGCCTCGGCGACTATTTCGCGCGCTACGCCGCTGGGCATTTCTTGCCATTTTAGGGCAGGCCTCTAACCGTAGCCTCCCACTGGGCACACAAGGACCCTCGAAATGACTACACATATTTTCGACGCCCAGAGCCCCCGAACCCCCTTCTCCAAACCCCGCGGACCAAAGGCGATGGCCCACCGGCCTCGGCGACAATTTCGCGCGCTGCGCCGCTGGGTATTTCTTGCATTTTAATGTAGGCCTCTGTCCGTAACATCCCACTGGGCACACGAGGACCCTCGAAAAGACTGGACCCATTTTCGAAGGCCAGAGCCCCCGAACCACCCTCCGCAACCCCCGTGGACCAAAGGCTATAGCCCACCAGCGTCGGCTACTATTTTGCGCGGTTCGCCGATGGTATTTCTTGCCATTTTAGGGCAGGCCTCTGACCGTAGTCTCCCCAGGCTGCGAGGACCCTCGAAAGACTGCACCCATTTGAGGCCCAAGCCCCGAACCCCTCGGACCCCTGCGGACCAGGCTATATCCCACCAACCTCGTCGACTATTTCGTGCGCTACGCCGCTGGCCATTTCTCGCCATTTTATTGCAGGCCTCTGACCGTAGCCTCCTACTGGGCACGCGAGGACCCTCGAAAACTGCCATTTGGATGCAGGCCCCGAACCCCCTCCCAGCCCTCGCGGACCAAGGCTATAGCCCACCGGCATCGGCGACTAATTCAGCGCTGCGCCTGGGTATTCTTGCCATTTTAGGGCAGCCCACTGGCCGTAGCCTCCCACTGGGCACACAAGGACCCTCGAAAAGACTGGACCCATTTCCGGCAGGCCCCTTGCCCCTCCCACCCACAGCGGGCCAAGGCTAAGCCCACCGGCCATGGCGACTATTTCACCTTGACTGCGCGCTGGGTATTTCTTGCCATTTTGGGGTAGGCCTCTGACCGTAGCCTCAGGGCACATGAGGCCTCGAAAAAATTGGTAATTTCGATGCAGGCCCCTGAACCTCATCCCCAGCCCGGACCAAAGGCTATAGCCCACCTGCCTCGGCGACTATTTCGCGCGCTGCGCCGCTGGGATTTTCTTATCATTTTACGGTAGGCCCCTGCCCGTAGTCTCCCAATGGGCACACCAGGACCCTCGAAGAGACTGTTCCCATTTCGGACGCCCAGAGCCCCCGACACACCCTCCCCAACCCTCGCAGACCAAAGGCTATAGCCCACCGGCCTCAGCGACTAATTCGCGCGCTGCGCCGCATGGTATTTCTTGCCATTTAAGGGCAGGCCTCTGACCGTAGCCTCCCACTGGGCACAAGAGGACCCTCAAAAAGACTGGACCCATTTCCGACGCCCAGAGCCCCCGAACCTCCCTCCCCAACCCCCACGGACCAAAGGCTATAGCCCAACGGCCTCGGCGACTTTTTCGCGCGCTGCGCCGCTGGGCATTTCTTGACATTTTAGGGCAGGCCTCTGACCGTAGCCTCCCACTGGGCACATGAGGCCCCTCGAAAAGGCTGGACAGATTTTCGACGCCCAAAGCCCCCGAACCCCCCTCCCCAACCCCCGCGGACCAAAGGCTATAGCCCACCGGCCTCGGCGACTATTTTGTGCGCTGCGCAGCGGGGCATTTCTTGCCATTTTAGGGCAGGCCTCAGACAGTAGCCTCCAACTGGGCAAATGAGGCCCCTCGAAAAGCATGCCATTTCCGGCCAGGCCCCGAACCCCCTCACAACCCCCGCGGACCAAAGGTTATAGCCCACCGGCCTCGGCGACTATTTTGTCGTGCGCGGGCATTTCTTGCCATTTAGGAAGGCCTCGACCGTACCCTCCACCCAGGCACTGCGAGGACCTGCTAGAACCTTTGCCCATTTCCGGCCCCGAACCCCCCCCCTGATCCCAGCGGATCAAGGCTATAGCCCACCGGCCTCGGCGACTATTTGGCGCTGCGCGCTGGGCATTCTTGCCATTTAGGCGGGCTTCGACCGTAGCCTCCTTTGGGCACCACGAGGGCCCTTGAAAAATGTACCCATTTCCGATGCAGCCCCGAACCCCCGCGGACCAAAGGCAATAGCCCACCGGCCTCGGCGACTATTTCACACGCTGCGCCGCTGGACATTTCTTACCATTTTAGGGCAGGCTTCTGACCGTAGCCTCCCACCGGGCACACGAGGACCCTCGAAAAGAATATTCCACGCGATGCGCCGCGGGGCATTTCTTGGCATTTTAGGGTAGGCTTCTGACCGTAGCCTCCCACCGGGTACACGAGGACCCTCGAAAAGACTGTACCCATTTTAGACGCCCAGAGCCCCAGAACTTCCCTCCCCAACCCCCGCGGACCAAAGGCTATAGCCCACCAGCCTCGGCGACCGTTTCACGCGCTGCGCCGCTGGGCATTTCTTGCCATTTTAGGGCCGGGCGCCAACCGTAGCCTCCCACTGGGCTACGAGGACCCTCGAAAGACTGTACCCATTTCCGGCGACGAGGCCCCTAAACCCTCCCCGGCCCCGCGGACCAAAGGCTATAGCCCACCGGCCTCGGTGACTATTTCCAGCGATCGCGCTGGGCATTTCTTGCCATTTAGGGCATGCCTCGACCGTAGCCTCCCAGGTACACGAGGACCCTCGAAAGACTACCCATTTTCGATGACGAGCCCCGAACCCCCTCCCCAACCCGCGGACGGGGCCCTCGAAAAAGCTGTACCGATGTTTGATGACGAGCCCCGAACCCCTCCCGGCCCCGTGACCCAAGCCTATAGCCCACCCGGCCTCGGCGACTATTTCAGCAACCGCGTTGGGTATTTCTTGCCATTTAGGGCGGGCTTCGACCGTAGCCTCCACTTGGGTACCACGAGGACCCTCGAAAAGATGTACCCATTTAGGCGCGAGCCCCGAACTTCCTCCCCGACCCCAGCGGACCAAAGGCTATAGCCACCAGCCTCGGCGACCGTTTCACCGCTGCGCTGGGCATTTCTTGCCATTTAGGGGCGGGCCTCGACCGTAGCCTCCCAGCTGCGAGGACCCTCGAAAATACTGTACCCATTTCCGGCGGACGAGCCCTAAACCCTCCCCCCAACCCCCGCGGACCAAAGGCTATAGCCCACCGGCCTCGGTGACTATTTCACGCGATGCGCCGCTGGGCATTTCTTGCCATTTTAGGGCAGGCCTCTGACCGTAGCCTCCCACTGGGTACACGAGGACCCTCGAAAAGACTGTACCCATTTTCGATGACCAGAGCCCCCGAACCCCCCTCCCCAACCCCCGCGGACCAAAGGCAATAGCCCACCGGCCTCGGCGACTATTTCACACGCTGCGCCGCTGGACATTTCTTGCGATTTTAGGGCAGGCTTCTGACCGTAGCCTCCCACCGGGCACACGAGGACCCTCGAAAAGACTGTACCGATTTTCAATGACCAGAGCCCCCGAACCCCCCTCCCCAACTCCCGCGGACCAAAGGCTATAACCCACCGGCCTCGGCGACTATTTCACGCGCTGCGCCACTGGGCATTTCTTGCCATTTTAGGGCAGGCCTCTGACCGTAGCCTCCCAGCTTTGGGCTACGAGGACCGTCGAAAAGGTGTACCCATTTCCGCGATCGAGCCCCGAATCCCTCCCCGGCCCCGCGGACCAAGGCTATAGCCCAGGCCTCGGCGACTATTTCACCTTGATGCGCCGCGGCATTTCTTGCCATTTCTGGCAGGCTTGACCGTAGCCTCCCACCGGGCACGAGGCCCTCGAAAACTATGCGATTTTTGATTACGAGCCCCGAACCCCCTCCCGGCCCCAGCGGACCAAGGCTATAACCCACCGGCCTCGGCGACTATTTCCAGCGCCGCCGTTGGGTATTTCTTGCCATTTAGGGCAGGCTTCTGACCGTAGCCTCCCATCGGGCACCGAGACCCTCGAAAAGGCTGTACCGATTTTCAATGACGAGCCCCGAACCCCCTCGACTCCAGCGGACCAAAAGGCTATAACCCACGGCCTCGGCGACTATTTCAGCTGCGCTGCCCAGGCATTTCTTGCCATTTTAGGGCAGGCTTCTGACCGTAGCCTCCCCTGGGCACCACGAGGACCGTCGAAAAGGTGTACCCATTTCCCGATCGAGCCTCGAACCCCCCATCCCAACCCCCGCGGACGAAAGTCTATAGCCCACCGGCCTCGGTGACTATTTCGCAAACTGCGCCGCTGGGCTTTTCTTGCCATTTTAGGGCAGGCTTCTGACCGTAGCCTCCATCGGGCTGCGAGGGCCTCGAAAAGACTGTACCGATTTTCAATGAGCCCCGAACCCCCTCGGCCCCGCGGACCAAAGGCTATAGCCCACGGCCTCGGCGACTATTTCAGCGCTGCGCGCTGGGCATTTCTTGCCATTTTGGGCCATCTGACCGCAGCCTCCCACTGGACACACGCGGACCCTCGAACAGATTGTACCCATTTTCTATGACCAGAGCCCCTGAACCACCCTCCCCAACTCCCGCGGACCAAAGGCTATAACCCACCGGCCTCGGCGACTATTTCACCTTGACTGCGCTGACATTCTTGCCATTTAGGGCAGGCCTCTGACCGTAGCCTCCCACCCAGGCACCACGAGGACCGTCGAAAGACTGTACCCATTTCCCACGGTCGAGCCTCGAACCTCCCCAACCCCAGCGGACCCAGGCTATAGCCCCACGGCCTCGGTGACTATTTCCTGCGCTGCGCTGGGCATTCTTGCCATTTTAGGGCGGGCTTCGACCGTAGCCTCCCACCACGAGGGCCCTCGAAAAGAATGTACCGATTTTCGATGAGATCCCCGAACCCCCTCCCCAGCCCGCGGACCAGGCTATAGCCACGGCCTCGGTGACTATTTCCGCAGCTGCGCGCTGGGAATTTCTTGCCATTTTAGGGCAGGCTTCTGACCGTAGCCTCCCACCGGGCACTGCGAGGCCCTCGAAAAGAATGCCGATTTTCGATGACGAGATCCCCGAACCCCTCCCGCGGACCAAAGGCTATAACCCACCGGCCTCGGCGACTATTTCACGCGCTGCGCCACTGGGCATTTCTTGCCATTTTAGGGCAGGCCTCTGACCGTAGCCTCCCACTGGGCACACGAGGACCGTCGAAAAGATTGTACCCATTTCCCACGATCAGAGCCTCCGAACCCCCCTCCCCAACCCCCGCGGACCAAAGGCTATAGCCCGCCGGCGTCGGCGACTATTTCACGCGCTGCGCAGCTGGGCATTTCATGCCATTTTTGGACAGCCTTCTGACCGTAGCCTCCCATTGGACACACGAGGACCCTCGAACAGACTGTACCCCTTTTCGATGACCAGAGCCCCCGAACCCCCCTCCCCAACTCCCGCGGACCAAAGGCTATAGCCCACCGGCCTCGGCGACTATTTCACGCGCTGCGCCGCTGGGCATTTCTTGCCATTTTGGGCGGGCCTCGAGTAGCCTCCCCAGGCTGCGAGGACCCTCGAAAAGGCTGTACCCTTTTCCAGTCAGGCCCCGAATCCCTCCCGAGCCCCCGCGGACCAAGGCTATAGCCCACGGGCCTCGGCGACTAGTTCACGCGTGCGCCAGCGGCATTTCTTGCCATTTTAGGGCAGGCTTCGACCGTAGCCTCCCAGCACGGGCACGAGGAGCCTCGAAAGACTATGCCGATTTTGATTGCAGGCCCCGAACACCCCTCCCCAACCCCGCGGACCAAAGGCTATAACCCACCGGCCTCGGCGACTATTTCACGCGCTTCGCCGTTGGGTATTTCTTGCCATTTTAGGGCAGCCCCCCTCCCCAACCCCCGCGGACCAAAGGCTATAACCCACCGGCCTCGGCGACTATTTCACGCGCTTCGCCGTTGGGTATTTCTTGCCATTTTAGGGCAGGCTTCTGACCGTAGCCTCCCACCGGGCACACGAGGACCCTCGAAAAGACTGTACCGATTTTCAATGACCAGAGCCCCCGAACCCCCCTCCCCAACTCCCGCGGACCAAAGGCTATAACCCACCGGCCTCGGCGACTATTTCACGCGCTGCGCCACTGGGCATTTCTTGCCATTTTAGGGCAGGCCTCTGACCGTAGCCTCCCACTGGGCACACGAGGACCGTCGAAAAGATTGTACCCATTTCCCACGATCAGAGCCTCCGAACCCCCCTCCCCAACCCCCGCGGACCAAAGGCTATAGCCCACCGGCCTCGGTGACTATTTCACGCGCTGCGCCGCTGGGCATTTCTTGCCATTTTAGGGCAGGCTTCTGACCGTAGCCTCCCATCGGGCACACGAGGACGCTCGAAAAGACTGTACCGATTTTCAATGACCAGAGCCCCCGAACCCCCCTCCCCAACCCCCGCGGACCAAAGGCTATAGCCCACCGGCCTCGGCGACTATTTCACGCGCTGCGCCGCTGGGCATTTCTTGCCATTTTTGGGCAGCCTTCTGACCGCAGCCTCCCACTGGACACACGAGGACCCTCGAACAGATTGTACCCATTTTCGATGACCAGAGCCCCCGAACCACCCTCCCCAACTCCCGCGGACCAAAGGCTATAACCCACCGGCCTCGGCGACTATTTCACGCGCTGCGCCGCTGGGCATTTCTTGCCATTTTAGGGCAGGCCTCTGACCGTAGCCTCCCACTGGGCACACGAGGACCGTCGAAAAGACTGTACCCATTTCCCACGATCAGAGCCTCCGAACCCCCCTCCCCAACCCCCGCGGACCAAAGGCTATAGCCCACCGGCCTCGGTGACTATTTCACGCGCTGCGCCGCTGGGCATTTCTTGCCATTTTAGGGCAGGCTTCTGACCGTAGCCTCCCACCGGGCACACGAGGGCCCTCGAAAAGAATGTACCGATTTTCGATGACCAGATCCACCGAACCCCCCTCCCCAACCCCCGCGGACCAAAGGCTATAGCCCACCGGCCGCGGCGACTATTTCGCAGCGCTGCGCTGGGTATTTCTTGCCTTTTAGGCGGGCCTCACGGCCGTAGCCTCACCCCGGGCACCACGAGGACCGTCGAAAAGACTGCCCATTTCCCGGATCGAGCCCCGAACCCCCTCCCCAACCCCCGCGGACCAAAGGCTATAGCCCGCCGGCCTCGGCTACTATTTCACGCGCTGCGCCGCTGGGCATTTCTTGCCATTTTAAGGCAGGCTTCTGACCGTAGCCTCCCACTGGCCACACGAGCACCCTCGAAAAGACGGTTCGCATTTCCGATGACCAGAGCCCCCGAAACCCCCTCCCCAACCCCCGCAGACCAAAGGCTATAGCCCACCGGCCTCAGTGACTATTTCCCGCGCTGCGGCGCTGGGCATTTCTTGCCATTTTAGGGCAGGCTTCTGACCGTAGCCTCCCACCGGGCAGACGAGGGCCCTCGAAAAGACTGTACCGATTTTCGATGACCAGAGCCCCCGAACCCCCCTCCCCAACCCCCGCGGACCAAAGGCTATAGCCCACCGGCCTCGGCGACAATTTCACGCGCTTCGCCGTTGGGTATTTCTTGCCATTTTATGGCAGGCTTCTGACCGTAGCCCCCCACTGGGCACACGAGGACCCTCGAAAAGACTGTACCGATTTTCAATGACCAGAGCCCCAGAACTTCCCTCCCCAACCCCCGCGGACCAAAGGCTATAGCCCACGGGCCTCGGTGACTATTTCACGCGCTGCGCCGCTGGGCATTTCTTGCCATTTTATGGCAGGCTTCTGACCGTAGCCTCCCACTGGGCACACGAGCACCCTCGAAAAAAGCGGTACCAATTTCCGGCGACGAGCCCCGAAACCCCTCCCAACCCCAGCGGACCAAGGCTATTGCCCACGGCCTCGATGACTATTTCAGCCTTTGCGCGGCTGGGCATTTCATGCCATTTTGGACAACCTTCTGACCGTAGCCTCCCATTGGACACCGAGGACCCTCGAACAGATTTGTACCCCAATGACCCGGGCCCCGAATCCCCTCCCCAACCCCCGCGGACCAAAGGCTATAGCCCACCGGCCTCGGCGACTATTTCACGCGCTGCGCCGCTGGGCATTTCTTGCCATTTAAGGGCAGGCCTCTGACCGTAGCCTCCCACTGGGCACACGAGGACCCTCGAAAAGACTGTACCCTTTTCCCACGATCAGAGCCCCCGAATCCCCTCCCCAACCCCCGCGGACCAAAGGCTATAGCCCACGGGCCTCGGCGACTATTTCACGCGATGCGCCGCGCGGCATTTCTTGCCATTTTAGGGCAGGCTTCTGACCGTAGCCTCCCACCGGGCACACGAGGGCCCTCGAAAAGACTGTACCGATTTTTGATTACCAGAGCCCCCGAACCCCCCTCCCCAACCCCCGCGGACCAAAGGCTATAACCCACCGGCCTCGGCGACTATTTCACGCGCTTCGCCGTTGGGTATTTCTTGCCATTTTAGGGCAGCCCCCCTCCCCAACCCCCGCGGACCAAAGGCTATAACCCACCGGCCTCGGCGACTATTTCACGCGCTTCGCCGTTGGGTATTTCTTGCCATTTTAGGGCAGGCTTCTGACCGTAGCCTCCCATCGGGCACACGAGGACCCTCGAAAAGACTGTACCGATTTTCAATGACCAGAGCCCCCGAACCCCCCTCCCCAACTCCCGCGGACCAAAGGCTATAACCCACCGGCCTCGGCGACTATTTCACGCTGCCAGGCATTTCTTGCCATTTTCCTCCCATTTTAGGGCAGGCTTCTGACCGTAGCCTCCCATCGGGCACACGAGGACGCTCGAAAAGACTGTACCGATTTTCAATGACAAGAGCCCCCGAACCCCCCTCCCCAACCCCCGCGGACCAAAGGCTATAGCCCACCGGCCTCGGCGACTATTTCACGCGCTGCGCCGCTGGGCATTTCTTGCCATTTTTGGGCAGCCTTCTGACCGCAGCCTCCCACTGGACACACGAGGACCCTCGAACAGATTGTACCCATTTTCGATGACCAGAGCCCCCGAACCACCCTCCCCAACTCCCGCGGACCAAAGGCTATAACCCACCGGCCTCGGCGACTATTTCCTCGGCTGCGCTGGGCATTTCTTGCCATTTAGGGGCGGCCTCTGACCGTAGCCTCCCCAGGCACCACGAGGACCGTCGAAAGACTGTACCCATTTCCACGGTCGAGCCTCCGAACCCCCTCCCGACCCCCGCGGACCAAAGGCTATAGCCCACGGCCTCGGTGACTATTTCCGCAGCTGCGCGCTGGGCATTTCTTGCCATTTTAGGGCGGGCTTCTGGCGTAGCCTCCCACCGGGCACCACGAGGCCCTCGAAAAGAATGTCCGATTTTCGATGACGGATCCCCGAACCCCCTCCCGACCCCGCGGACCAAGGCTATAGCCCACCGGCCTCGGCGACTATTTCACCTGACTGCGCGCTGGGCATTTCTTGCCTTTAAAGGCCTCGACCGTAGCCTCCCACTGGGCACCACGAGGACCGTCAAAGACTGTACCCATTTCCCACGATCGAGCCTCGAACCCCGCCCCGACCCCGCGGACCAAGGCTATAGCCCGCCCGGCCTCGGCTACTATTTCAGCGCTGCGCGCTGGGCATTTCTTGCCATTTTAAGGGCAGGCTTCTGACCGTAGCCTCCAGCCACCACGAGCACCCTCGAAAAGGCAGTTCGCATTTCCGATGACGGGCCCGAAACCCCCTCGGCCCGCGGACCAAAGGCTATAGCCCACCGGCCTCGATGACTATTTCCGCTGCGGCTGGGCATTTCTTGCCATTTTAGGGCGAGCTTCTGACCGTAGCCTCCCACCGGGCGGCGAGGCCCTCGAAAAGACTGTGCCGATTTTCGATGACGAGCCCCGAACCCCCTCCCCACCCAGCGGACCAAGGCTGTAGCCCACTGGCCTCGGCGACAATTTCGCAGCAACCGCGTTGGGTATTTCTTGCCATTTTGGCGCAGGCTTCGGACCGTAGCCTCCACCCGGGCACGAGGACCCTCGAAAGAAGCTGTACCGATTTTCAATGACCCGAGCCCCGAACTTCCCCGACCCCGCGGACCAAGGCTATAGCCCACGGGCCTCGGTGACTATTTCAGCGCTGCGCGCTGGGCATTTCTTGCCATTTATGGCGGGCTTGACCGTACCTCCGCACGGGCACGAGCACCCTCGAAAAGACGGTACCAATTTCCGGCCCGGAACCCGAAACCCCTCCCAGCCCAGCGGACCAAAGGCTATTGCCCACCGGCCTCGGTGACTATTTCCAGCTGCGCTGGGCATTTCTTGCCCTTGTAGGGCGGGCCTCGGACCGTAGCCTCCCCAGGCACCACGAGGACCGTCGAAAAACTGTACCCATTTCCCGCGATCGAGCCTCCGAACCCCCTCCCCCGCGGACCCAAGGCTATAGCCCACCGGCCTCGGTGACTATTTCACGCTGCGCGCTGGGTATTTCTTGCCATTTTAGGGCGGGCTTTGACCGTAGCCTCCACCGGGCTGCGAGGCCCTCGAAAAGGCTGCGATTTTCGATGGACGGGCCGAACCCCCCCTCCCAGCGGACCCAAGGCTATTGCCCACCGGCCTCGGCGACTATTTCACGCGCTTCGCCGTTGGGTATTTCTTGCCATTTATGGCGGGCTTCGACCTAGCCCCCGCTGGGCACCGAGGACCCTCGTAAAAGGCATACCGATTTTCGATGACGAGCCCCGAACCCCAGCGGACCAAGGATATAGCCGCGGCCTCGGCTACTATTTCACCGCTGCACGGCTGGGCATTTCTTGCCATTTAGGGCAGGCCTCGACCGTGGCGTCCCAGGTACACAGGACCCTCGAAAAAGACTGTACTATTTCCGGCGCCCGAACCCCCGTCCCTCCCGGCGCGGACCAAGGCTATAGCCCACGGCCTCGGCGACTATTTTTGCGCTGGGCATGTCTTGCCATTTTGGGTGGGCTTCGACCGTAGCCTCCCGCTGGGCACGAGCACCCGAAAAGGCGGTACCCATTTCCGATGACGGGCCCGAAACCCCCTACCCCACCCCCGCGGACCAAATGCTATAGCACACCCCTCGGTGACTATTTCCAGCGCTGCGCGGGAATTTCTTGCCATTTAGGGCGGGGCTTGACCGTAGCCTCCCCTTGGGCGAGGACCCTCGAAAAGACTGCCATTTCCGATGAGCCCTAAACCCTCCCCGGCCCCAGCGGACCAAGGTTATAGCCCACGGCCTCGGTGACTATTTCCTCACCTTTGCGGCTGGGTATTTCTTGCCATTTTAGCAGGCTTGTGTAGCCTCCCAGCTGGGCACCGAGACCCTCGAAAAGACTGTACCCATTTCCGGCCCGAGCCCTAAACCCCCCCGCGGACCAACGGCTATAGCTCACCGGCGTCGGTGACTATTTCGCACGCTTCTTCTGGGTATTTCTTGCCATTTAGGGCAGGCTTGTGGCCGTAGCCTCCTGGGCACGAGGACCCTCGAAAAGACTGTACCCATTTCCGATGACGAGCCCTAAACCCTCCCCGGCCCCAGCGGACCAAGGCTATAGCCCACCGGCCTCGGTGACTATTTCACAGCCTTCGCGCTGGGTATTTCTTGCCATTTTAGGGCAGGCTTGACCGTAGCCTCACTTTGGGCTGCGAGGACCCTCGAAAAAGGCTGTACCCATTTCCGGCGCGAGCCCCGAACCCCCTCCCGACCCCAGCGGAAAGGCTATAGCCCACCGGCCTCGGCGACTATTTCGCGCACTGCTCCGCTGGGCATTTCTTGCCATTTTAGCGCAGGCCTATGACCGTAACCTCCGACTCGGCGCACGAGGACCCTCGAAAAGACTGTACCCATTTCCGATGCCAAGAACCCCCGAACCCCTCCCGGCCCCAGCGGACCAGACTATAGCCCACCGGCCGGCGACTATTTCAGCGCTGCGCGCTGGGCATTTCTTGCCATTTTAGGGCGAGCTTCTGACCGTAGCCTCCCAGGCTACGAGGACCCTCGAAAGACTGCCATTTCCGATGCGAGCCCCAGAACTTCCCTCCGAACCCCCGCGGACCAAAGGCTATAGCCCACCGGCCTCGGCGACCGTTTCACCCGCTGAGCCGCTGGGCATTTCTTGGCATTGTAGGGCAACCCTCTGACCGTAGCCTCCAACTGGGCACCGAGACCCTCGAAAACTGTACCCATTTCCGATGACGAGCCCGAACCCTCCCTCGGCCCCGCGGACCAAGGCTATAGCCCGGCCTCGGTGACTATTTCAGCCGCGCGCGGGTATTTCTTGCAATTTTGGCGGGCTTCTGACCGTAGCCTCCCCGGGGCACGAGGACCCTCGAAAAGGTACCATTTCCGATGACGAGCCCCGAACCCCCTCCCAACCCCAGAGACCAGGCTATAGCCCACCGGCCTCGGTGACTATTTCCGCTGCGGCCTGGGCATTTCTTGCCATTTAGGGCAGGCCGTAGCCTCCACCGGGCAGGCGAGGCCTCGAAAGACTGTACCGATTTTGATGACGAGCCCCGAACCCCCTCCCGACCCCGCGGACCAAGGCTATAGCCCGCGGCCTCGGCGACAATTTCCAGCGCTTGTTGGGTATTTCTTGCCATTTATGGCGAGGCTTCTGACCGTAGCCCCGCAGGCTACGAGGACCCTCGAAAAGCTGCCCATTTCAGGCGAGCCCCGAACTTCCCTCCCAACCCCAGCGGACCAAGGCTATAGCCACGGGCCTCGGTGACTATTTTCACACGCTGGGCATTTCTTGCCATTTTATGGCAGGCTTCTGACCGTAGCCTCCCACTGGGCACACGAGCACCCTCGAAAAGACGGTACCAATTTCCGACGACCAGAACCCCCGAAACCACCTCCCCAACCCCCGCGGACCAAAGGCAATTGCCCACCGGCCTCAGTGACTATTTCCCGCGCTGCGCCGCTGGGAATTTCTTGCCATTTTAGGGCAGGCCTCTGACCGTAGCCTCCCAGGCTACGAGGACCCGTCGAAAGACGTACCCATTTCCCACGAACAGACCCTCCGAACCCCCCTCCCCACCCCCCGCGGACCCACTGCTATAGCCCACCGGCCTCGGTGACTCTCTCACGCGCGGACCACCGGTGTATTTCTTGCCATTTTAGGGCAGGCTTCTGACCGTAGCCTCCCACCGGGCACACGAGGACCCTCGTAAAGACTGTACTATTTCGGCGCCCGGAACCCCGAGCGTCCCTCCCGACCAGCGCGGACAAAAGGCTATAGCCCACCGGCCTCTGCGTCTATTTCCCCCGCTGCGACGCTCGGCCTGTCTTGCCATTATAGGGTAGGCTTCGGACCGTAGCCTCCCAGGGCTACGAGCACACTTGAAAAGACGGTACCCATTTCCGATGACCGAGCCCCGAAACCCCTCCCGGCCCGCGGACCAAAGGCTATAGCCCACCGGCCTCAGTGACTATTTCCCGCGCTGCGCCGCTGGGAATTTCTTGCCATTTTAGGGCAGGCCTCTGACCGTAGCCTCCCACTGGGCACACGAGGACCGTCGAAAAGACCGTACCCATTTCCCACGATCAGAGCCTCCGAACCCCCCTCCCCAACCCCCGCGGACCAAAGGCTATAGCCCACCGGCCTCGGTGACTATTTCACGCGCTGCGCCGCTGGGCCTTTGTTGCCAGTTTAGGGCGGGCTGGACGTAGCCGTCCCAGGTACCGCGAGGACCCTCGAAAAGACTGTACCTATTTCCGACGCCCAGAACCCCCGAACGTCCCTCCCCAACCCGCGCGGAACAAAGGCTATAGCCCGCCGGCCTCGGCTACTATTTCACGCGCTGCGCCGCTGGCCATTTCTTGCCATTTTAGGACAGGCCTCTGACCGTAGCCTCCCACTGGGCACACGAGGACCCTCGAAAAAGGCGTACCCATTTCCGGCGACGAGCCCTAAACCCTCCCCCCACCAGCGGACCAAAGGCTATAGCCCACCGGCCTCGGTGACTATTTCCGCAGCTGCGCGCTGGGTATTTCTTGCCATTTTAGGGCGGGCTTGTGACCGTAGCCTCCCAGGCACGAGGACCCTCGAAAAGACATGCCCATTTCCGATGCCCAGGCCCCGAACCCCCTCCCGGCCCCAGAAGCAAGACTATAGCCCACCGGCCTCGGCGACTATTTCGCGCGCTGCGCCGCTGGGCATTTCTTGCCATTTTAGGGCAGGCCTCTGACCGTAGCCTCCCACTGGGCACACGAGGAGCCTCGAAAAGACTGTACCCATTTCCGATGCCCAGAGCCCCAGAACTTCCCTCCCCAAACCCCCGCGGACCAAAGGCTATAGCCCACCGGCCTCGGCGACCGTTTCACCCGCTGCGCCGCTGGGCATTTCTTGCAATTTTAGGGCAGGCCTCTGACCGTAGCCTCCCACTGGGCACACGAGGACCCTCGAAAAGACTGTACCCATTTCCGACGACCAGAGACCCCGAAACCCCTCCCCCAACCCCCGCGGACCAAAGGCTGTACCCACCGGCCTCGGTGACTAATTCCCGCGCTGCGCCGCTGGGCATTTCTTACAATTTTAGGGCAGGCCTCTGACCGTAGCCTCCCACTGGGTACACGAGGACCCTCGAAAAGACTGTACCCATTTCGGACGCCCAGAGCCCCCGAAACCCCTCCCAACCCCGCGGACCAAAGGCTATAGCCCACGGCCTCGGTGACTATTTCCCTGCGCCTTTGGGCATTCTTGCCATTTTGGGGAGCTTCTGACCGTAGCCTCCCGCCAGGCGGGGGACCCTCGAAAAGACTGCCCATTTTGATGACAGGCCCCGAACCCCCTCCCAACCCCAGCGGACCAAGGCTATAGCCCACGGCCTCGGCGACTATTTCCGCAGCAACCCTGTTGGGTGTTCTTGCCATTTATGGCGGGCTTGACCGTAGCCCTGCGAGACCCTCGAAAAGCCTGCCATTTCGACGAGCCCCAGAACTTCCCTCCCCAACCCCCGCGGACCAAAGGCTATAGCCCACGGGCCTCGGTGACTATTTCACGCGCTGCGCCGCTGGGCATTTCTTGCCATTTTATGGCAGGCTTCTGACCGTAGCCTCCCACTGGGCACACGAGCACCCTCGAAAAGACGGTACCAATTTCCGACGAACCCGAAACCCCTCCCGACCCGCGGACCAAAGGCTATTGCCCACGGCCTCGGATGACTATTTCCGCTGCGCGCTGAATTTCTTGCCATTTAGGGCAGGCCTCGACCGTAGCCTCCCAGGCACACGAGGACCGTCGAAAGCGTACCCATTTCCCACGATGAGCCTCGAACCCCCTCCCGACCCAGCGGACCAAGGCTATAGCCCACCGGCCTCGGTGACTATTTCACCTGTGCGCTGGGCATTTCTTGCCATTTATGGCGGGCTTCTGACCGTAGCCCCCCCTTTGGGCACGAGGCCTCGAAAGAGCTGTACCGATTTCGATGACGAGCCCCGAACCCCCTCCCAACCCCGCGGACCAACTATTGCCCACCGGCCTCGGCGACTATTTCACAGCGCGGCCGTTGGGTATTTCTTGCCATTTATGGCGGGCTTCTGACCGTAGCCCCCGGGCACCGAGGACCCTCGTAAAGCTGTACCATTTCGATGACGAACCCCGAACCCCCGACCCCAGCGGACCAAAAGGCTATAGCCCAGGACCTCGACTCTTATTTCACGCTACGCGCTGGGCATTTCTTGCCATTTTAGGGCAGGCCTCGGCCGTAGCGTCCCCGGGTACACAGGACCCTCGAAAAGCTGTACCTATTTCCGGCGCCCAGAACCCCGAGCGTCCCTCCCAGCCCAGCGGACCAAAGGCTATAGCCACCGGCCTCGGCGACTATTTCTTGACTGCGCCGTGGGCATGTCTTGCCATTTAGGGTAGGCTTCTGACCGTAGCCTCCACTGGGCACCACGAGCACCCTCGAAAAGGCGGTACCCATTTCCGATGACCCGGACCCACGAAACCCCTCCCGGACCCGCGGACCAGGCTATAGCCCACCGGCCTCGGTGACTATTTCGCGCTGCGCGCTGGGAATTTCGTGCCAATTTAGGGCAGGCTTCTGACCGTAGCCTCCCACTGGGCACGAGGACCCTCGGCAAGACTGTACCCATTTCCGATGACCAAAGCCCGCGAAACCCCCAACCCCGCGGACCAAGGATATAGCCCGCCCGGCCTCGTACTATTTCGCAGCTGCGCGCAGCCATTTCTTGCCATTTTAGGCAGGCCTCTGACCGTAGCCTCCCACTTGGGCTACGAGGACCCTCGAAAGACTGTGCCATTTCCGGCGACGAGCCCCTAAACGCCCTCCCAACCCCCCCGGACCAAGGCTATAGCCCACGGCCTCGATGGCTATTTCCGCAGCTGCGCGCTGGGTATTTCTTGCCATTTAGGGCGGGCTTTGACCGTAGCCTCACTTTGGGCACCACGAGGACCCTCGAAAAGACTGTACCCATTTCCGGCCTTGAGCCCGAACCCCTCCCCGACCCCCAGCGGACCGGCTATAGCCCACGGCCTCGGGACTATTTCACAGCGCTGCGCTGGGCATTTCTTGCCATTTAGGGCAGGCTTGACCGTAGCCTCCCCAGGCTACGAGGACCCTAGAAAAGACTGTACCCAATTTCCGACAACAGGCCCCAGAAACCTCCCGATCCCGTGGACCAAAGGCTATAGCCACGGCCTCGGTGACTATTTCACGCTGCGCGCTGGGTATTTCTTGCCATTTTAGGGCGGGGCTTCGACCGTAGCCTCAGCTGGGCACCACGAGGACCCTCGAAAGACTGTACCCATTTCCGATGACCAGCCCGAAACCCCTCCCGACCCCGGACCAAAGGCTATAGCCCGCCGGCCTCGGCTACTATTTCCCGCGCTGCGCCGCTGGGCATTTCTTGCCAGTTAGGGTAGGCTTCGACCGTAGCCTCCCGGGCACCACGAGGCACCCTCGGCGGTACCCATTTCCGATGACGGGCCCCGAAACCCCTCCCAGCCCAGCGGACCAAAGGCTATAGCCCACCGGCCTCGGTAACTATTTCGCGAGCTGCGCCGCTGGGAATTTCTTGCCATTTAGGGCAGGCCTTCGACCGTAGCCTCCCCCTGGGCACACGAGGACCCTCGAAAAGCCTGTACCCATTTCCGTTGGCCAGAGACCCCGGAACCCTCCTGCCCAACCCCCGCGGACCAAAGGCTATAGCCCACCGGCCTCGGCGACTATTTCACCTTGCTGCGCGCTGGCCATTTCTTGCCATTTTAGGGCGACTCTGACGTAGCCTCCCAGGCACACGAGGGCCTCGAAAACTGTACCCATTTCCGGCGAGAACCCCTAAACCCTCCCCGACCCCGCGGACCAGGCTATAGCCCACCGGCCTCGATGACTATTTCCACGCGCTGCGCGCTGGGTATTTCTTGCCATTTAGGGCAGGCTTGTGACCGTAGCCTCCCACTGGGCACGAGGACCCTCGAAAAAATACCCATTTCCGACAGGCCCGAACCCCCTCTGACCCAGCCCCGGACCAGGCTATAGACCACCGGCCTCGGGGACTATTTCCACCTGCGCTGGGCATGTCTTGCCATTTAGGGCGGGCTTGACCGTAGCCTCCCCAGCACTGCAGGGACCCTCGAAAGACTGTACCAATTTCCGGACGACGGGCCCAGAGCCCCTCCCCGATCCCGTGGACCAAGGCTATAGACCACCGGCCTCGGTGACTATTTCAGCGCTGCGCTGGGTATTTCTTGCCATTTAGGGCAGGCTTCGACCGTAGCCTCCCATTGGGCTGCGAGGGACCCTCGAAAAGACTGTACCCATTTCCGAAGACGAGCCCCTAGGCCCCTCCCGGCCCCGCGGACGAAAGGCTGCCAGCCCACCGGCCTCGATGGACTATTTCACGCGCTGCGCTGGGTATTTCTTGCCATTTAGGGCAGGCTTGTGACCGTAGCCTCCCCACCCAGGCTGCGAGACCCTCGAAAGACTGTACCCATTTCCGACTCCAGGCCCCGAACCCCCTCCCGACCCCAGCGGACCAAAAGGCTATAGCCACGGCCTCGGGACTATTTCACGCTGCGCGCTGGGCATGTCTTGCCATTTTAGGGCGGGCTTGGCCGTAGCCTCCCACTGACTGCGAGACCCTCGAAAAGCTGTACCAATTTCCGGCGACCAGGCCCGAAACCCTCCGATCGCCCCGTGGACCAAAGGTTATAGCCCACCGGCCTCGGTGACTATTTCACGCGCTGCGCCGCTGGGCATTTCTTGCCATTTTAGGCAGGCTTCTGACCGTAGCCTCCCACTGGGCACCACGAGACCCTCGAAAAGCTGTACCCATTTCCGATGCAGGCCCAGAACTTCCCTCCCCAACCCCCGCGGACCAAAGGCTATAGCCCACCGGCCTCGGCGACCGTTTCACCCGCTGCGCCGCTGGGCATTTCTTGCCATTTTAGGGCAGGCCTCTGACCGTAGCCTCCCACTGGGCACACGAGGACCCTCGAAAAGACTGTACCCATTTCCGACGACCAGAGCCCCATTAACCCTCCCCCCAACCCCCGCGGACCAAAGGCTATAGCCCACCGGCCTCGGTGACTATTTCACGCGCTGCGCCGCTGGGTATTTCTTGCAATTTTAGGGCAGGCTTCTAACAGTAGCCTCCCACTGGGCACACGAGGACCCTCGAAATGACTGTACCCATTTCCGATGACCAGAGCCCCCGAAACCCCCTCCCCAACCCCCGCGGACCAAAGGCTATAGCCCACCGGCCTCGGTGACTATTTCCCGCGCTGCGCCGCTGGGCATTTCTTGCCATTTTAAGGCAGGCTTCTGACCGTAGCCTCCCACTGGGCACACGAGGACCCTCAAAAAGACTGTACCCATTTCGACACCCGAGGCCCGAACTTCCACCCAGCGGACCAAAGGCTATAGCCCACGGCCTCGGCGACCGTTTCCAGCTGCGCTAGGCATTTCTTGTCATTTAGGGCAGGCCTCGACCGTAGCCTCATCGGGGCACCGAGGACCCTCGAAAAGACTGTACCCATTTCGATGCGAGGCCCTAAACCCCTCCCAGACCCTCGCGGACCAAAGGCTATAGCCCACCGGCATCGGCGACCGTTTCCGCAGCGCTGCGCGCTGGGCATTCTTGCCATTTTGGGGCAGGCCTCGACGTAGCCTCCCACGGGCTGCGAGGACCCTCGAAAAGACTGTGCCATTTTTCGATGACGAGGCCCCTAACCCCTCTCCAGCCCTCGCGGACCCAGGCTATAGCCCACCGGCCTCGGCGACTATTTCACGCGCTGCGCCGCTGGGCATGTCTTGTCATTTTAGGGCAGGCCGACCGCGGCCTCCCATTGGGCTGCGAGGACCCTCGAAAAGGCTGTACCCATTTCCGGCGACCGGGCCCAGCCCCTCCCCGGCCCGGCGGACCAAGGCTGGCCCACCGGCCTCGGTGACTATTTCACGCGCTGCGCGCTGGGTATTTCTTGCCATTTTAGGGCGGGCTTCGGCCGTAGCCTCCCATTGGGCTGCGAGGACCCTCGAAAAGACTGTATCCATTTCCGAGACCAAGCCCCTAAACCCCTCCCCAGCCCCGCGGACCAAGGCTATAGCCCACGGCCTCGGTGACTATTTCACGCTGCGCGCTGGGCATTTTTGTAATTTTAGGGCAGGCCTCGACCGTAGCCTCCCCGGGCACGAGGACCCTCGAAAAGGCTGTACCCATTTCCGAGGCAGAACCCCTAAACCCCTCCCGGCCCCAGCGGACCCGCTATAGCCCACCGGCCTCGGTGACTATTTCACCTTCTTGCCGCTGGGTATTTCTTGCCATTTTGGCTTGACCGTAACTCCATTGGGCACTGCGAGGACCCTCGAAAAGGCACTGTGCCATTTCAAGCGACGGCCCCTAAACCCCCTCCCCAACCCCCGCGGACCAAAACCTATAGCCCACCGGCCTAGGTGACTATTTCACGCGCTGCGCCGCTGGGCATTTTTTGCAATTTTAGGGCAGGCTTCTGAACGTAGCCTCCCACTGGGCACACGAGGACCCTCGAAAAGTCTGTACCCATTTTCGACGAGCCCCGAGCCCTTGCCCAACCCCAGCGGACAAAGGCTATAGCCCACGGCCTTGGTGACTATTTCGCGCCAGCGCCGCTGGGTATTTCTTGCCATTTAGGGCAGGCCTCGACGTAACCTCCCACTGGGTACGAGGACCTCGAAAGATGTACCCATTTGGACGAGCCCCGAACTCCCTCCCAACCCAGCGGACCAAAGGCTATAGCCCACGGCCTCGGGGACTATTTCCCAGCGCTGCGCTGAGCATGTCTTGCCATTTAGGGGGCTTCTGGCCGTAGCCTCAGCTGGGCACAGGAGGGCCCTCGAAAAAGGCTGTACCAATTTCCGGCGACCATGGCCCGAAACCCCTCCGATCCCCGTGGACCAAAAGGCTATAGCCCACCGGCCTCGGTGACTATTTCCAGCGCTGCGCTGGGTATTTCTTGCCATTTAGGGCAGGCTTCGAGCGTAGCCTCCCAGCTGGGCACGAGGACCCTCGAAAAGTCTGTACCAATTTCCGTGACGAGCCCCGAAACCCCGCTGACCCCGCGGAACAAAGGCTATAGCCCACCGGCCTCGGTGACTATTTCCCGCGCAGCGCCGCAGGGCATTTCTTGCCATTTAAGGGCAGGCCTCGTGAGTAGCCTCCCAGGTACACGAGGACCTTGAAAGGACTGTACCCATTTCGGACGTGAGCACCGAACTCCCTCCCGACCCCAGCGGACCGGGCTATAGCCCACCGGCCTCGGCGACTATTTCCGCAGCGCTTCGCCGCTGGGCATGTCTATTCATTTTAGGGCAGGCTTCGGCCGCAACCTCCCACAGGCACCACGAGGACCCTCGAAAATCATGCCATTTCAATGGCGGCAGGCCGAAACCCCTCCCCCGACCCCCGGACCAAAGGCTATGGCCCACGGCCTCGGTGACTATTTCACCTGACTGCGCGGGGTATTTCTTGCCATTTTAGGCGGGCTTCTGACCGTAGCCTCCCCATTGGGCACACGAGGACCCTCGAAAGACAATATCCATTTCCGAAGGCCAGGCCCTAAACCCCCTCCCCAACCCCGCGGACCAGGCATAGCCCGCAGGCCTCGATGACTATTTCACACGCCCGCTGCCTTGTGGGCATTTTTGTAATTTTAAGGGCAGGCCTCGACCATAGCCTCCCACTGGGCACACGAGGAACCTCAGAAAAGGCTGTACCCATTTCCGTGACGAGAACCCCTAAACCCCTGACCCCGCCCCGGACCAAACACTATAGCCCACCGGCCCTGGGTAGCTATTTCCTTGTTGCGCCACTGGGCATTTTTGCAATTTTAGGGAGCTTCTGAGCAGCGTAGCCTCCCATGGGCACCACGAGGACCCTCGAAAAGTCTGTACCCATTTTAAGCGTGACCCGAGCCCGCCCCGACCCCAGCGGAACAAGGCTATAGCCCACCCGGCCTCGGCGACTATTTCCGCGCTGCGCGCTGGGCATGTCTTGTCATTTTAGGGCGACTTGACCGCAGCCTCCCCATTAGGGCACGAGGACCCTCGAAAAGACTGTACCCATTTCCAACGACCAGAGCCCCCGAAACCCCCTCCCCAACCCCCGCGGACCAAAGGCTATAGCCCACCGGCCTCGGTGACTATTTCACGCGCTGCGCCGCTGGGTATTTCTTGCCATTTTAGGGCAGGCTTCTGACCGTAGCCTCCCATTGGGCACACGAGGACCCTCGAAAAGACTATACCCATTTCCGAAGACCAGAGCCCCCTAAACCCCCTCCCCAACCCCCGCGGACCAAAGGCTATAGCCCACCGGCCTCGGTGACTATTTCACGCGCGTTTGTGGCATTTTGTAATTTAGGGCAGGCCTCGGCCGTAGCCTCCCCAGGCACACGAGGACCCTCGAAAGACTGTACCCATTTCAGGCGGCCAGAACCCCTAAGCCCCCACCCCGCGGACCAAAACCTATAGCCACGGCCTGGGTGGCTATTTCACTGCTGCTGGGCATTTTTGCAATTTTAGGCGAGGCTTCTGAGCGTAGCCTCCCGGGCACGAGGACCCTCGAAAAGTCTGTACCCATTTTCGGCGAGGCCCCGAAACCCCCCAACCCCAGCGGAACAAAGGCTATAGCCGGCCTTAGTGACTATTTCCACGCGGCGCCGCGGTATTTCTTGCCATTTGGGCGGGCCTCTGACCGTAGCCTCCCAGCGGGTACCGAGGACGCCTTGAAAAAGCTGTACCCATTTCGGACGCGAGCCCCGAACTCCCTCCCGGACCCGCGGACCAAAGGCTATAGCCCACGGCCTCGGGGACTATTTCCTTGCGGCTGCGCGCTGGGCATGTCTTGCCATTTTAGGGCGGAGGCTTCGACCGTAACCTCCCACTTTGGGCACGAGGACCCTCGAAAGACTGCCATTTCAGAACCAGAGCCCCTAACCCCTCCCCAACCCCCGCGTACCAAAGGCTATAGCCCACGGCCTCGGTGACTATTTCACAGCTGCGCTGGGCATTTTGTAATTTTAGGGCAGGCTTGAGCGTAGCCTCCCACCCAGGCACGAGGACCCTCGAAAAGTCTGTACCCATTTTCGGCTACCCGAAACCCCGCCCCATGACCCAGCGGAACAAAGGCTATAGCCACCGGCCTCGGCGACTATTTCACCTTCATTGCGCTGGGCATGTCTTGTCATTTTAGGCGAGCTTGACCGAGCCTCCCATTGGGCACCACGAGGACCCTCGAAAGACTGTACCCATTTCCGGCGACCCGGGCCCGAAACCTCCCCGAGCGGACCAAAGGCTATAGCCCACGGCCTCGGTGACTATTTCACTGTGCTGCGGCTGCGCGCTATTTCTTGCCATTTTAGGCGGGCTTCTGGACCGTAGCCTCCCATTGGGCTACCACGAGGACCCTCGAAAAAGACAATATCCATTTCCGAAGACGAGGCCCCCTAAACCCCTCCCAACCCCAGCGGACCAAGGCTATAGCCACCGCCTCGATGACTATTTCACGCAGCGGCTGGCCTGGGCATTTTGTAATTTTAGGCAGGCCTCTGGTAGCCTCAGCAGGCACGACGGACCCACCGAAGACTGTGCCATTTCCGGCGGCGAGAACCCCCTAAACCCCTCCCGGCCCAGCGGACCCAAAGGCAGCCCACGGCCTGGGCTATTCACCAGCGCTGCGCCTTTGGGCATTTTGCAATTTTAGGGCGGGCTTCGAGCGTAGCCTCACCCAGGCACCGAGACCCTCGAAAGTCTGTACCATTTCGGCGACGAGCCCGCCCGCCCAACCCCGCAGACAAGGCTATAGCCCACGGCCTTGGTGACTATTTCACCTTGCAGCGCGAGTATTTCTTGCCATTTTAGGGCGGGCCTCGACCGTAGCCTCACCCTTTGGGTACGAGGACCTTGAAAGAGCGTACCCATTTGGCGAGGCCCGAAACCCTCCCCCCAGCGGACCAAAGGCTATAGCCCACGGCCTCGGGGACTATTTCACCAGCGCTGCGCGCCGACATGTCTTGCCATTTTAGGGCGGGCTTCGTAGTAGCCTCCCCGGGCACCGAGGACCCTCGAAAAGCATGTACCCATTTCCGAAGCCAGAGCCCCGAAGCCCCTCCCCACCCGCGGACCAAGGCTAGCCCTGACCGGCCTCGGTGACTATTTCCAGCGGCTAATTGCGCGGCTGGGCATTTTGTAATTTTAGGCAGACCTCGGACGTAGCCTCTGCCAGGCACCACGGACCCTCGAAAAGGCATGTACCATTTCCGACGGCGAACCCCTAAACCTCCCCCTCCCCCCCGCGGACCGAAACCTATAGCCCAGCGGCCTGGGTGGCTATTTCCAGCGCTGCGCTGGGCATTTTTGCAATTTTGGGCGAGGCTTACTGAGCGTAACCTCCCGGGCACCACGAGGACCCTCGAAAGTCTGTACCCATTTCGACGACAGGCCCCGAAACCCCCGCTGACCCCCGGGAACAAAGGCTATAGCCCACCGGCCTTAGTGACTATTTCCAGCGCTGTAGCGCGGTATTTCTTGCCATTTAGGGCGGGGCCTCGGCCGTAGCCTCCTTCCAGGTACCGAGGACCTTGACCCATTTCGGCGACGGGCGAGCCCCGAACTCCTCCCCCCGCGGACCAAGGCTATAGTCCACCCGGCCTCGGGGACTATTTCACGCTGCGCTTGTTGGCATATCTTGCCATTTTAGAGGCGGGCTTCTGACCGTAGCCTCCCACTTGGGCACACGAGGACCCTCGAAAAGAGCTGTACCAATTTCCGGCGACCCGAGCCTCGAAACCCTCCCGATCCCGTGGACCAGGGCTATAGCCCACCGGCCTCGGTGGCTATTTCCAGCGCTGCGCTGGGTATTTCTTGCCATTTTAGGGCGGGCTTCTGACCGTAGCCTCCCGTTAGGCACGAGGACCCTCGAAAGGCATGCCATTTCAGACCCGAGCCCGAACCCCTCCCCAACCCCGGACCAGGCTGGCCCACCGGCCTCGGTGACTATTTCCTGGCTGCGCTGGGCATTTTTGTAATTTTAGGGCGGGGCCTCGGCCGTAGCCTCCCAGGCTGACACCGAGACCCTCGAAAAGACTGTACCCATTCCGGACGAACCCCTAAAGCCCCCTCCCCAACGCGGCGGACCGACACCTGCCACGGCCTCGGTGGCTATTTCCTGTGCGCCCAGGCATTTTGCAATTTTAGGGCAGGCTTACGAGCGTAGCCTCCCGGCTGGGCACCACGAGACCCTCGAAAAAAGTCTGTACCCATTTTTCAGTGAGCAGACCCAAAACCTCCCCAACCCCCCAGCGGAACAAAAGGCTATATCCTCGGCCTTGGTGACTATTTCCACGCAGCGCCCATAGTATTTCTTGCCATTTAGGGCGGACTCGTAGTAGCCTCCCATGGGTCCACGAGGACCTTGACAGCCTGTCCATTTGGGCCTTGAGCCGAACTCCCTCCCCAGCCCCCCGGACCAAGGCTATAGCCACCGGCCTCGGGACTATTTCACCTTGTGGCCTGAGCGGGCATGTCTCTTGCCATTTGGGCTGACCGTAGCCTCCACACCCTGGGCACTGCGAGGAGGACCCTCGAAAGACTGTGCCCATTTCCGGCGACGAGGCCCCGGAAACTCGATCCCCTCCCGTGGACCAAAAGGCTGGCCCGCGGCCTCGGTGACTATTTCACAGCGGCTACGCCTGAGTTATTTCTTGGCGTTTGCCTTGCCATTTGGCGAGCTTGGCCGTAGCCTCCCCATTGGGCTGCGAGGACCCTCGAAAACTGTACCCATTTCCGAGACAGAGCCCCTAAGCCCCCCCCAACCCCATGGACCAGGCCTATAGCCCACGGCCTCATTGACTATTTCAGCTTGGCGCCGCATTCTAAACATTTTTGTGCCATTTAAAGGCGGGCCTTTGCCACCGTAACCTCCAACACTGGGTACCACGAGGATCTTGAAAAGAGTACATGCCCATTTCCGGTGCGAGCCCTAAACCCTCCCACCCCCGGAGACAAAGGCTATAGCCCACCGGCCTCGGTGGACTATTTCAGCTGCAGCATGCTATTGGGTATTCTTGCCATTTTAAGGCGGGCCGGCACCGTAGCCTCCCATTGGGCACACGAGGACCCTCGAAAAGCCCTCACCCCCATGGGCCAGGCTAGCCCGGACCTCGAGCCCAGACTTCCCTCCCAACCCCCAGCGGACAACAGGCTATAGCCCACCGGCCTCGGTGACTATTTCACGCTGCGCTGCATTTCTTGCCATTTTAGGGCAGGCCTCTGACCGTAGCCTCCCAGCGGGCACGAGGACCCTCGAAAGGCTGTACCCATTTCGGACGCCGAGCCCCGAACTCCCCTCCCAGCCCCCGGACCAGGCTATAGCCCACCGGCCTCGGGGACTATTTCACGCAGCTGCGCGCTGGGCATGTCTTGCCATTTTAGGGCGAGCTTGACCGTAGCCTCCCAGCTGGGCACCACGAGGACCCTCGAAAGAGCTGCCATTTCCGACGGCGAGCCCCAAACCCCTCCGCCCCGTGTACCAACGGCTATAGCCCACCGGCCTCAGTGACTATTTCCGCGCCGCGCCGCTGGGCATTTGTTGCCATTTTAGGGCAGGCCTCGGCCGTAGCCTCCCACACGAGGACCCTCGAAAAGCTGCCATTTCCGGCGCGGAACCCCGAGCCTCCCGGCCCATGCGGACCAAGGCTATAGCCCACGGCCTCGGCGACTATTTCACGCGCTCGCCTGGGCATTTCTTGCCATTTTAGGGCGGGGCCTGACCGTAGCCTCCCCAGGCACGAGGACCCTCGAAAGAATGTACCCATTTTCGTGACGAGATCCCCTAAACCCCTCCCAACCCAGCGGACCAGGCTATAGCCCACCGGCCTCGGTGACTATTTCCACCTGCGCGCTGGGCATTTCTTGCCATTTAGGGCGGGCTTGACCGTAGCCTCACTGGGCACACGAGGACCCTCGAAAAGACTGTACCCATTTCCGGACGAGCCCCTAAACCCCTCCCCAGCCCCGCGGACCAAGGCTATAGCCCACGGCCTCGTGACTATTTCCGCAGCTCTGCTGGGCATTCTTGCCATTTAGACAGGCTTCTGACCGTAGCCTCCTTTGGGCACGAGGACCCTCGAAAAGACTGTACCCATTTCCGGCGCCCAGAACTTCCCTCCCAGCCCCCGGACCAGGCTATAGCCCACGGCCTCGGTGACTATTTCCAGCGCTGCGCCGCTGGGCATTTCTTGCCATTTAGGGCAGGCCTCGACCGTAGCCTCCCACTGCTGAGGACCCTCGAAAACGATACCCATTTCGGCGAGCCCGAAACCCCTCCCAGCCCCAGCGGACCAAGGCTGTAGCCCACCGGCCTCGGTGACTATTTCCGCAGCGCTCGCGCTAGGCATTCTTGCCATTTTAGGCGGGCTTCTCGGCCGTAGCCTCCCACTGGGCACCACGAGGACCCTCGAAAAAGCTGTACCCATTTTGATGACAGCCCCGCAAGCCCCTCCCGGCCCCAGCGGACCAAAGGATATATCCCTCCGGCCTCGAGGACTATTTCAGCAGCCTTGAGCATTTCTTGCCATTTTAGGGCGGGCCTCGACCGTAGCCTCCCACAGGCTACGAGGACCCTCGGACTGTACCCATTTCCGGCGACGAGCCCCTAAACCCCTCCCGGCCCAGCGGACCAAAGGCTATAGCCCACCGGCCTCGGTGACTATTTCCTGCTGGCGCTGGGCATTTCTTGCCATTTTAGGGCGGGCCTGACCGTAGCCTCCACTAGGCACGAGGACCCTCGAAAAGACTGTACCCATTTCTGACGTCCAGAGCCCCAGAAACCCCCGCCCCAACCCCCGCGGACCCAAGGCTATAGCCCTCGGCCTCGGTGACTATTTCATGCTGCGCTTTGGGCATTTCTTGTCATTTTAGGACAGGCCTCTGACCGTAGCCTCCCACGGGGCACACGAGGACCTTCGAAAAATCTGTACCCATTTTGGATGACCAGAGCCACCTAAACCCCCTCCCCAACGCCCGCGGACCAAAGGCTATAGCCCACCGGCCTCGGTGACTATTTCACGCGCTGCGCCGCTGGGCATTTGTTGTCATTTAAGGCGGGCCTCGACGTAGCCTCCAGACACGAGGACCCTCGAAAAGACTGTACCCATTTCCGATGCCCAGAGCCCCCGAAACCCCCTCCCCAACCCCCGCGGACCAAAGGCTATAGCCCACCGGCCTCGGTGACTATTTCCAGCGCTGCGCCGCTGGGCATTTCTTGCCATTTTAGGGCAGGCCTCTGACCGTAGCCTCCCACTGGGCACACGAGGACCCTCGAAAAGACTGTACCCATTTCCGACGCCCCTCCCCAACCCCCGCAGACCACAGGCTATAGCCCACCGGCCTCGGTGACTATTTCCCGTGCTGCGCCGCTGGGTATTTCTTGCCATTTAGGGCGGGCCTCGACCGTAGCCTCCCATGGGCACGAGGACCCTCGAAAAGACTGTACCCATTTCCGAAGCGAGCCCCTAACCCCTCCCAGCCCCGGACCAAAGGCTATAGCCCACGGCCTCGGTGACTATTTCCGCAGCTGCGCGCTGGGTATTTTGTAATTTTGGGCAGGCCTCGGTAGCCTCCCCAGGCACACGAGGACCCTTGAAAAGACTGTACCCATTTCGGCGACCCCTAAACCCCCCCGCCCGCGGACCAAAAGGCTATAGCCACCGGCCTCGGTGACTATTTCCGCTTGCGCTGAGGCATTTCTTGCCAATTTTAGGGCGGGCTTCGAGCGTAGCCTCCCTTGGGCACCACGAGGACCCTCGAAAAGTCTGTACCATTTCCGACAGGCCCGGCCCTCCCCAACCCCGCGGACCAAAGGCTATAGCCCACCGGCCTCGGTGACTATTTCCTGTAGCGCCGCTGGCATTCTTGCCATTTAGGGCGGGCCTCGGCCGTAGCCTCCCACGGGGTACACGAGGACCCTTGAAAAGACTGTACCCATTTCGGACGCCCAGTGCCCCCGAACGCCCCTCCCCAACCCCCGCGGACCAAAGGCTATAGCCCACCGGCCTCGGTGACTATTTCACGCGCTGCGCCGCTGGGCATGTCTTGCCATTTTAGGGCAGGCTTCTGACCGTAGCCTCCCATTGGGCACACGAGGACCCTCGAAAGACTGTACCAATTTCCGGCGGCAGAACCCCGAAACCCCTCCCGCCCCGTGGACCAGGCTATAGCCCACGGCCTCGGTGACTATTTCCCGCGCTGCGCGCTGGTCATTGTTGCCATTTTAGGGCGGGCCTCTGACCGTAGCCTCCGCACGAGGACCCTCGAAAACTGTGCCATTTCGGCGAACCCCGAGCGCCCTCCCAGCCCATGCGGACCAAGGCTATAGCCCACCGGCCACGGCGACCGTTTCACCAGCGCTGCGCGCTGGGCATTCTTGCCATTTAGGGCGGGCCTCGACCGTAGCCTCCCGCAGGCACGAGGACCCTCGAAAGAATGTACCCATTTCGGCGACCCGAGCCCTAAACCCCTCGACCCCGCGGACCAAAGGCTATAGCCCACCGGCCTCGGTGACTATTTCACCTTGCGCCCGCTGGGCATGTCTTGCCATTTTAGGGCGGGCTTGACCGTAGCCTCCCGGGGCACCACGAGGACCCTCGAAAAAGTACCATTTCGATGGCCGAACCCCTAAACCCCCCTCCCCAACCCCCGCGGACCAGGCTATATCCCTCGGCCTCGAGACTATTTCACAGCGCGCGCCGGCATTTTGCCATTTTAGGGCAGGCCCTGACCGTAGCCTCCCACTGGGCACACGAGGACCCTCGAAAAGACTGTACCCATTTCCGACGCCCAGAGCCCCAGAACTTCCCTCCCCAACCCCCGCGGACCAAAGGCTATAGCCCACCGGCCTCGGCGACCGTTTCACGCGCTGCGCCGCTGGGCATTTCTTGCCATTTTAGGCAGGCCTCTGACCGTAGCCTCAGCCCAGGCACCGAGGACCCTCGAAGCGATACCATTTCGGCGACCCAGGCCGAAACCCCTCCCGGCCCAGCGGACCAAGGCTATAGCCCGGCTCTCGTGACTATTTCACGTGCTCCGCCGCTAGGTATTTCTTGCCATTTTAGGGCAGGCTTCTAACCGTAGTCTCCCACTGGGCACACGAGGACCCTCGAAAAGACTGTACCAATTTCCGGCGGCAGGCCCCGAAAGCCTCCCGGTCCCCGTGGACCAAAGGCTATAGCCCACCGGCCTCAGTGACTATTCCCGCGCCGCGCCGCTGGGCCTTTGTTGCCATTTTAGGGCAGGCCTCTGACCGTAGCCTCGCTGAGACCCTCGAAAAGTACCCATTTGGCGCCCGGAACCCCGAGCGCCTCCCCGGCCCATGCGGACCAAGGCTATAGCCCACCGGCCTCGGCGACCGTTTCACGCAGCGCTGCGCGTGGGCATTTCTTGCCATTTAGGGCGGGCCTCTGACCGTAGCCTCCCCAGGCACGGAGGACCCTCGAAAAGAATGTACCCATTTTGACGGCCCGATCCCCTAAACCCCCGGCCCCAGCGGATAAAAGGCTATAGCCCACCGGCCTCGGCGACCGTTTCACGCGCTGCGCCGCTGGGCATTTCTTGCCATTTTAGGGCAGGCCTCTTGCCGTAGCCTCCCACTGGGCACACGAGGACCCTCGAAAAGGCATGCCCTTTTTCGGCGGACGAGCCCCTAAGCCCCTCCCACCCCGCGGACCAGGCTATAGCCCACCGGCCTCGGCGACTATTTCCGCGCTCGCGCTGGGCATGTCTTGCCATTTTAGGGCGAGCTTCGTAGCCTCCCAGCAGGCACCGAGGACCCTCGAAAAAGGCTGCCATTTTCGATGACCAGAACCCCCTAAACCCCCTCCCCAACCCCCGCGGACCAAAGGATATATCCCTCCGGCCTCGAGGACTATTTCACGCGCCGCGCAGCTCGGCATTTTTTGCCATTTTAGGGCAGGCCTCTGACCGTAGCCTCCCACGGGGCACACGAGGACCCTCGAAAAGACTGTACCCATTTCCGACGCCCAGAGCCCCAGAACTTCCCTCCCCAACCCCCGCGGACCAAAGGCTATAGCCCACCGGCCTCGGCGACCGTTTCACGCGCTGCGCCGCTGGGCATTTCTTGCCATTTTAGGGCAGGCCTCTGACCGTAGCCTCCCACTAGGCACACGAGGACCCTCGAAAAGACGATACCCATTTCTGACGACCAGAGCCCCCGAAACCCCCTCCCCAACCCCCGCGGACCAAAGGCTGTAGCCCACCGGCCTCGGTGACTATTTCACGCGCTCCGCCGCTAGGTATTTCTTGCCATTTTAGGGCAGGCTTCTAACCGTAGCCTCCCACTGGGCACACGAGGACCCTCGAAAAGACTGTACCCATTTTCGATGAACAGAACCCCCTAAACCCCCTCCCCAACCCCCGCGGACCAAAGGATATATCCTCGGCCTCGAGACTATTTCACCGCGCCTGGGCATTTTTGCCATTTTAGGGGCAGGCCTCGGCCGTATCCTCCCACAGGCACCGAGGACCCTCGAAAAAGCTGTACCCATTTCCGGCGGCGAGCCCTAAACCCCTCCCAACCCCAGCGGACCAAGGCTATAGCCCACCGGCCTCGGTGACTATTTCCTTCTGCGCGCGCTGGGCATTTCTTGCCATTTAGGGCGGGATTCGACCGTAGCCTCCCACTAGGCACTGCGAGGACCCTCGAAAAGACTGTACCCATTTCCGGCGGCAGAACCCCGAGCCCCCTCCCAACCCCCGCGGACCAAAGGCTATAGCCCACCGGCCTCGGTGACTATTTCACGCGCTGCGCCGCTGGGCATTTATTGTCATTTTAGGACAGGCCTCTGACCGTAGCCTCCCACGGAGCACACGAGGACCTTCGAAAAATCTGTACCCATTTTGGATGACGAGCCACTAAACCCCTCCCCAGCGCCCAGCGGACCGAGGCTATAGCCCACGGCATCGGTGACTATTTCCCTGCGCCGCTGGGCATTTTTGTCATTTTAGGCAGGCCTCGGCCGTAGCCTCCAACGGGGACACGAGGACCCTCGAAAAAGACTGTACCCATTTCCGATGCCCAGCCCCCGAAATCCCCGCCCCAACCCCGCGGACCAAAGGCTATAGCCCACCGGCCTCGGTGACTATTTCCCGCGCAGCGCCGCAGGGCATTTCTTGCCCTTTAGGGCGGGCCTCTGACCGTAGCCTCCCACTGGGCACACGAGGACCCTCGAAAAGACTGTACCCATTTCTGACACCCAGAGCCCCAGAACTTCCCTCCCCCACCCCCGCAGACCAAAGGCTATAGCCCACCGGCCTCGGCGACTATTTGACGCGCTGCGCCGCTGGGAATTTCTTGCCATTTTAGGGCAGGCCTCTGACCGTAGCCTCCCACTGGGCACACGAGGACCCTCGAAAAGACTGTACCCATTTCCGACGACAAGGCCCCTAAACCCTCCCCAGCCCCGCGGACCAGGCTATAGCCCACCGGCCTCGGTGACTATTTCACGCTGCGCGTTGGGCATTTCTTGCCATTTAGGGCAGGATTCGACCGTAGCCTCAGCTGGGCACACGATGACCCTCGAAAAGACTGTACCCATTTCCGACGACGAGCCCCGAAACCCCTCCCGGCCCCGCGGACCAAAGGCTATAGCCCACCGGCCTCGGTGACTATTTCACGCGCTGCGCCGCTGGGCATTTCTTGTCATTTTAGGACAGGCCTCTGACCGTAGCCTCCCACGGGGCACACGAGGACCTTCGAAAAATCTGTACCCATTTTGGATGACCAGAGCCACCTAAACCCCCTCCCCAACCCCCGCGGACCAAAGGCTATAGCCCACCGGCCTCGGTGACTATTTCCCGCGCTGCGCCGCTGGGCATTTTTTGCCATTTTAGGGCAGGCCTCTGACCGTAGCCTCCAACTGGGCACACGAGGACCCTCGAAAAGACTGTACCCATTTCCGACGGCAGGCCCCCAAACCCTCCCCCCGGCCCCGCGGACCAGGATATAGCCCACCGGCCTCGGTGACTATTTCCTTCGCTGCGCTGGTGTTTCTTTCCATTTTAGGGCGGGCTTACGGTAGCCTCCCCAGGCACCACGAGGACCCTCAAAAGGCTGTACCCATTTCCGAGGGACGAGCCCCGAAACCCCTCGCCCCCAGCGGACCAGGCTATAGCCCACGGCCTCGGCGACTATTTCACGCGCTGCGCCGCTGGGTATTTTTTGCCATTTTAGGGCAGGCCTCGACCGTAGCCTCCGGGCACCACGAGGACCCTCGAAAGACTGTACCCATTTCCGACGACAGAGCCCCTAAACCCTCCCCGGCCCAGCGGACCAAGGCTATAGCCCACCGGCCTCGGTGACTATTTCACGCAGCGCTGCGCGTTGGGCATTTCTTGCCATTTTAGGGGCGAGATTCTGACCGTAGCCTCCCACTAGGCATCGAGGACCCTCGAAAAGGCTGTACCCATTTCCGGCACAGGCCCCGAAACCCCTCCCCGGCCCCAGCGGACCCAAGGCTATAGCCCACCGGCCTCGGTGACTATTTCCGCAGCGCTGCGCGCTGGGCATTTCTTGTCATTTAGGGCGGGCCTCGACCGTAGCCTCCACAGGGCACGAGGACCTTGAAAAATCTGTACCCATTTTGGATGACGAGCCACCTAAACCCCTCCCAGCGCCCGCGGACCAAAAGGCTATAGCCCACGGCCATCGGTGACTATTTCACCGCTGCGCGCTAGGCATTTTGTCATTTTAGGGCGGGCCTCGACCGTAGCCTCCAAGCAGGCTGCGAGGACCCTCGAAAAGACTGTACCCATTTCCGGCGACGAGCCCTAAACCCTCCCCGGCCCCAGCGGACCAAGGATATAGCCCACCGGCCTCGGGGACTATTTCCGCGCTGCGCTGGGTGTTTCTTTCCATTTTAGGGCAGGCTTCTGACAGTAGCCTCCCACTGGGCACACGAGGACCCTCGAAAAGACTGTACCCATTTCCGAGGACCAGAGCCCCCGAAACCCCCTCGCCAACCCCCGCGGACCAAAGGCTATAGCCCACCGGCCTCGGTGACTATTTCCCGCGCTGCGCCGCTTGGCATTTCTTGCCATTTTAGGGCAGGCTTCTGACCGTAGCCTCCCACTGGGCACACGAGGACCCTCTTAAAGACTTTACCCTTTTCGTGACGAGGCCCCGAAACCCCTCCCACCCCAGCGGACCAGGCTATAGCCCACGGCCTCGGCGACTATTTCCTGCAGCTCGCCGCTGGGCATGTCTTGCCATTTAGGGCGAGCTTGACCGTAGCCTCCACCCAGGCACCGAGACCCTCGAAAGACTGTACCCATTTTGATGGCGAGAACCCTAAACCCCTCCCGGCCCCAGCGGACCAAAGGATATATCCTCGGCCTCGAGACTATTTCACCGCGCGCCTTCGGCATTTTGCCATTTTAGGGCGGGCCTCGACCGTAGCCTCCCACAGGGCACGAGACCCTCGAAAAGACTGTACCCATTTCCGGCCCAGGCCCCAGGCTTCCCTCCCCCCGCGGACCAAAGGCTATAGCCCACGGCCTCGGCGACCGTTTCCGCGCTGCGCGGCTGGGTATTTCTTGCCATTTAGGGCAGGCCTCGACCGTAGCCTCCCCTAGGCTGCAGGACCCTCGAAAGGCGATACCCATTTTTGTGACGAGCCCCGAAACCCCTCCCCGACCCCGCGGACCAAAGGTTGTAGCCCACGGCCTCGGTGACTATTTCCACGCGCCCGCGCTAGGTATTTCTTGCCATTTTAGGGCGGGCTTGTAGCCTCCTTTGGGCTACGAGGACCCTCGAAAAGGCTGCCATTTCGATGGACGAACTAAACCCCTCCCGGCCCCCGCGGACCAAAGGATATATCCCTCGGCCTCGAGACTATTTCAGCTTGTGCGCTCGGCATTTTGCCATTTTAGGGCGAGCCTCGTAGTAGCCTCCCAGCCACACAGGACCCTCAAAAGGCTGTACCCATTTCCAACACCGGAACCCCTAAGCCCCTCCCCAACCCCCGCGGACCAAAGGCTATAGCCCACCGGCCTCGGTGACTATTTCACGCGCTGCGCCGCTGGGCATTTCTTGCCATTTTAGGGCAGGATTCTGACCGTAGCCTCCCACTAGGCATACGAGGTCCCTCGAAAAGACTGTACCCATTTCCGACGACCAGAGCCCCCGAAACCCCCTCCCCAACCCCCGCGGACCAAAGGCTATAGCCCACCGGCCTCGGTGACTATTTCACGCGCTGCGCCGCTGGGCATTTCTTGTCATTTTAGGACAGGCCTCTGACCGTACCCTCCCACGGGGCACACGAGGACCTTCGAAAAATCTGTACCCATTTTGGATGACCAGAGCCACCTAAACCCCCTCCCCAACGCCCGCGGACCAAAGGCTATAGCCCACCGGCATCGGTGACTATTTCACGCGCTGCGCCGCTAGGCATTTTTTGTCATTTTAGGGCAGGCCTCTGACCGTAGCCTCCAACGGGGCACACGAGGACCCTCGAAAAGACTGTACCCATTTCCGATGCCCAGAGCCCCCTAAACCCCCTCCCCAACCCTCGCGGACCAAAGGCTATAATCCACCGGCCTCAGCGACCGTTTCATGCGCTGCGCCGCTGGGCATTTCTTGCCATTTTGGGGCAGGCCTATGACCGTAGCCTCCCACTGGGCACACGAGGACCCTCGAAAAGACTGTACCCATTTTCGATGACCAGAGCCCCCTAAACCCCCTCCCCAACCCTCGCGGACAAAGGCCGCAGCCAGCGACTTGGCGACTATTTCAGCGCTGCGCGCTGGGCATGTCTTGCCATTTTAGGGCAGGCTTCTGACCGTAGCCTCCCAGGCACACGAGGACCCTCGAAAGACTGTACCCATTTCCGGGACAGGCCCGAGCCCCTCCCCAACCACCGCGGACCCAAGGCTATAGCCCCACGGCATCGGGGACTATTTCACCTTGCTGCGCGCTGGGAATTTCTTGCCATTTTAGGGCAGGCTTCTGACCGTAGCCCCCCATTGGGCACACGAGGACCCTCGAAAAGACTGTACCCATTTCCGAGACCGAGCCCCTAAACCCCTCCCAACCCCCGGACCAGGCTATAGCCCACCGCCCTCGGTGACTATTTCCTGTGACTGCGCTTGGGCATTTTGCAATTTTAGGGCAGGCCTCGACGTAGCCTCCACCCAGGCACACGAGGACCCTCGAAAACACTGTACCCATTTCCGACGACCAGAACCCCCTAAACCCCCTCCCCAACCCCCGCGGACCAAAACCTATAGCCCACCGGCCTCGGTGACTATTTCACGCGCTGCGCCACTGGGCATTTTTTGCAATTTTAGGGCAGGCTTCTGAACGTAGCCTCCCACTGGGCACACGAGGACCCTCGAAAAGTCTGTACCCATTTTGGATGACGAGCCCTAAACCCCTCCCAACCCCAGCGGACCAAGGCTATGGCCCACCGGCCTCGGTGACTATTTCAGCAGCTGGGCATTTCTTGTCATTTTAGGAGAGGCCTCTAACCGTACCCTCCCACGGGGCACACGAGGACCTTCGAAAAATCTGTACCCATTTTGGATGACCAGAGCCACCTAAACCCCCTCCCCAACGCCCGCGGACCAAAGGCTATAGCCCAACGGCATCGGTGACTATTTCACGCGCTGCGCCGCTAGGCATTTTTTGTCATTTTAGGGCAGGCCTCTGACCGTAGCCTCCAACGGGGCACACGAGGACCCTCGAAAAGACTGTACCCATTTCCGATGCCCAGAGCCCCCTAAACCCCCTCCCCAACCCTCGCGGACCAAAGGCTATAGCCCACCGGCCTCGGCGACCGTTTCACGCGCTGCGCCGCTGGGCATTTCTTGCCATTTTAGGGCAGGCCTCTGACCGTAGCCTCCCACTGGGCACACGAGGACCCTCGAGCTGTACCCATTTCGATGACGAGCCCCTAAACCCTCCCCAACCCTCGCGGACAAAAGGCCATAGCCCACCGACTGCGGTGACTATTTCACGCGCTGCGCCGCTGGGCATGTCTTGCCATTTTAGGCGGGCTTGACCGTAGCCTCCCAGGGGACGAGGACCCTCGAAAGACTGTACCCATTTCCGGCAGGCCCGAAACCCCTCCCAACCCCCAGCGGACCAGGCTATAGCCACGGCCTCGGTGACTATTTCACCTGCGCGCTGGGTATTTCTTGCCATTTTAGGGCGGGCTTGACCGTAGCCCCCCGTGGGCACCGAGGACCCTCGAAAGACTGCCCATTTCCGAGACGAGGCCCCTAAACCTCGACCCCAGCGGACCAAAAGGCTATAGCCCACGGCCTCGGTGACTATTTGCAGCGCGCTGGGCATTTTGTAATTTTAGGGCGGGGCCTCGGCCGTAGCCTCCCACTTGGGCACGAGGACCCTCGAAAACACTGTACCCATTTCCGGACGGAACCCCTAAACCCCCTCCCCGGCCCCGCGGACCCAAAACACATAGCCCACCGGCCTCGGTGACTATTTCACTGTATTGCGCCCAGGCATTTTTGCAATTTTAGGGGCAGGCTTACGAGCGTAGCCTCCCATGGGCACACGAGGACCCTCGAAAAGTCTGTACCATTTTCGATGACCAGAGCCCCCTAAACCCCCTCCCCAACCCCCGCGGACCAAAGGCTATAGCCCACCGGCCTCGGTGACTATTTCACCAGCTGCGGCAGGCATTTTTGCCTTTAGGGCGGGGCCTCGACCGTAGCCTCCCCAGGCACACGAGGACTCTCGAAAGACTGTACCCATTTCCGGCGAGCCCCTAAACCCCTCCCGACCCCGCGGACCAGGCTATCGCCCTCCGGCCTCGGTGACTATTTCACGCGCTGCGCTGCTGGGCATTTTTAACCATTTTAGGGCAGGCCTCAAAACGTAGCCTCCCACTGGCACGAGGACCCTCAAAAGGCATGCCCATTTCCGTGAGCAGGCCCCGAAACCCCCAAACCCAGCGGACAAGGCTATAGCCCAGCAGACTCGGTGACTATTTCCAGCAGCGCTGGGCATTTCTTGCCATTTTAGGGTGGGCCTCTGACCATAGCCTCCCAGGTACGAGGACCTTGAAAAGACTGTACCCATTTCGGACGCCCAGGCCCCGAGCGCCTCCCCCCCCCGCGGACCAGGCTATAACCCACCGGCCTCGGTGACTATTTCACGCTTGCGCGTCTTCTTGCAATTTTAGGGCAGGCTTACAGGCGTAGCCTCACTGGGCACGAGGACCCTCGAAAGTCATGTACCCATTTCGATGAGAACCCCTAAACCCCTCCCAGCCCCAGCGGACCAAAGGCTGTAGCCCACGGCCTCGGTGACTATTTCACGCTGCGCGCTGGGCATTTTGCACTTTTAGGGCGGGCCTCGACCGTGGGCTCCCAGGCACGAGGACCCTCGAAAAGGCTGTACCCATTTCCGGACGGCCAGGCCCCGAGCCCCGCTGACCCCAGCGGCTAAAGGCTATAGCCACGGCCTCGGTGACTATTTCCAGCTGCGCGCTGGGCATTTCTTGGCATTTTAGGGGCAGGCCTCGGCCGTAGCCTCCAGGCACACGAGGACTCTCGAAAAGGCATGTACCCATTTCGATGACAGGCCCTAAACCCCTCCCGACCCTCGCGGACCAGGCCATAGCCCACCGACTTGGCTGACTATTTCAGCGCTGCGCGCTGGGCATATCTTGCCATTTTAGGCGAGCTTCTGACCGTAGCCTCTCCTTGGGCACCACGAGGACCCTCGAAAAGTCTGTACCCATTTTATGAGAACCCCTAAACCCCTCCCAGCCCCAGCGGACCAAAAGGCGCCCAGCCCACCGGCCTCGGTGACTATTTCACCTGCGCGCTGGGCATTTTGCAATTTTAGGGCGGGCCTCGACCGTAGCCTCCCAGGCTGCGAGGACCCTCGAAAAGGCTGTACCAATTTCCGGCGACCGAGCCCCGAAACACCCTCCGATCCCCGTGGACCCAGGCTATAGCCCACCGGCCTCGATGACTATTTCCAGCGCCCGCGCGCTGGGCATATCTTGCCATTTTAGGGCAGGCTTGACCGTAGCCTCCCAGGCACACGAGGACCCACGAAAAGACTGTACTCATTTTCGTGCGACCCAGCCCCCTAAACCCCCTCCCTAACCCCCGCGGACCAAAGGCTATAGCCCACCGGCCTCGGTGACTATTTCACGCGCTGCGCCGCTGGGTATTTCTTGCCATTTTAGGGCAGGCTTATGACCGTAGCCTCCCACTGGGCACATGAGGACCCTCGAAAAGACTGTACCCATTTTCGACGACCAGAGCCCCCTAAACCCCCTCCCCTACCCCCGCGGACCAAAGGCTATAGCCCACCGGCCTCGGCGACTATTTCACGCGCTACGCCGCTGGGCATGTCTTGCCATTTTAGGACAGGCTTCTGACCGTAGCCTCCCACTGGGCACACGAGGACCCTCGAAAAGGCATACTCATTTCGGACGGCAGGCCCGAAACCCCCTCCCTAACCCCCGCGGACCAAAGGGTATAGCCCACCGGCCTCGGTGACTATTTCACGCGCTGCGCCGCTGGGCATTTCTTTCCATTTTAGGGCAGGCTTCTGAACGTAGCCTCCCACTGGGCACATGAGGACCCTCGAAAAGACTGTACTCATTTTCGTGACGAGCCCCCTAAACCCCTCCCAACCCCAGCGGACCAGGCTATAGCCATCGGCCTCGGTACTATTTCACCCGGCTGCGCTGCTGGGTATTTTTGCCATTTTAGGCGGGCCTCTCACCTTAGCCTCCCACTGGGCACACGAGGACCCTCGAAAGACTGTACCCATTTCGGCGAGCCCCGAAACCCCGCCCCTGACCCAGGCCAAGCAGCCCCGGCCTCGGTGACTATTTCGCGCGCTGCGCCGCTGGGCATTTCTTGGCATTTTAGGGCAGGCCTCTGACCGTAGCCTCCCAGGCCCAGGCTGAGGACCCTCGAAAGACTGTACCCATTTTCGATGTTGAGCCCCTAAACCCCTCCCAGCCTCGCGGACCAAAGGCCGCAGCCCACCGACTTGGCGACTATTTCCGCTGGGCATGTCTTGCCATTTTAGGGCAGGCTTCTGACCGTAGCCTCTCACTGGGCACACGAGGACCCTCGAAAAGACTGTACCCATTTCCGAAGACCAGAGCCCCCTAAACCCCCTCCCCAACCCCCGCGGACCAAAGGCTATAGCCCACCGGCCTCGGTGACTATTTCACGCGCTGCGCCGCTGGGCATTTTTTGCAATTTTAGGGCAGGCCTCTGACCGTAGCCTCCCAGGCACCGAGGACCCTCGAAAGAGGCATGCCATTTAGATGGACGAGAACCCTAAACCCCTCCCGGCCCCATGAGACCAAAACACCTTATAGCCCCTCGGTGACTATTTCCTGGCAGCTGCCGCTGGGCATTTTTGAAATTTTAGGCGGGCTTCTGAGCGTAGCCTCCCATTGGGCTCACGAGGACCCTCGAAAGTCTGTACCCATTTTCGATGACGAGCCCGCTAAACCCCACCCGACCCCCAGCGGACCAGGCTATAGCCACGGCCTCGGTGACTATTTCCTGAGCAGCAGCTGGCTTTGTAATTTTAGGGCGGGCTTCTGAGCGTAGCCTCCCACTTTGGGCTGAGGACCCTCGAAAAGTCTGTACCCATTTTCGATGACAGGGCCCAGCCCCTGACCCCGGAACAAAGGCTATAGCCCAGGTCCTCGGTGACTATTTCCAGCGCATAGCGCCCAGGCATTTCTTGCCATTTTAGGGCAGGCCTCGACCGTAGCCTCCCACCCAGGTACCACGAGGACCTTGAAAGACTGTACCCATTTCGGCGCCAGAGCCCCGAACTCCCCTCCAGCCCCAGCGGACCAGGCTATTTCCCACCGGCCTCGGACTATTTCAGCTGCGCCGCTGGGCATATCTTGCCATTTAAGCGAGCTTGACCGTAGCCTCCCCTGAGGCGAGGACCCTCGAAAAAGGCTGCCAATTTCCGGCGACAGGCCCAAAACCCCTCCGATCCCGTGGACCCAAAGGCTATAGCCCACGGCCTCGGTGACTATTTCCAGCGCCCGCGCTGGGCATTTGTTGCCATTTAAGGCGGGCCTCTCGACCGTAGCCTCACCCAGGCACACAAGGACCCTCGAAAAGACTGCCCATTTCCGGCCCGGAACCCCGAGCGCCCTCCCGACCCATGCGGACCAAAGGCTATAGCCCACCGGCCTCGGCGGCCGTTTCACCTTGCTGCGCGCTGGGCATTTCTTGCCATTTAGGGCAGGCCTACGTCCGTAGCCTCCAGCTGAGCGCAGGAGGACCCTCGAAAGAATGTGCCATTTCGATGACGAGCCCCTAAACCCCTTCCCCAACCCCAGCGGACCAAAGGCTATCGCCCACAGGCCTCGGTGAATATTTCAGCAGCTGCGCGCTGGGTATTTCTTGCCATTTTAGGGCGGGGCTTGACCGTAGCCTCCCCTTGGGCACATGAGGACCCTCGAAAAATGTACCCATTTTTGACAGGCCCTAAACCCCCTACCCCAGCGGACCAAAGGCTATTGCCCACCGGCCTCGGTGACTATTTCCAGCTGCGCCTGGGCATTTCTTGCCATTTAGGGCAGGCTTCTGAGCGTAGCCTCCCCTTTGGGCACGAGGACCCTCGAAAAGCGTACTCATTTTGTGACGAGCCCCTAAAACCCCTCCCAACCCCCGGACCAAAGGCTATAGCCGCCGGCCTCGATAACTATTTCACCGCAGCTGCGCTGTATTTTGCCATTTTAGGTCAGGCCTCTCACCGTAGCCTCCCACTGGGCACACGAGGACCCTCAAAAAGACTGTACCCATTTTCGACGACCAGAGCCCCCGAAACCCCCGCCACAACCCCCGCGGACCAAAGGCTATAGCCCACCGGCCTCGGTGACTATTTCACGCGCTGCGCTGCTGGACATTTCTTGCCATTTTAGGGCGGGCTTCTGACCGTAGCCTCCCACTGGGCACACGAGGACCCTCGAAAAGACTGTACTCATTTTCGACGACCAGAGCCCCCGAAACCCCCTCCCTAACCCCCGCGGACCAAAGGCTATAGCCCACCGGCCTCGGTGACTATTTCACGCGCTGCGCCGCTGGGCATTTCTTGCCATTTTAGGGCAGGCTTCTGAACGTAGCCTCCCACTGGGCACACGAGGACCCTCGAAAAGACTGTACTCATTTTCGACGACCAGAGCCCCCTAAAACCCCTCCCCAACCCCCGCGGACCAAAGGCTATAGCCCATCGGCCTCAGTAACTATTTCACGCGCTGCGCTGCTGGGTATTTTTTGCCATTTTAGGGCAGGCCTCTCACCGTAGCCTCCCACTGGGCACACGAGGACCCTCAAAAAGACTGTACCCATTTTCGACCAGGCCCCGAAACCCCCGCCCCAACCCCCGCGGACCAAAGGCTATAGCCAACCAGCCTCGGTGACTATTTCCAGAGCTGCGCCGCTGGGCATTTCTTGCCATTTTAGGGCAGGCCTCTGACCGTAGCCTCCCACTGGGTACACGAGGACCCTCGAAAAGACTGTACCCATTTCGGACGCCCAGAGCCCCCGAAAGCCCCTCCCCAACCCCCGCGGACCAAAGGCTATAGCCCACCGGCCTCGGCGACTATTTCACGCGCTGCGCCGCTGGGCATGTCTTGCCATTTTAGGGTAGGCTTCTGACCGTAGCCTCCCACTGGGTACACGAGGACCCTCGAAAAGACTGTACTCATTTTTGACGACCAGAGCCCCCTAAAACCCCTCCCCAACCCCCGCGGACCAAAGGCTATAGCCCACCGGCCTCGGCGACTATTTCACGCGCTGCGCCGCTGGGCATGTCTTGCCATTTTAGGGTAGGCTTCTGACCGTAGCCTCCCACTAGGCACACGAGGACCCTCGAAAAGACTGTACCCATTTCTGACGACCAGAGCCCCCGAAACACCTTCCCCAACCCCCGCGGACCAAAGGCTATTGCCCACCGGCCTCGGCGACTATTTGACGCGTTGCGCCGCTGGTCATTTCTTGCTATTTTAGGACAGGCTTCTGACCGTAGCCTCCCACTAGGTACACGAGGACCCTCGAAAATGCTGTACCCATTTCAGACGCCTAGAGCCCCCGAACGCCCCTCCCCAACCCCCGTGGACCAAAGGCTATAGCCCACCGGCCTCGGCGACTATTTCACGCGCTGCGCCGCTGGGCATGTCTTGCCATTTTAGGGTAGGCTTCTGACCGTAGCCTCCCCAGGCACCGAGGACCCTCGAAGGCTGTAGTCATTTCGTGACCGAGCCCCCTAAACCCCTCCCAACCCCCGGACCAACGGCTATAGCCCACCGGTCTCTATGACTATTTCATGCTGCTGGGCATTTTGCCATTTTGGGCAGGCCTCTCACGTAGCCTCCCATGGGCACGAGGACCCTCGAAATAACTGTACCCATTTCCGGCGACGGGCCCCGAGCCCCCGCTGACCCCGCGGACCAAAAGGCTATAGCCAACCGGCAAAGGTGACTATTTCCCGCGATGCGCAGCTGGGCATTTCTTGCCATTTTAGGGCAGGCCTAGACAGTAGTCTCCCACTGGGTGCACGAGTACCCTCGAGAAGTCTGTACCATTTGACGCCCGAGACCCGACGCCCTCCCAACCCCGTGGAAGGCTATAGACCACCGGCCTCGGCGATTATTTCTGCAGCTGCGCGCTCGGCATTTCTTGCCATTTAGGGCAGGCCTCAGACCGTAGCCTCCACTAGGTACACTAGGACCCTCGAAAGACTGTACCCATTGCGGCAGGCCCCGACGCCCTCCCCAGCCCCGCGGACCAGGCTATAGCCAGCAGGCGTCGGTGACTATTTCCAGCTGCGCGCTGGGTATTTCTTGTCATTTAGCGTAGGCCTCTGGCCGGAGCCTCCCACTGGTACCGAGGACCCTCGAAAGACTATGCCATTTGGACCTTGAGCCCCGACCGCCCTCCCCAACCCCCGCGGACCAAAGGCTATAGCCCACCGGCCTCGGCGACTATTTCACGCGCTGCGCCGCTGGGCATTTCTTGCCATTTTAGGGTAGGCTTCTGACGATAGCCTCCCACTAGGCACGCGAGGACCCTCCAAAAAACTGTACCCATTTCTGAGCAGGCCCCGAAACACCTTCCCCAACCCCGTGGACCGAGGCTGTGCCGGCCTCGGCGACAATTTGGCGCTGCGCGCTGGGCATTTCTTGCTATTTTAGGGCGAGGCTTCTGACCGTAGCCTCCACCAGGGCACACAGACCCTCAAAGAGGCTGTACCCATTTCGGCGCCCGAGCGAGCGCCGCACCCCGGCCCCAGCGGATCAAAGGCTATAGCCCACCGGCCTCGGCGACTAATTCGCGCGCTGCGCCGCTGGGCATTTCTTGCCATTTTAGGCGGGGCCTCGACCGTAGCCTCCCACTAGGTTTCGAGGACCCTCGAAAAGGCTGTACCATTTCGGACGCCCAGGCCCCGAGCGACCCTCCCCAACCCGTGGACCAAAGGCTATAGCCCACCGGCCTCGGTAGCTATTTCACGCTGCGCGCTAGGCATGTCTTGGCATTTAGGCGGGGCTTTGACCGTAGCCTCCCCCAGCTACGAGGACCCTCAAAAGCTGTACCCATTTCCGGCGGCGAGGCCCCTAAACCCCTCCCCAACCCCCAGCGGACCAAAGGCTATAGCCCACCGGCCTCGGTGACAATTTCACGAGCTGCGCTGCTGCATTTCTTGCCATTTAGGGCAGGCTTGAGCGTAGCCTCACTTGGGCACGAGGACCCTCGAAAAGGCGTACTCATTTTCGTGACGAGCCCCTAAACCCCTCCCAACCCCCGCGGACCAAAGGCTATAGCCCACCGGCCTCAGTGACTATTTCCCGCACTGCGCCGCTGGGCATTTCTTACCATTTTAGGGCGGGCTTCTGAACGTAGCCTCCCACTGGGCACACGAGGACCCTCGAAAGACTGTACTCATTTTCGACGACCAGAGCCCCCTAAAACCCCTCCCCAACCCCCGCGGACCAAAGGCTATAGCCCACCGGCCTCAGTGACTATTTCACGCTGTATTCTTTGGGCATTTTGACATTTAGGGCGGGCCTCTCACGTAGCCTCACTTTGGGCTACGAGGACCCTCGAAAGACTGTACCCATTTCCGACTGCGGGCCGAAACCCCCGCCCCAACCCCCGCGGACCAAAGGCTATAGCCCACCATCCTCGGTAACTATTTCCCGCGCTGCGCCGCTGGGCATTTCATGTCATTTTAGGGCAGGCCTTTAACCGTAGCCTCCCACGGGGCACACGAAGACCCTCAGGCATGCCATTTCCGGCGCCCCTACGCCAACCCTCGCGGACCAAGGCTATAGCCACCGGCCTCGGCGACTATTTCACAGCGCTGCGCCCGTTGGGCATTCTTGCCATTTAGGGCGAACGGACCCGTAGCCTCCCCTTGACGCGAGGACCCTCGAAAAATGTGTACCCATTTCCGACACCCGGGCCTGAGCGCCCCTCCCCAGCCCAGCGGGCCGAGGCTATAGCCACCGGCCTCGGCGACTATTTCCTGTTGCTGCTGGACATTCTTGCCATTTTAGGGGCGGGCTTCTACGTAGCCTCCCCAGGCACTGCAGGGACCCTCGAAAAGTCTGTACCCATTTGGACGCCGGGCCCCGAAACCCCTCCCAGCCCCGTGGACCAAGGCTATAGACCACCGGCCTCGGCGATTATTTCACTTGTTGCTGCGCTGGGTATTTCTTGCCATTTTAGGGCGGGCCTCACGGCGTAGCCTCCATAGGTACACTAGGACCCTCGAAAAACTGTACCCATTGCCGGCAGGCCCCGACGCCTCCCGGCCCCGTGGACAAAAGGCTATAGCCCACCGGCCTAAGTGACTATTTCCAGCTGCTGCGCTGGGCATTTCTTGCCATTTAGGCGGGCCTCGACCGTAGCCTCCCAGCAGGCACCGAGGACCCTAAAAAGGCGTACCCATTGCCGGCGAGGCTCCCGAGCGCCCCTCCCGGCCCGTGGACCAAAGGCTATAGACCACCGGCCTCGGCGACTATTTCACGCGCTGCGCCGCTGGGCATTTCTTGCCATTTTAGGGCAGGCCTCAGACCGTAGCCTCCCACTAGGTACAGGAGGACCCTCGAAAAGACTGTACCCATTTTCGACTACCAGAGCCCCCTAAACCGCCTCCCCAACCCCCGCGGACCAAAGCCTATAACCCACCGGCCTCGGTGACTATTTCCAGCCTTTGCTGAGCATTTTGCAATTTTAGGGCAGTCCTCGACCGTAGCCTCCATGGGCCCAGGCACGAGGACCCTCAAAAAGACTGTACCCATTTTCGATGACCAGAGCCCCCTAAACCCCCTCCCCAACCCCCGCGGACCAAAGGCTATAGCCCACCGGCCTCAGTGACTATTTCACGCGCTGCGCCGCTGGGTATTTCTTGCCATTTTAGGGCAGGCTTCTGAACGTAGCCTGCCACTGCGCACACGAGGACCCTCGAAAAGACTGTACTCATTTTCCACGACCAGAGGCCCCTAAAACCCGTCCCCAACCCCCGCGGACCAAAGGCTATAGCCCACCGACTTCAGTGACTATTTCACGCGCTGCGCTGCCAGGCATTTTTTGCCATTTTAGGGCAGGCCTCTCACCGTAGCCTCCCACTGGGCACACGATGACCCTCGAAAAGACTGTACCCATTTCCGACGACCAGAGCCCCCGAAACCTTTGCCCCAACCCCCGCGGACCAAAGGCTATAGCCCACCGGCCTCGGTGACTATTTCCCGCGCTTCGGCGCTGGGCATTTCTTGCCATTTTAGTGCAGGCCTCTGACCGTATCCTCCCACTGGGCACACGAGGACCCTCGAAAAGACTGTACCCATTTCGGACGCCCAGAGCCGAGCGCCTCCCAACCCCGTGGACCAGGCTATGGCCCACCGGCCTCGGCGACTATTTCACAGCTGCGCGCTGAGGCATGTCTAGCCATTTTAGGGTAGGCTTCTGGCCGTAGCCTCCCACTGGGCTACGAGGACCCTCGAAAAGGCGTAGCCATTTTGTGAGCAGGCCCCGAAACACCTTCCCCGGACCAAAAGGCTGTGCCCACGGCCTCGGCGACTATTTGGCCTGCGCGGGCATTTCTTGCTATTTTAGGACAGGCTTCTGACCGTAGCCTCCCATGGGCACCACGAGGACCCTCGAAAGAGCATGCCATTTCGTGACGGGCCCCAGAACCCTCTCCCCAACCCCCGCGGACCAAAGGTTATAGCCCACCGGCCTCAGTGACAATTTCCCGCGCTGCGCCGCTGGGCATTTCTTGTCATTTTAGGGTAGGCCTCTGACCGTAGCCTCCCACGGGGTACACGAAGACCCTCGAAAAGACTGTACCCATTTCCGACGCCCCTCCCCAACCCCCGCAGACCAAAGGCTATATCCCACCGGCCTCGGCGACTATTTCTGCTGCGCGCTGGGCATTTCTTGCCATTTTAGGGCAGGCCACAGCGTAACCTCCAGGGCACGGAAGGACCCTCGAAAAGGCCGTACCCATTTCCGACACGAGGCCACAGCCTCCCCAACCCCAGCGGGCCAGGCTATAGCCCTCGGCCTCGGTGACTATTTCACCGCGCGCTTCGCATTTCTTACCATTTTAGGGCAGCCTTCGGCCAGCCTCGTCTTTGGACACACGAGGACCCTCGAAAAGACTGTACCCATTTCCGATGACCAGAGCCCCCGAAACCCCCTCCCCCACCCCCGCGGACCAAAGGCTATAGCCCACCGGCCTCGGTGACTATTTCCCGCGCTGCGCCGCTGGGCATTTCTTGCCATTTTAGGGCAGGCCTCTGACCGTAGCCTCCAGGCTACGAGGACCCTCGAAAAGACTGTACCATTTTGATGACGAGCCCCTAAACCCCCTCCCCAACCCCCGCGGACCAAAGGCTATAGCCCACCGGCCTCGGTGAATATTTCACGCGCTGCGCCGCTGGGCATTTTTTGCAATTTTAGGGCAGGCCTCTGACCGTAGCCTCCCACTGGGCACATGACGACCCTCGAAAAGACTGTACCCATTTCCGACCAGAGCCCCCGAAACCCTCTCCCCAACCCCCGCGGACCAAAGGCTATAGCCCACCGGCCTCGGCGACTATTTCACGCGCTGCGCCGCTGGGCATGTCTTGCCATTTTAGGGCAGGCTTCTGACCATAGCCTCCCACTGGGCACACGAGGACCCTCGAAAAGACTGTACCCATTTCCGACGACCAGAACCCCCCAAACCCCCGCCCCAACTCCCGCGGACCAAAGGCTATAGCCCACCGGCCTCGGTGACTATTTCACGCGTTGCGCCGCTGGGCAATTCTTGTCATTTTAGGGCAGGCCTCTGACCCTAGCCTCCCACGGGGCGCACGAGGACCCTCGAAAAGACTGTACGCATTTCCGACGCCTCCCAACCCCGCGGACAAAGGCTATATCCTACCCGGCCTCGGCGACTATTTCAGCTGCGCGCTGGGCATTTCTTGCCATTTTAGGGCGAGGCCCTGACCGTAGCCTCCAGCCAGCGCACGCGAGGACCCTTGAAAAGACTGTGCCCATTTCCGACAGCAGGCCCCGACGCCTCCCCAGCCCCGGGCGGGCTATAGCCCTCGGCCTCGGTGGTATTTCCGCAGCTGCGCTGGACATTTCTTGCCATTTTAGGGCGGGCTTGACCGTAGCCTCCTTTGAGCTGCGAGGACCCTCGAAAAGGCGTACCCATTTTCGGCACGAGCCCCTAAACCCCTCCCAACCCCGGCGACCACCAGGCTATGGCCCACCGACCTCGGTGACTATTTCCTGTATTGCGCTGGGCATTTTGCCATTTAGGGCAGGCCTCGACCGTAGCCTCCCGCAGGGCACCACGGCGACCCTCGAAAAGGCTGTACCCATTTCCGGCCTCCCCACCCCCGCGTACCAAAGGCTATATCCCTCCGGCCTCGGCGACTATTTCATGCGCTGTGCCGCTGGGCAGTTCTTGCCATTTTAGGGCAGGCCCTGACCGTAGCCTCCCAGGCGCGAGGACCCTCGAAAAGACTGTACCCATTTCGACAACGAGCCTCCGAACACCCTCCCCGGCCCCAGCGGGCCAAAGGCTATAGCCCACCGGCCTCGGCGACTATTTCACCTTGTGCGCTGGGCATTTCTTGCTATTTTAGGGCAGGCTTGATCGTAGCCTCCCACAGGCACCACGAGGACCCTCGAAAAGGCTGTGTACCCATTTCCAATGCCCGAGCCCCAGAACATCCCTCCCGGCCCCCGCGGACGAAAGGCTGGCCAGCGGCCTCGGTGACCATTTCACCTGCTGCGCGGCTGGGTATTTCTTGCCATTTAAGCGCGGGCCTCGACCGTAGCCTCCCACTGAGCTGCGAGGACACTCAAAAGGCATGCCCATTTCGGCGGCCAATCCCGAAACCCCCTTCCCCGGCCCCGCGGACTGGGCTATGGGCCACGGACTCGGTGACTATTTCACGCAGCTGCGCGCTGGGCATTTCTTGTCATTTAGGGCAGCCCTCGGCCGTAGCCTCCCACAGGGCACAAGAGGTCTCACGAAAAGGCTGCCCATTTCCGGCGCCCCTCCCCGGCCCCATGAGACCAAGGCTATATCCCACCGGCCTCGGCGACTATTTCCGCAGCTGTGCCGCTTGGTATTTCTTGCCATTTAGGGCAGGCCACGACCGTAGCCTCCCCTTTGAGCGCGAGGACCCTCGAAAAAGCTGTGCCCATTTCCGACACCAGGCCCAAAGCCTTCCCCACCCCCAGCCCAGGCTATAGCCCACCGGCCTCGGGGACTATTTTCTGCGCGCTGGGCATTTCTTGCTATTTTAGGCGGGCTTCTGATCGTAGCCTCCCAGGCACCACGAGACCCTCGAAAAGCTGTACCCATTTCCGGCCGAGCCTCGAACTTCCTCCCCGACCCCGCGGACCAAGGCTGTAGCCCACCGGCCTCGGTGACCATTTCCGCGATGCGCGCTGGGCATGTCTTTCCATTTAGGGCAGGCTTCTGACGTAGCCTCCCAGGCACCGAGGACCCTCGAAAGACCCGTACCCATTTCGGCGACCCGAGCCCCGAAACCCCTCCCAACCCCCAGCGGACCAAAGGCTATAGCCACACGGCCTCGGTGAATATTTCACCAGCTGCGCGCTGGGCATTTCTTGTCATTTAGGGCAGGCCTCTGACCGTAGCCTCCCACCAGGCACAGAGGACCCTCGAAAAAGGCGTACCCTTTTCCGGCCTCCCAACCCCGCGGACCAAGGCTATAGCCCACCGGCCTCGGCGACTATTTCAGCTGCGCGCTGGGCATGTCTTGCCATTGTAGGGCACGCTTCTGACCGTAACCTCCCACTGGGCACGAGGACCCTCGAAAGACCATACCTATTTCGGCGACCAGGCCCCAGCCTCCCCAACCCCCCCCGGAACAGGCGCTATAGCCCACCGGCCTGGGTGACTATTTCCTAGCTGCGCTGGGCATTCTTGTCATTTTAGGGCAGGCCTCGACCGTAGCCTCCACAGGACACACGAGGACCCTCGAAAAAGCGTACCCATTTCGGCGCCCTCCCAGCCCCGCGAGACCCGGAGGCTATAGCCCACCGGCCTCGGTGACCATTTCAGCAGCTGCGCCTTGGGTATTTCTTCCCGTTTTAGCGCGGGCCTCTGACCGTAGCCTCACGGGCTGAGCACCGAGGACACTCAAAAGGCTGTACCCATTTCGGCGGCCAGAACCCCGAGCGCCCTCCCTAACCCCGCGGACCAATGGCTTTTGCCAACCGGCCTCGGCGACTATTTCACGCGATGCGCCGCTGGCCCATATCTTGCCATTTTAGGCGGGCTTGACCGTAACCTCCCCTTTGGGCACCGAGGACCCTCAGACCGTACCCATTTCTGACGAGCCACCGAAACCCCTCCCCAGCCCCGCGGACCAAAGGCTATAGCCCACCGGCCTCGGTGAATATTTCCAGCTGCGCGCTGGGCATTTCTTGTCATTTTAGGGCAGGCCTCGACCGTAGCCTCCCAGGCACAAGAGGACCCTCGAAGGCTGTACCCTTTTCCGGCCCCTCCCCAACCCCAGACCAAAGGCTATAGCCCACCGGCCTCGGCGACTATTTCACGCGCAGCGACGCTGGGCAAGTCTTGCCAGTTTAGGGCAAGCTTCTGACAGTAGCCTCCCAGGCTACGAGGACCCTCGAAAAGACCGTACCTATTTCTGACGGCGAGCCCGAGCCCTCCCCAGCCCCCCACGGACCAAGGCTATAGCCCACGGCCTCGGTGACTATTTCACAGCTGCGCTGGGCATTTCTTGTCATTTTAGGGCAGGCCTCTGACCGTAGCCTCCACAGGACACCGAGGACCCTCGAAAAGGCGTACCCATTTCCGGCGCCCTCCCAACCCCAGCGGACCAAGGCTATATCCGGCGGCCTCGGCGACAATTTCCTGTGTGCCGCTGGGCATTTCTTGCCATTTTAGGGCAAGCCCTGACCGTAGCCTCCCACTGGGCACGCGAGGACCCTCGAAAAGACTGTACCCATTTCCGACGCCCAGAGCCCCAGAACTTCCCTCCCCAACCCCCGCGGACCAGAGGCTATAGCCCACCGGCCTCGGTGACCATTTCACGCGCTGCGCCGCTGGGTATTTCTTCCCATTTTAGCGCAGGCCTCTGACCGTAGCCTCCCACTGGGCACACGAGGACACTCAAAAAGACTGTACCCATTTCTGACGACCAGAACCCCCGAACGCCCCTCCCCAACCCCCGCGGACCAATGGCTATAGCCCACCGACCTCGGCGACTATTTCACGCGGTGCGCCGCTGGCCATGTCTTGCCATTTTAGGGCAGGCTTCTGACCGTAGCCTCCCACTGGGCACACGAGGACCCTCAAAAAGACCGTACCCATTTCTAACGACCAGAGCCCCCGAAACCCCCTCCCCACCCCCCGCGGACCAAAGGCTATAGCCCACCGGCCTCGGTGACTATTTCACGCGCTGCGCCGCTGGGCATTTCTTGTCATTTTAGGGCAGGCCTCTGACCGTAGCCTCCCACGGGGCACAAGAGGACCCTCGAAAAGACTGTACCCATTTCCGACGCCCCTCCCCAACCCCCGCAGACCAAAGGCTATAGCCCACCGGCTTCGGCGACTATTTCAGGCGCTGCGCCGCTGGGCATTTCTTGCCATTTTAGGGCAAGCTTCTGACCGTAGCCTCCCACTGGGCACACGAGGACCCTCGAAAAGACTGTACCCATTTCCGACGGCCAGAGCCCCCAAACCCCCTACCCAACCCCCGCGGACCAAAGGCTATAGCCCACCGGGCTCGGAGACTGTTTCGCGCTCTCCGCCGTGGGACATTTCTTGCCTTTTTAGGGCAGGCCTCAGACCGTAGGCTCCCACTGGGCACACGAGGACCCTCGAAAAGACTGTACCCATTTCCGACGGCGGGCCCCAGACCTACCCGGCCCCAGCGGACCAAAGGCTATAGCCCACGGGCTCGAGATTATTTCAGCGCTCCGCCGTGGGACATTTCTTACCTTTTAGGGCGGGCCTCGGACCGTGGCTCCCACTGAGCCTGCGAGGCTACTCAAAAAGTCTAGACCCATTTCCGATGGCCAGAGTCCCCAAATCTCCCTCCCGAACCCCCGTGGAACAGACGCTATCGCCCACCGGCCCCGGCGACTATTTCGTGCATTGCGCCGCTGGGCATTTCTTGCCATTTTAGAGCAGGCCTCTGACCGTAGCCTCTCACTAGGGACACGAGAACCCTTGAGAAGACTGTACCCATTTCCGACGCCCAGAGCCCCCGATCCCCCCACCCCAACTCCCGCGGACCAAAGGCTATAGCCCGCCGGCCTCGGCGACTATTTGACGCGCTGCGCCGCTGGGCATTTCTTGCCATTTTAGGACAGGTTCTGGCCGTAGCCTCCCACTGGGCACACTAGGACCCTCGAAAAGACTATACCCATTTCCGACGCCCTGAACCCTCGAACCCCCCACCCCAACCCCCGCGGACCAAAGATTTTAGCCCACCGGCCTCGGCGACTATTTCACGCGCTGCGCCGCTGGGCATTTCTTGCCATTTTAAGGCAGGGCTCTGACCGTAGCCTCCCACTGGGCACACTAGGACCCTCGAAAAGACTGTACCCATTTCCGACGCCCAGAGCCCCCGAACGCCCCTCCCCAACCCCCGCGGACCAAAGGCTATAGCCCACCGGCCTCGGCGACTATTTCACGTGCTGCGCCGCTGGGCATTTCTTACCATTTTCGGGCAGGCTTCTGACCGTAGCCTCCCCCTGGGCACACGAGGACCCTCGAAAGGACTGTACCCATTTCCGACAGCCAGAGCCCCCGAACCCCCTACCCAACCCCCGCGGACCAAAGACTATAGCCCAACGGGCTCGGCGACTATTTCGCGCGCTCCGCCGTGGGACATTTCTTGCCTTTTTAGGGCAGGCCTCAGACCGTAGGCTCCCACTGAGCACGCGAGGGTACTCAAAAAGACTAGACTCAATTCCGATGGCCAGAGTCCCAAACCCCCCTCCGATGCCCGTGGAGCAGAACCTTTATAGCCAACCGGCCCCGGCGACTATTTCGTGCGCTGCGCCGCTGGGCATTTCTTGCCATTTTAGAGCAGGCCTCTGACCGTAGCCTTCAACTGGGCACACGAGGACCCTTGAAAATATTGTACCCATTTCCGATGACCAGAGTCCCCGAAACCCCCTCCCCAACCCCCGCGGACCAAAGGGTATAGCCCACCGGCCTCGGCGACTATTTCAGGCGCTGCGCTGCTGGGCATTTCTTGTCTTTTTAGGGCAGGCTTCTGGCCGTAGCCTCCCACTGGGCACACGACGACCCTCGAAAAGGCTGTACCATTTCGACGCAGGCGCCGAAACTCCCTCATCAACCCCGGTGGACAATGGGCTATAGCCCACCGGCCTCGGCGACTATTTCATCGCTACTGCGGCTGGGCATTTCTTGCCATTTATGGCAGCCTTCTCACCGTAGCCTCCCCTTTGGGCACACAAGGACCCTCGAAAAGACTGTACCCATTTTTGATGCCCAGAGCCCCCGAACTCCTATCCCCAACCCTCGCGGACCAAAGGCTGTAGCCCACCGGCCTCGGCGACTATTTCGTGCACTGCGCCGGTGGGCATTTTGTGCCATTTTAGGGCAGGCTTCTGACCGTAACCTCCAACTGGGCACACGAGGACCCTCGAAAAGACTGTACCCATTTCCGATGACGAGCCCCGAACCCCATCCCAACCCCAGCGGACCAAAGGCTATAGCCCACGGCCTCGGCGACTATTTCGCAGCGCTGCGACGCTGGGCGTGGTTGCCAATTTACAGCGAGCTTCGGCCGTAGCCTCCCAGGCACATGAGGACCGTCAAAAGCGTACCCATTTCCGATGCCAAGAACCCCCGAACGCCCCTCCCCAACCCTCGCGGACCAAAGGCTATAGCCTACCGGCCTCGTCGACTATTTCACGCGCTGCGACACTGGGCATTAGTTGCCAATTTATTGCAGGCTTCTGACCGTAGCCTCCCACTGGGCACACGAGGACCGTCAAAAAGACTGTACCCATTTCCGATGCCAAGAAGCCCCGAACCCCCTCCCGACCGCCCGCGGACCAGGCTATAGCCCTGAGCCTCGGCGAATATTTCAGCGCTGCGCCGCTGGGCATTTTGCCATTTTCGGTCAGGCTTCTGACCGTAGCCTCCCACTGGGCATACGAGGACCCTCGAAAAGACTGTACCCATTTCCGACAGCCAGAGCCCCCGAACCCCCTACCCAACCCCCGCGAACCAAAGGCTATAGCCCACCGGCCCCGGCGACTATTTCATGCACTGCGCCGGTGCGCATTTGTTGCCATTTGAGGGCAGACTTCTGACCGTAGCCTCCCACTGGACACACGAGAACCCTCAAAAGACTGCCATTTTCGGCGCCCAGGCCCCGAACCCCCACCCCAACCCCGCGGACCAAAAGGCTTTAGCCCGCCCGGCCTCGGTGACTATTTCACCCAGCGCTGCGCGCTGGGCATTTCTTACTATTTTAGGGCAGGCATCTGACGTAACCTCCCAGCGGTACCGAGGACCCTCGAATGGCATGTACCCATTTCGACACCCAGGCGCTGAACCTCCCTCATCAACACCCCCGGACCCAGGGCTATAGCCCCCCGGCCTCGGCGACTATTTCATGCGCTCCGCGCTGGGCATTTCTTGCCATTTATGGCAGCCTTCTCACCGTAGCCTCCCCTTTGGGCACACGGGACCCTCGAAAAATTGTACCCATTTCGTGCCCAGGCCCCGAACCCCATCCCGGCCCTCGCGGACCAAAGTCTATAGCCCACGGCCCGGCGACTATTTCGTACCTGCGCGGTGGGCATTTCGTAACATTTTAGGGCGGGCTTCAGACCGTAGCCTCCAGGCACCGAGGACCCTCGAAAAGACTGTACCCATTTCCGATGACGGGCCCCGAACCCCCTCCCCAACCCCCGAACCAAGGCTATAGCCCCACCGACCTCGGCGACTATTTCGCAGCTGCGGCGCTGGGCGTACCTGCCAATTTAGGGCAGGCTTCTGACCGTAGCCTCCCACTGGGCACACGAGGACCGTCTAAAAGACTGTACCCATTTCCGATGCCAAGAACCCCCGAACCCCCCTCCCCAACCCCCGCGGACCAAAGGCTATAGCCCACCGGCCTCGGCGACTATTTCACGCGCTGCGCTGGGCATTACTTGCCAATTTACAGCAGGCTTCTGACCGTAGCCTCCCGCCAGCACCGAGGACCGTCAAAAACACTGTACCCATTTCCGATGCCAAGAACCCCCGAACCCACCTCCCCAACACCCACGGACCAAAGGCTATAGCCCACCGGCCTCGGCGACTATTTCACGCGCTGCGCCGCTGGGCATTTCTTTCCATTTTAGGACAGGGCTCTGACCGTAGCCTCCCACTGGGCACACTAGGACCCTCGAAAAGACTGTACCCATTTCCGACGAGCCCCGAGCGCCTCGGCCCCAGCGGACCTAAGGCTATAGCCCACCGGCCTCGGCGAATATTTCACGCGCTGCGCCGCTGGGCATTTCTTGCCACTTTCGGGCAGGCTTCTAACCGTAGCCTCCCCCTGGGCACACGAGGAACCTCGAAAGGACTGTACTCATTTCCGATGACCAGAGCCTCGAGCCCCTCCCCCACCCCCGCGGACCAAAGGCTATAGCCCACCGGCCTCGGCGACTATTTCACGCGCTGCGCCGCTGGGCATTTCTTGCGATTTTAGGGCAGGCTCTGACCGTAGCCTCCCACTGGGCACACGAGGACCCTCGAAAAGACTGTACCCATTTGCGATGACCAGAGCCCCCGAACCCCCCTCCCCAACGCTCGCGGACCAAAGGCTATAGCCCAACGGCCCCGGCGACTATTTCCTTTGCGCGGTGCGCATTTGTTTGCCATTTGAGGCAGACTTCTGACCGTAGCCTCCCCTTTGGACACACGAGAACCCTCAAAAGGCGTACCCATTTCAACGCGAGCCCCGAACCCCCCACGCCAACCCCCGTGGACCAAAGGCTTTAGCCCTCCGGCCTCGGCGACTATTTCAGGCGCTGCGCCGCTGGGCATTTCTTTACATTTTAGGGGCTTCGACCCGTAGCCTCCACGGGTACGAGGACCCTCGAATAGGTACCCATTTCGACACCCAGGCGCCTGAAACTCCTCATCAACCCCCACGGACCAAGGGCTATAGCCCGCGGCCTCGTGACTATTTCATGCGCTCCGCGCTGGGCATTTCTTGCCATTTATGGCGACCTTCTCACCGTAGCCTCCTTTGGGCACACAGGGCCTCGAAAAGCTGTACCCATTTACGATGCGAGGCCCCGAACCCCATCCCGACCTCGCGGACCAAAGGCTATAGCCCACGGCCCGGCGACTATTTTCCGTACCGCTGCGCGGTGGGCATTTCGTAACATTTAGGCGGGCTTCAGACCGTAGCCTCCCACTGGGCTACGAGGACCCTCGAAAAACTGTACCCATTTCGATGACGAGCCCCGAAACCCCTCCCCCCCAGACCGAGGCTATAGCCCACCGGCCTCGGCGACTATTTCACCTGCGGCGCTGGGCGTGCCCAATTTACACGGGCTTGACCGTAGCCTCCCGGGCTACGAGGACCGTCAACAAGACTGTACCCATTTCCGATGCCAGAACCCCGAACCCCACCTCCCAACCCCCACGAACCAAAGGCTGGCCACGGCCTCGGCGACTATTTCACCCAGCTGCTGACCTGGGCGTGCATTACTTGCAATTTACAGCGGGCTTGACCGTAGCCTCCCAGCACCACGAGGACCGTCAAAGACTGTACCCATTTCCGATGCCAGAACCCCGAACCCACCTCCCAGCCCCAGCGGACGGCTGCTAGCCCACCGGCCTCGGCGACTATTTCACGCGCTGCGCCGCTGGGCAGTTCTTTCCAGTTTAGGTCAGGGCTCTGACCGTAGCCTCCCACTGGGCACACTAGGACCCTCGAAAAGACTGTACACATTTCCGGCCCAGGCCCCGACGCCCCTCCCGGCCCCGCGGACCTAAGGCTATAGCCCACCGGCCTCGGCGACTATTTCACGCGCTGCGCCGCTGGGCATTTCTTGCCACTTTCTTGCAGGCTTGTAACCGTAGCCTCCCCCTGGGCACACGAGGAACCTCGAAAGGACTGTACTCATTTCCGATGACCAGAGCCCCCGAAACCCCCTCCCAGCCCCCGGACCAAGGCTGCCAGCCCACGGCCTCGGCGACTATTTCACCGCTGCGCGCTGGGCATTTCTTGCGATTTTAGGGCGGGCTTCGTAGCCTCCCAGGCACCGAGACCCTCGAAATGACTGTACTCATTTCCGATGACCAGAGCCCCCGAAACCCCCTCCCCAACACTCGCGGACCAAAGGCTATAGCCCACCGGCCCCTGCGACTATTTCATGCACTGCGCCGGTGCGCATTTGTTGCCATTGAGGCGGACTTGACCGTAGCCTCCCCTGGACACGAGACCCCTCAAAAAGACTGGACCCATTTTCGCCGCCCAGAGCCCCCGAACCCCCCACCCCAACCCCCGCGGAACAAAGTCTTTAGCCCGCCGGCCTCGTTGACTTTTTCACGCGCTGCGCCGCTGGGCATTTTTTGCCATTTTGGGGCGGGGCTTGACGTAGCCTCCCACTGGGTACGAGGACCCTCGAATAGGCTGTACCATTTACGACACCGGGCGCTGAAACTCCTCATCAACCCCCACGGACCAGGGCTATAGCCCAGCCTCGGTGACTATTTCATCGCTCGCTGGGCATTTCTTGCCATTTATGGCAGCCTTCTCACCGTAGCCTCCCTTTGGGCACACGGGACCCTCGAAAAGGCATGCCATTTCGTGCCCAGGCCCCAGACCCCATCCCAGCCCTCGCGGACCAAAGGCTATAGCCCACCGGCCCCGGCGACTATTTCGTACACTGCGCCGGTGGGCATTTCGTGCCATTTTAGGGCAGGCTTCAGACCGTAGCCTCCCACTGGGTATACGAGGACCCTCGAAAAGACTGTACCCATTTCCGATGACCAGAGCCCCCGAAACCCCCTCCCAGCCCCCGGACCAAAAGGCTATAGCCCACCGGCCTCGGCTGACTATTTCACCTTGCGCTGCGGCCTGGGCGTACTTGCCCAATTTACAGCGGGCTTCTGACCGTAGCCTCCAGCTGGGCACGAGGACCGTCAAAAGCGCCCATTTCGATGCAGAACCCCGAACCCACCTCCCCGCAGAACCAAGGCTATAGCCCACCGGCCTCTGCGACTATTTTACGCGCTGCGCCGCTGGGCGTACTTGCCAATTTACAGCGAGCTTCGGACCGTAGCCTCCGCCAGCACCGAGGACCGTCAAAAAGAATTTACCAATTTCCGATGCAGAACCCCCGACCCCACCCCCAACCCCCGCGGACCAAAGGCTATAGCCCACCGGCCTCGGCGACTATTTCCGCAGCGCTGCGCGCTGGGCATTTCTTTCCATTTTAGGGCGGGCTCAGCGTAGCCTCAGCTGGGCACACTAGGACCCTCGAAAGACTGTACCCATTTCCGGCAGGCCCCGAGCGCCTCCCCAACCCCCGCGGACCTAAGGCTATAGCCCACCGGCCTCGGCGACTATTTCACGCGCTGCGCCGCTGGGCATTTCTTGCCACTTTCGGGCAGGCTTCTAACCGTAGCCTCCCCCTGGGCACACGAGGAACCTCGAAAGGACTGTACTCATTTCCGATGACCAGAGCCCCCGAAACCCCCTCCCCAACCCCCGCGGACCAAAGGCTATAGCCCACCGGCCTCGGCGACTATTTCACGCGCTGCGCCGCTGGGCATTTCTTGCGATTTTAGGGCAGGCTTCTGACCGTAGCCTCCCACTGGGCACACGAGGACCCTCGAAAAGACTGTACCCATTTGCGATGACCAGAGCCCCCGAACCCCCCTCCCCAACGCTCGCGGACCAAAGGCTATAGCCCACCGGCCCCGGCGACTATTTCATGCACTGCGCCGGTGCGCATTTGTTGCCATTTGAGGGCAGACTTCTGACCGTAGCCTCCCACTGGACACACGAGAACCCTCAAAATTGTACCCATTTCCGGCCCGAGCCCCGAACCCCCACCCCTGACCCGCGGACCAAGGCTTTAGCCCGCCGGCCTCGGTGACTATTTCACCTGCGCGCTGGGCATTTCTTGCCATTTTGAGGGCGGGCTTGACCGTAGCCTCCCACTAGTACGAGGACCCTCGAATAGGCTGTACCCATTTCGACACCCGAGCACGAAACTCCCTCATCAACCCCACGGACCAGGGCTATAGCCCACGGCCTCAGCGACTATTTCATCGCTCCGCGCTGGGCATTTCTTGCCATTTATGGCATCCTACGACCGTAGCCTCCCACTTTGGGCACACGGGACCCTCGAAAAAGGTACCCATTTCGTGCCCAGGCCCCGAACCCCCATCCCGGCCCTCGCGGACCGAGGCTATAGCCCACGGCCCGGCGACTTCTTCCGTACACTGCGCGGTGGGCATTTCGTGCCATTTAGGGCAGGCTTGACCGTAGCCACCCGCGGGTACATGAGGGACCCTCGAAAGAATGTACCCATTTCCGATGACGAGCCCCGAAACCCCTCCCAGCCCAGCGGACCAAGGCTATAGCCCACGGCCTCGGCGACTATTTCCGCAGCTGCACGCTGGGCGTACGCCAATTTACAGCGAGCTTCGGCGTAGCCTCCCACTGGGCACACGAGGACCGCCAAAAAGACTGTACCAATTTCCGATGCCAAGAACCCCCGAACGCACCTCCCCAACCCCCGCGGACCAAAGGCTATAGCCCACCGGCCTCGACGACTATTTCACGCGCTGCGCCGCTGGGCATTTCTTTCCATTTTAGGACAGGGCTCTGGCCGTAGCCTCCCACTGGGCACACTAGGACCCTCGAAAAGACTGTACCCATTTCCGACGCCCAGAGCCCCCGAACGCCCCTCCCCAACCCCCGCGGACCTAAGGCTATAGCCCACCGGCCTCGGCGACTATTTCACGCGCTGCGCCGCTGGGCATTTCTTGCCACTTTCGGGCAGGCTTCTAACCGTAGCCTCCCCCTGGGCACACGAGGAACCTCGAAACGACTGTACTCATTTCCGATGACCAGAGCCCCCGAAACCCCCTCCCCAACCCCCGCGGACCAAAGGCTATAGCCCACCGGCCTCGGCGACTATTTCACGCGCTGCGCCGCTGGGCATTTCTTGCGATTTTAGGGCAGGCTTCTGACCGTAGCCTCCCACTGGGCACACGAGGACCCTCGAAAAGACTGTTACCATTTTCGATGACCAGAGCCCCCTAAACCCCCTCCCCAACCCCTGCGGACCAAAGGCTATAGCCCACCGGCCTCGGTGACTATTTCCTGTGCAGCTGCGGCGTGGCATTACTTGCCAATTTACAGCGAGGCTTGGACCGTAGCCTCCCACTGGGCACCGAGGGACCGTCAAAAGACTGTACCCATTTCCGATGCCATGAACCCCCGAACCCACCTCCCCAACCCCCGTGGACCAAAGGCTATAGCCCACCGGCCTCGGCGACTATTTCACGCGCTGCGCCGCTGGGCATTTCTTGCCATTTTATGGCAGCCTTCTCACCGTAGCCTCCCACTGGGCACACCAGGACCCTCGAAAAGACTGTACCCATTTCTGATGCCCAGAGCCCCCGAACCCCCATCCCGGCCCTCGCGGACCAAGGCTATAGCCCACGGCCCCGTGAATATTTACGTACTGCTCGCGGTGGGTATTTCATGCCATTTAGGGCAGGCTTGAACCGTAGCCTCCCTTTGGGTATCTGAGGACCCTCGAAAAGACTGTACCCATTTAGATGACGAGCCCCGAAACCCCTCCCGACCCCAGCGGACCAAGGCTATAGCCACCGGCCTCGGCGACTATTTCACGCAGCTGCGGCCTTTGGGCGTGCGTACGCCAATTTACAGCGGGCTTCTGACCGTAGCCTCGGCTGGGCTACGAGGACCGTCGAAAAGACTGTACCCATTTCCGATGCCAGAACCCCCGAACCCCCCTCCCCAACCCCGCGGACCAAAGGCTATAGCCCACTGGCCTCGGCGACTATTTCACCCAGCGGCAACTGGGCGTACTTGCCAATTTACAGCGGGCTTCGGACCGTAGCCTCCGCCAGCACCGAGGACCGTCAAAAAGAATGTACCAATTTCCGATGCCAAGAACCCCCCAACCCACCCCCAGCCCCGGACCAAAGGCTATAGCCAGCGGCCTCGGCGACTATTTCACAGCGCTGCGCGCTGGGCATTTCTTTCCATTTGGGGCGGGGCTGGCGTAGCCTCTGGGCACACTAGGACCCTCAGACTGTACCCATTTCCGGCGAGCCCCAGCGCCCTCCCGGCCCCGCGGACCTAAGGCTATAGCCCACCGGCCTCGGCGACTATTTCACGCGCTGCGCCACTAGGCATTTCTTGCCACTTTCGGGCAGGCTTCTAACCGTAGCCTCCCCCTGGGCACACGAGGAACCTTGAAAGGACTGTACTGATTTCCGATGACCAGAGCCCCCGAAACCCCCTCCCCAACCCCCGCGGACCAAAGGCTATAGCCCACCGGCCTCGGCGACTATTTCCTGCAGCGCGCGCTGGGCATTTCTTTGCGATTTTAGGGCGGGCTTCGACCATAGCGCCTCCCATGGGCTACGAGGACCCTCGAAAAGACTGTACCCATTGCGATGACGAGCCCCGAACCCCCTCCCAGCTCGCGGACCAAGGCTATAGCCCACCGGCCCCGTCGCCTATTTCAAGCACTGCGCCGGTGCGCATTTGTTGCCATTTTTGGGCAGTCTTCTGACCGTAGCCTCCCACTGGACAAACGAGAACCCTCAAAAAGACTGGACCCATTTGCGACGCCCAGAGCCCCCGAACCCCCCACCCCCACCCCCGCGGACCCAAGGCTTTAGCCCGCCGGCCTCGGTGACTATTTCACCTTTGCGCGCTGGGCATTTCTTGCCATTTTAGGGAAGCTTCTGACCGTAGCCTCCAGCTTTGGTACGAGGACCCTCGAATAAGCTGTACCCATTCGACACCGGAAGGCTGAAACTCCCTCATCAACCCCCCCGGACCAGGCTATAGCCCACGGCCTCGGCGACTATTTCATCGCTCCGCGCTGGGCATTTCTTGCCATTTATGGCATCCTACTGACCGTAGCCTCCTTTGGGCACACCAGGACCCTCGAAAAGGCTGCCATTTCGATGCAGGCCCCGACCACCCCCATTGCCCTCGCGGACCAAAGGCTATAAGCCACGGCCCCGGCGACTATTTGTACACTGCGCGGTGGGCATTTCATTACCATTTAGGGCAGGCTTCTGACCCGTAGCCACCCGCGGGTACGGGGACCCTCGAAAGAATGTACCCATTTCGATGACCAGAACCCCGAAACCCCTCCCGGCCCCAGCGGACCAAGGCTATAGCCCACCGGCCTCGGCGACTATTTCCGCAGCGCTGCCGGCGCTGGGCATTACTTGCCCAATTTACAGCAGGCTTCTGGCCGTAGCCTCCCACCAGGCACCGAGGACCGCCAAAAGACTGTACCAATTTCCGATGCCAGAACCCCGAGCGCACCTCCCCGACCCCCGGACCAGGCTATAGCCCACCGGCCTCGGCGGTATTTCGCGCGGCGCTGCGCGCTGGGCATTTCTTTCCATTTTAGGACGGGGCTCACGGCGTAGCCTCCCAGGGCACACTAGGACCCTCGAAAGACTGTACCCATTTCCGGCGAGCCCGGCCCCACCCCAACCCCCGCGGACCTGGAAACGCCCACCGGCCTCGGCGACTATTTCACCTGCGCGCTGGGCATTTCTTGCCACTTGGCAGGCTTCAACCGTAGCCTCCCCTGGGCACCACGAGGAACCTCGAACAGGCTGTACTCATTTCCCGATGACCGGGCGAAACCCCCCTGACCCCGCGGACCAAAGGCTATAGCCCACCGGCCTCGGTGACTATTTCACGCGCTGCGCCGCTGGGCATTTTTTGCCATTTTAGGGCAGGCTTCTGACCGTAGCCTCCCACTGGGCACACGAGGACCCTTGAAAAGACTGTAACCATTTTCGATGACCAGAGCCCCCTAAAGCCCCTCCCCAACACCTGCGGACCAAAGGCTATAGCCCACCGGCCTCGGTGACTATTTCGCAGCTGCGACGCTGGGCGTACTTGCAATTTACAGCGGGCGGACCGTAGCCTCCCACTGGGCACACGAGGACCGTCAAAAAGACTGTACCCATTTCCGATGCCATGAACCCCCGAACCCACCTCCCCAACCCCCGTGGACCAAAGGCTATAGCCCACCGGCCTCGGCGACTATTTCACGCGCTGCGCCGCTGGGCATTTCTTTGCATTTTAGGGCAGGGCTCTGACCGTAGCCTACCACTGGGCACACGAGGACCCTCGAAAAGGCATGCCCATTTCCGATGCCCGAGCCCGAGCGCCCCTCAGCCCTCGCGGACCAGGCTATGGCCACCGGCCGGCGCCTATTTCACCTGGGCGCGCTGCATTTCTTGCGATTTTAGGGCAGGCTTCAGACCGTAGCCTCCCACTTTGGGTACGAGGACCCTCGAAAAAGGCCCATTTGCGATGACGGCGAGCCCCGAACCCCCTCCCAGCCTTTCGCGGACCAAAGGCTATAGCCCACCGGCCCCGGCGACTATTTCATGCACTGCGCCGGTGCGCATTTGTTGCCATTTGAGGGGAGACTTCTGACCGTAGCCTCCCACTGGACACACGAGAACCCTCAAAAAGACTGTACCCATTTCCGACGCCCAGAGCCCCCGAACCCCCCACCCCAACCCCCGCGGACCAAAGGCTTTAGCCCGCCGGCCTCGGTGACTATTTCACGCGCTGCGCCGCTGGGCATTTCTTGCCATTTTAGGGCAGGCTTCTGACCGTAGCCTCCCACTGGGTACACGAGGACCCTCGAATAGACTGTACCCATTTACGACCCAGGCGCTGAAACTCCCTCTTCAACCCCCTTGGACCAAGGGCTATAGCCCTCCGGCCTCGGCGACTATTTCATGCGCTCCGCCGCTGGGCATTTCTTGCCATTTTTAGCAGCCTTCTCACCGTAGCCTCCAGGCACACAGGACCCTCGAAAAACTGTGCCCATTTCGATGCAGGCCCCGAACCCCATCCCGACCCTCGCGGACCAGGCTATAGCCCACCGGCCCGGCGACTATTTCGTACTGCTGCGCGGTGGGCATTTCGTGCAATTTTAGGGCAGGCTTCGGACCGTAGCCTCCCCAGGCATCTGAGGACCCTCGAAAAGGCTGTACCCATTTCCGACAGCGAGCCCCGAACCCCTACCCAACCCCGCGGACCAAAGGCTTTAGCCCACGGGCTTGGAGACTATTTCACCTGCGCTGGGTATTACTTGCCATTTTCTGGCGGCTTCTGGCCGTAACATCAGCGGGCACCGAGGACCGTCAAAAGACTGTACCCATTTCCGATGGCAGAACCCCGAACCCCCTCCCAACCCCAGCGGACCAAAAGGCTATAGCCCACGGCCTCGGCGACTATTTCAGCGCTGCGCCCGTTGAATTTCTTTCCATTTAGGGCGGGGCTCGTGGCCAACCTCCCTTGGTCACTAGGACCCTCGAAAAAACTGTGCCCATTTCCGATGTGAGCCCCGAGCGCCCCTCCCAGCCCTCGCGGACCAGGCTATAGCCCACGGCCTCGGCTGACTATTTCACGGCGCTGCGCGCTGGGCATTTCTTTCCATTTTATAGCAGGCATCATACCGTAGCCTCCCAGGCATCTGAGGACCCTCGAAAAGACTGTACCCATTTCCGGCAGCGAGCCCCAGAACCCCCTACCCGGCCCCGGACCAAAGGCTATAGCCCACCGGGCTTGGAGACTATTTCACGCGCTGCGACGCTGGGTATTACTTGCCATTTTACGGCCGGCTTCTGACCGTAACATCCAACTGGGCACACGAGGACCGTCAAAAAGACTGTACCCATTTCCGATGGCAGAACCCCGAACCCCTCCCAGCCCGCAGACCAAAGGCTATAGCCCACCGGCCTCGGCGACTATTTCACGCGCTGCGCCGCTGGGAATTTCTTGCCATTTTAGGGCAGGCTTCTGACCGTAGCCTCCCACTGGTCACACGAGGACCCTTGAAAAGACTGTACCCATTTCCGACGCCCAGAGCCCCCGAACGCCCCTTCCCAACGCCCGCGGACCAAAGGCTATAGCCCGCCGGCCTCGGCGACTATTTCACGTGCTGCGCCGCTGGGCATTTCTTGCCATTTTAGGGCAGGCTTCAGACCGTAGCCTCCCACTGGGCATACGAGGACCCTCAAAAAGACTGTACCCATTTCCGACAGCCAGAGCCCCCGAACCCCCTACCCAACCCCCGCGGACCAAAGGCTATAGCCCACCGGGCTTGGATACTATTTCACGCGCTGCGCCGCTGGGCATTTCTTGCCATTTTAGGGCAGGCTTCTCACCGTAGCCTCCCGCTGGGCACACGAGGACCCTCGAAAAGACTGTACCCATTTCCGATGACCAGAGCCCCCGAACCACCCTCCCCAACGCTCGCGGACCAAAGGCTATAGCCCACCGGCCCCGGCGACTATTTCATGCACTGCGCCGGTGGGCATTTGTTGCCATTTTAGGGCAGACTTCTGACCGTAGCCTCCCACTGGGCACACGAGGACCCTCGAAAAAGCGTACCCATTTCCGATGACGAGCCCCGAACCCCCTCCCGACCACCGCGGACCTAAGGCTATAGCCAACGGCCTCGGTGACTATTTCCAGCTGCGGCGCTGGGTATTACTTGCCATTTCGGCGGCTTCTGACCGTAACATCCAGCGGGCACCGAGGACCGTCAAAACTGTACCCATTTCGATTGCAGAACCCCGAACCCCCTCCCGACCCTCGCGGACCACAGGCGATAGCCCACCGGCCTCGGCGACTATTTCCCGCGCTGCGCCGCTGGGAATTTCTTGTCATTTTAGGGCAGGCTTCTGGCGCCAGCCTCCAGGCACGAGGACCCATAAAAACTGCCATTTCGAAGCCCGAGCCCCGTGCAACCCAGCGGACCAAAGGCTATAGCCCGCCCGGCCTCGGCGACTATTTCCGCAGCGGCTCTTGTCATTTAGGGCAGGCTTCTGACCGTAGCCTCCACTGGTCACCACGAGGACCCTCGAAAAGACTGTACCATTTCCGGCAGGCCCCGAGCGCCTTCCAACCCCGCGGACCAAGGCTATAGCCCACCGGCCTCGGCGACTATTTCCGCTGCTCCGTGGGTATTTCTTGCGATTTTAAGGCAGGTTTCTGACCGTAGCCTCCCGCTGGTCACCACGAGGACCCTCGAAAGACTGCCATTTCCGGCCTTGAGCCCCGAACGCCCCTCCCCAACCGCCGCGGACCAAAGGCTATAGCCCACCGGGCTTGGAGACTATTTCACGCGCTGCGCCGCTGGGCATTTCTTGCCATTTTAGGGCAGGCTTCTGACCGTAGCCTCCCGCTGGGCACACGAGGACCCTCGAAAGACTGTACCATTTCCAATGCCAACCCCGAACCCCCTCCCAGTACCCGCGGACCAAAGGCTATAGCCACGGCCTCGGTGACTATTTCCAGCAGCTGCGCTGGGCATTTCTTGCCATTTTAGGGCAGTCTTCTGACCGTAGCCTCCCACTGGGCACACGAGGACCTTCAAAAAGACTGTACCCATTTCCAATGCCAACAACCCCCGAACCCCCCTCCCCAAAACCCGCGGACCAAAGGCTATAGCCCACCGGCCTCGGTGACTATTTCACGCGCTGCGCCGCTGGGCATTTCTTGCCATTTTAGGGCAGGCTTCTGGCCGTAGCCTCCCACTGGGCATACGAGGACCCTCGAAAAGACTGTACCCATTTCCGACGCCCAGAGCCCCCGAACGCCCCGCCCCAACCCCCGCGGACCAAAGGCTATAGCCCACCGGGCTTGGAGACTATTTCACGCGCTGCGCCGCTGGGCATTTCTTGCCATTTTAGGGCAGGCTTCTGACCGTAGCCTCCCGCTGGGCACACGAGGACCCTCGAAAAGACTGTACCCATTTCCGATGACCAGAGCCCCCGAACCCCCCTCCCCAACGCTCGCGGACCAAAGGCTATAGCCCACCGGCCCCGGCGACTATTTCATGCACTGCGCCGGTGGGCATTTGTTGCCATTTTAGGGCAGACTTCTGACCGTAGCCTCCCACTGGGCACACGAGGACCCTCGAAAAGACTGTACCCATTTCCGATGACCAGAGCCCCCGAACCCCCCTCCCCAACCACCGCGGACCAAAGGCTATAGCCCACCGGCCTCGGTGACTATTTCACGCGCTGCGACGCTGGGTATTACTTGCCATTTTACGGCCGGCTTCTGACCGTAACATCCAACTGGGCACACGAGGACCGTCAAAAGGACTGTACCCATTTCGATTGCAGAACCCCGAACCCCCTCCCAGCCGGCGGACCAAAGGCTATAGCCCACCGGCCTCGGCGACTATTTCACGCCCTGCGCCGCTGGGAATTTCTTGTCATTTTAGGGCAGGCTTCTGACCGTAGTCTCCCAGGCACCACGAGACCCCTTAAAAGCGTACCCATTTCCGAAGCCAGGCCCCGAGCAGACCCAGCGGACCAGGCTATAGCCCGCCGGCCTCGGCGACTATTTCAGCTGTGCCGTTGGCATTTCTTGTCATTTTAGGGCAGGCTTCTGACCGTAGCCTCCCACTGGGTGCACGAGGACCCTCGAAAAGACTGTACCCATTTCCGACGCCCAGAGCCCCCGAACGCCCCTTCCCAACCCCCGCGGACCAAAGGCTATAGCCCACCGGCCTCGGCGACTATTTCACGCGCTGCGCCGCTGGGTATTTCTTGCGATTTTAGGGCAGGCTTCTGACCGTAGCCTCCCACTGGTCACACGAGGACCCTCGAAAAGACTGTACCCATTTCCGACGCCCAGAGCCCCCGAACGCCCCTCCCCAACCGCCGCGGACCAAAGGCTATAGCCCACCGGGCTTGGAGACTATTTCACGCGCTGCGCCGCTGGGCATTTCTTGCCATTTTAGGGCAGGCTTCTGACCGTAGCCTCCCGCTGGGCACACGAGGACCCTCGAAAAGACTGTACCCATTTCCAATGCCAACAACCCCCGAACCCCCCTCCCCAATACCCGCGGACCAAAGGCTATAGCCCACCGGCCTCGGTGACTATTTCACGCGCTGCGCCGCTGGGCATTTCTTGCCATTTTAGGGCAGGCTTCTGGCCGTAGCCTCCCACTGGGCATACGAGGACCCTCGAAAAGACTGTACCCATTTCCGGCCGAGCCCCGACGCCCGCTCCCCAACGCCCGCGGACCAAAGGCTATAGCCACGGGCTTGGAGACTATTTCACGCGCTGCGCCGCTGGGCATTCTTGCCATTTTAGGGCGAGCTTGACCGTAGCCTCCCGCTAGGCACCACGAGACCCTCGAAAAGACTGTACCCATTTCCGATGACGGGCCCCGAACCCCCTCCCCTCGCGGACCAAGGCTATAGACCACCGGGCGCGGCGACTATTTCATGCACTGCGCAGGTGGGCATTTGTTGCCGTTTAGGGCAGACTTCTGACCGTAGCCTCCCACTGGGCACCGAGACCCTCGAAAGACTACCGATTTCCGGCGCCCGAGCCCCGCCTCCCCAACCCCCGCGGACCAAAGGCTATAGCCCACCGGCCTCGGCGACTATTTCACGCGCTGCGACGCTGGGTATTACTTGCCATTTTACGGCCGGCTTCTGACCGTAACATCCAACTGGGCACACGAGGACCGTCAAAAAGACTGTACCCATTTCCGATGGCAAGAACCCCCGAACCCCCCTCCCCAACCCCCGCGGACCAAAGGCTATAGCCCACCGGCCTCGGCGACTATTTCACGCGCTGCGCCGCTGGGAATTTCTTGCCATTTTAGGGCAGGCTTCTGACCGTAGCCTCCCACTGGGCACACGAGGACCCTCGAAAAGACTGTACCCATTTCCGACGAGCCCCGACGCCCCTTGACCCCCGCGGACCAAAGGCTATAGCCCACCGGCCTCGGCGACTATTTCACGCGCTGCGCCGCTGGGTATTTCTTGCGATTTTAGGGCAGGCTTCTGACCGTAGCCTCCCACTGGTCACACGAGGACCCTCGAAAAGACTGTACCCATTTCCGACGAGCCCCGAGCGCCCTCCCCCCCGGACCAAAGGCTATAGCCCACGGCCTCGGTGACTATTTCCAGCTGCGCGCTGGGCATTTCTTGCGATTTTAGGGCGGGCTTCTGACCGTAGCCTCCCATTAGGGCACACGAGGACCTTCAAAGTGCCATTTCCAATGCCAACAACCCCGAACCCCCTCCCGATACCCGCGGACCGAGGCTATAGCCGGCCTCGGTGACTATTTCCTGCAGCTGCGCGCTGGGCATTTCTTGCCATTTTAGGGCAGGCTTCTGGCGTAGCCTCCCCGCCCAGGCATCTGAGGACCCTCGAAAACTGTACCCATTTCCGGCCAGGCCCCGAACGCCCCTCCCCCACACCCGCGGACCAACGGCTATAGCCCACCGGGCTTGGAGACTATTTCACGCGCTGCGCCGCTGGGCATTTCTTGCCATTTTAGGGCAGGCTTCTGGCCGTAGCCGCCCAGGCACGAGGACCCTCGAAAAGGCTATGCCATTTCCGATGACGGGCCCCACCTCCCCAGCGCTCGCGGACCAAGGCTATAGCCCACGGCCCAGCGACTATTTCATGCACTGCGCGGTGGGCATTTGTTGCCATTTTAGGGCAGACTTCTGACCGTAGCCTCCCACAGGCACGAGGACCCTCGAAAACTGTACCCATTTCCGGCGCGAGCCCCAGGCGCCTTCAACCCCGCGGACCAAAGGCTATAGCCCACCGGCCTCGGGGACTATTTCACGCGCTGCTCCGCTGGGTATTACTTGCCATTTTACGGCCGGCTTCTGACCGTAACATCCAACTGGGCACACGAGGACCGTCAAAAAGACTGTACCCATTTCCGATGGCAAGAACCCCCCCACCCCCCCCCCCCACCCCCCGGCCCCAAAGCTATAGCCCGCCGGCCGCGGCGACTATTTCACGCGGCGCTGCGACGCGGGTATTGCCCCATTCGGCGGGGCTTTTAGCGGGCACACGAGGACCGTCAAAAAGACTGTACCCATTTCCGATGGCAAGAACCCCCGAACGCCCCACCCCAACCCCGCGGACCAAATGCTATAGCCCGCCGGCCTCGGCGACTATTTCACGCTCTGTGCCGTTTGGCATTTCTTGCCATTTTAGGGCAGGCTTCTGACCGTAGCCTCCCACTGGTCACACGAGGACCCTCGAAAAGACTGTACCCATTTCCGGCAGCCCCCAGCGCCCTCCCGGCCCCGCGGACCGTCTATAGCCCACCGGCCTCGGTGACTATTTCCGCAGCGCTGCGCGCTGGGCATTTCTTGCCATTTTAGGGCAGGCTTCTGGCGTAGCCTCCCCGCGGGCATCTGAGGACCCTCGAGACTGTACCCATTTCCGGCGCCGGGCCCCAGGCGCCCTCCCCAACCCCCGCGGACCAAAGGCTATAGCCCACCGGCCTGGGCGACTATTTCACGCGCTGCGCCCCTGGGCATTTGTTACCATTTTTGGGCAGGCTTCTGGACGTAGCCTCCCACTGGGTACACGAGGACCCTCGAAAAATGCCATTTCGTGCCCGAGCCCCGAACCCCCATCCCCAACCCCCGCGGACCAAAGGCTGTAGCCCACCGGCCCCGGCGACTATTTCGTGCACTGCGCCGGTGGGCATTTCGTGCCATTTTAGGGCAGGCTTCTGACCGTAGCCTCCCACTGGGCACACGAGGACCCTCGAAAAGACTGTACCCATTTCCGATGACCAGAGCCCCCGAACCCCCATCCCCAACCCCCGCGGACCAAAGGCTATAGCCCACCGGCCTCGGTGACTATTTCACGCGCTGCGACGCTGGGCATTACTTGCCAATTTACAGCAGGCTTCTTACCGTAGCGTCCCACTGGGCACGCGAGGACCGTCAAAAAGACTGTACCCATTTCCGATGCCAAGAACCCCCGAATCCCCCTCCCCAACCTCGCGGACCAAAGGCTATAGCCCACCTGCCTCGGCGACTATTTCACGCGCTGCGCCGCTGGGCATTTCTTGCCATTTTTGGGCAGGCTTCTGGACGTAGCCTCCCACTGGTTAAACGAGGACCCTCGAAAAGACTGTACCCATTTATGACACCAGGCGCGAAACTCCCTCATCAACCCCCGCGGACCAAGGGCTATAGCCCACCGGCCTCGGCGACTATTTCATGCGCTCCGCCGCTGGGCATTTCTTGTCATTTTATGGCAGGCTTCTGACCGTAGCCTCCCACTGGGCACACCAGGACCCTCGAAAAGACTGTACCCATTTCTGATGCCCAGAGCCCCCGAACCCCCATCCCCAACCCCCGCGGACCAAAGGCTGTAGCCCACCGGCCCCGGCGACTATTTCGTGCACTGCGCCGGTGGGCATTTCGTGCCATTTTAGGGCAGGCTTCTGACCGTAGCCTCCCAATGGGCACACGAGGACCCTCGAAAAGACTGTACCCATTTCCGATGACCAGAGCCCCCGAACCCCCATCCCCAACCCCCGCGGACCAAAGGCTATAGCCCACCGGCCTCGGTGACTATTTCACGCGCTGCGACGCTGGGCATTACTTGCCAATTTACAGCAGGCTTCTTACCGTAGCGTCCCACTGGGCACGCGAGGACCGTCAAAAAGACTGTACCCATTTCCGATGCCAAGAACCCCCGAATCCCCCTCCCCAACCTCGCGGACCAAAGGCTATAGCCCACCTGCCTCGGCGACTATTTCACGCGCTGCGCCGCTGGGCATTTCTTGCCATTTTTGGGCAGGCTTCTGGACGTAGCCTCCCACTGGGTACACGAGGACCCTCGAAAAGACTGTACCCATTTCTGACATCCAGAGCGCCCGAAACTCCATCATCAACCCTCGCGGACCAAGGGCTATAGCCCACCGGCCTCGGCGACTATTTCATGCGCTCCGCCGCTGGGCATTTCTTGCCATTTTATGGAAGGCTTCTGACTGTAGCCTCCCACTGGGCACACCAAGACCCTCGAAAAGACTTACCCATTTCTGATGCCCAGAGCCCCCGAACCCCCATCCCCAACCCTCGCGGACCAAGGCTGTAGCCCACCGGCCCCGGCGACTATTTCGTGCACTGCGCCGGTGGGCATTTCGTGCCATTTTAGGGCAGGCTTCTGACCGTAGCCTCCCACTGGGCACACGAGGACCCTCGAAAAGACTGTACCCATTTCCGATGACGAGCCACAGAACCCGTCCCAACCCCGCGGAGCCAAGGCTATACCCCACCGGCCTCGGCGACTATTTCCGCAGCTGCGGCGCTGGGCGTACGCCAAATTACAGCGGGCTTCTGACCGTAGCGTCCCAGGCTACGAGGACCCTCGAAAAGCTGTACCCATTTCCGATGACGAGTCCCGAGCCCCATCCCAACCCCCGCGGACCAAAGGCTATAGCCCACCGGCCTCGGCGACTATTTCACGCGCTGCACCGCTGGGCATTTCTTTCCATTTTAGGGCAGGGCTCTGACCGTAGCCTCCCACTGGGCACACTAGGACCCTCGAAAAGACTGTACCCATATCCGATGACCAGAGCCCCCGAACCCCCCTCCCCAACGCTCGCGGACCAAAGGCTATAGCCCACCGGCCCCGGCGACTATTTCATGCACTGCGACGCTGGGCATTACTTGCCAATTTGCAGCAGGCTTCTGACCGTAGCCTCCCACTGGGCACACGAGGACCGTCAAAAAGACTGTACCCATTTCCGACGCCCAGAGCCCCTGAACGCCCCTGCCCAACCCCCGCGGACCAAAGGCTATAGCCCACCGGCCTCGGCGACTATTTCACGCGCTGCGCCGCTGGGCATTTCTTGCCATTTTAGGTCAGGCTTCTGACCGTAGCCTCCCACTGGCCACACGAGGACCCTCAAAAAAACTGTACCCATTTCCGACGCCCAGAGCCCCCGAACCCCCCACCCCATCCCCGCGGACCAAAGGCTATAGCCCGCCGGCCTCGGCGACTATTTCACGCGCTGTGCCGTTAGGCATTTCTTGACATTTTAGGGCAGGCTTCTGACCGTAGCCTCCCACTGGTCACACGAGGACCCTCGAAAAGCCTGTACCCATTTCCGACGCCCAGAGCCCCCGAACGCCACTCCCCAACCCCCGCGGACCAAAGGCTATAGCCCACCGGCCTCGGCGACTATTTCACGCGCTGCGCCGCTGGGCATTTCTTGCGATTTTGGCGCAGGCTTCTGACCGTAGCCTCCCACTGGGCACATGAGGACCCTCGAAAAGACTGTGCCCATTTCCGATGACCAGAGCCCCCGAGCCCCCCTCCCCAACCCCCGCGGACCAAAGGCTATAGCCCGCCGGCCTCGGCGACTATTTCACGCGCTGTGCCGTTAGGCATTTCTTGACATTTTAGGGCAGGCTTCTGACCGTAGCCTCCCACTGGTCACACGAGGACCCTCGAAAAGCCTGTACCCATTTCCGACGCCCAGAGCCCCCGAACGCCACTCCCCAACCCCCGCGGACCAAAGGCTATAGCCCACCGGCCTCGGCGACTATTTCACGCGCTGCGCCGCTTGGTATTTCTTGCGATTTTATTGCAGGCTTCTGACCGTTGCCTCCCACTGGGCACACGAGGACCGTCAAAAAGACTGTACCCATTTCCGATGCCAACAACCCCCGAACCCCCCTCCCCAATACCCGCAGACCAAAGGCTACAGCCCGCCGGCCTCGGCGACAATTTCACGCGCTGCGCCGCTGGGTATTTCTTGCCATTTTAGGGCAGGCTTCTGACCGTAGCCTCCCATGGTCTGCGAGACCCTCAAGACTGTACCCATTTCCGATGCCAAGAACCCCTGAACCCCTCCCGGCCCGCGGACCAAAGGCTATAGCCCACCGGCCTCGGCGACTATTTCACGCGCTGCGCCGCTGGGCATTTCTTGCGATTTTCGCGCAGGCTTCTGACCGTAGCCTCCCACTGGGCACATGAGGACCCTCGAAAAGACTGTGCCCATTTCCGATGACCAGAGCCCCCGAGCCCCCCTCCCCAACCCCTGCGGACCAAAGGCTATAGCCCGCCGGCCTCGGCGACTATTTCACGCGCTGTACCGTTGGGCATTTCTTGCCATTTTAGGGCAGGATTCTGACCGTAGCCTCCCACTGGTCACATGAGGACCCTCGAAAAGACTGTACCCATTTCGGCGGCGGGCCCGAACCCCCTCGCGAACCCCGCGGATTAAAGGATATAGCCCCCCAGCCTCGGCGACTATTTCCTGCGCGCTGGGTATTTCTTGCCATTTTAGGGCGGGCTTCTGACCGTAGCCTCACTGGTCACGCAGGGACCCTCGAAAAGGTACCCATTTCCGGCGGCGAGCATCCGACGCCCTCCCCGGCCCAGCGGACCAAGGCTATAGCCCACCGGCCTCGGCGACTATTTCACGCCTTGCGCGCTGGGTATTTCTTGCCATTTCACGGCGGCGTTCTGACCGTAGCCTCCCAGGCTGCGAGGCCCCTCGAAAAGACTGTACCCATTTCTGATGCCCAGAGCCACCGAAACCCACTCCCCAACCCTCGCGGACCAAAGGCTATAGCCCACCGGCCCCGGCCACTATTTCGTGCACTGCGCCGCTGGGCATTTCTTGCCATTTCACGGCAGCCTTCTGACCGTAGCCTCCCACTGGGCACACGAGGACCCTCGAAAAGACTGTACCCATTTCCGACGGCCAGAGCCCCCGAACGCCCTCCCCAACCCCCGCGGACCAAAGGCTATAGCCCACCGGCCTCGGCGACTATTTCACGCGCTGCGCCGCTGGGTATGTCTTGCCATTTTAGGGCAGGCTTCATAGCCTCCCAGCTGGGCACAAGAGGACCCTCGAAATGGCTGTACCCATTTCCGGCGAGCCCCGAACCCCTACCCCGCGGACCAGGCTATAGCCCGCCCGGCCTCGGCTGACTATTTCCGCAGCTGCGCGCTGGGTATTTCTTGCCATTTAGGGGCAGGCGTCTGACCGTAGCCTCCCACTGGTCACGCAAGGACCCTCGCAAAGACTGTACCCATTTCGTACGGCGGGCCCCAGCGCCCTCCCGGCCCCTGCGGACCAAAGGCTATAGCCCACCGGCCTCGGCGACTATTTCACGCACTGCGCCGCTGGGTATTTCTTGCCATTTCACGGCAGCGTTCTGACCGTAGCCTCCCACTGGGCACACGAGGACCCTCGAAAAGACTGTGCCCATTTCCGACGGGCCCCGAGCGCCCTCCCGACCCCAGCGGACCAGGCTATAGCCCACCCGGCCTCGGCGACTATTTCACGCGCTGCGCGCTGGGTATGTCTTGCCATTTAGGGCAGGCTTGTAGCCTCCTTTGGGCACAAGAGGACCCTCGAACAGACTGTACCCATTTCGGCGGCGAGCCCCGAGCGCCCTCCCCGGCCCCAGCGGACCAAGGCTATAGCCCACCGGCCTCGGCGACTATTTCACGCCTTGCGCTGGCGGTATTTCTTGCCATTTCGCAGCGGTGTTCTGACCGTAGCCTCCCCACTGGGCACCGAGGACCCTCGAAAAGACTATACCCATTTCCGGCGGCGGGCCCCGAGCGCCCTCCCAACCCCGGCGGACCAAGGCTATAGCCCACGGCCTCGGCTGACTATTTCCGCGCTGCGCGCTGGGTATGTCTTGCCATTTAGGGCAGGCTTCTGTTGTAGCCTCCCTTTGGGCACAAGAGGCCCCTCGAAGCAGCTGTACCCATTTCCGAAGGCGAGCCCCGAACCCCTACCCAACCCCGCGGACCAAAGGCTATAGCCGCCCGGCCTCGGCGACTATTTCACAGCGCTGCGCGTATTTCTTGCCATTTTAGGGCGGGCTTCTGACCGTAGCCTCCCCTGGTCACGCGGACCCTCGAAAAGGCATACCCATTTACGGCGGGGCCCCGAGCGCCCTCCCAGCCCCCGCGGACCAAAGGCTATAGCCCACCGGCCTCGGCGACTATTTCACGCACTGCGCCGCTGGGTATTTCTTGCCATTTCATGGCAGCGTTCTGACCGTAGCCTCCCACGGGCACGAGGACCCTCGAAAAGACTGTACCCATTTCCGACGGCCAGAGCCCCCGAACGCCCTCCCAACCCCAGCGGACCAAAGGCTATAGCCCACGGCCTCGGCGACTATTTCCGCTGCGCGCTGGGTATATCTTGCCATTTTAGGGCGGGCTTTGTAGCCTCCTTTGGGCACAAGAGGACCCTCGAAATGACTGTACCCATTTCCGGCGAGCCCCAAAACCCTACCAACCCCAGCGGACCAAAGGCTATAGCCATGCCCGGCCTCGGCGACTATTTCCGCGCTGCGCGCGGGTATTTCTTGCCAGTTTAGGGCAGGCTTCTGACCGTAGCCTCCCTTTGGTCACGCAGGACCCTCGAAAGACTGTACCCATTTCCGTGGCCGGAACCCCGAGCAGCCCTCCCAGCCCCAGCGGACCAAAGGCTATAGCCCACGGCCTCGGCGACTATTTCACGCAGCTGCGCGCGCTGGGTATATCTTGCCATTTTAGGGCAGGCTTCTGTTGTAGCCTCAGCTGGGCACAAGAGGACCCTCGAAGCATGTACCCATTTCCGGCCGAGCCCCGAACCCCTACCCAACCCCCGCGGACCAAAGGCTATAGCCCACCGGCGGCGGCGACTAGTTCGTGCACTTCGCCGGTGTGCATTTCGTGCCATTTTAGGGCGGGCTTACGTGATAGCCTCCGGTGGGCGAGGACCCTCAAAAGCGACTGTCGCATTTTCGGCGGCGAGCCCCCGAACTCCCCTCCCCAACCCTCGCGGAACAAGGGCTATAGCCCAGCGGCCTCGGCAACTATTTCATGCGCTGCGCCGCCGGGCATTTCTTGCCATTTTATGGCAGGCTTCTGACCGTAGCCTCCCACTGGGCACACGAGGACCCTCGGAAAGACTGCACCCATTGAGTGCCCGAGCCCCGAACCCCCTCCATGACCTCGCGGACCAAAGGCTATAGCCCACCGGCCCCGGTGACTATTTCGTGCACTGCGCCGGTGGGCATTTCGTGCCATTTTAGGGCAGGCTTCTCACCGTAGCCTCCCACTGGACACACGAGGACCCTCGAAAAAACTGTACCCATTTCCGACGGCCAGAGCCCCCGAATGCCCTCCCCAACCCCCGCGGACCAAAGGCTATAGCCCACCGGCCTCGGCGACTATTTCATGCGCTGCGCCGCTGGGCATTTCTTGCCATTTTATGGCAGGCTTCTGACCGTAGCCTCCCACTGGGCACACGAGGACCCTCGAAAAGACTGTACCCATTTCTGATGCCCAGAGCCCCCGAAACCCACTTCCCAACCCTCGCGGACCAAAGGCTATAGCCCACCGGCGGCGGCGACTATTTCGTGCACTGCGCCGGTGTGCATTTCGTGCCATTTTAGGGCAGGCTTCTGACCGTAGCCTCCCACTTGGCACACGAGGACCCTCAAAAAGACTGTACCCATTTCCGAGGGCCAGAGCCCCCGAACACCCTCCCCAAACCCCCCTCCCGAACCCCCGTGGCACCGGTCCCGGCCACTATTTCGTGCACTGCGCCGCTGGGCATTTCTTGCCATTTTAGGGCAGGCTTCTGACCGTAGCCTCCCACTGGGCACACGAGGACCCTCGAAGCTTGACCACCCATTTCCGGCGGCAGGCCCCGAACTCCCTCCCCGGCCCCAGCGGAACAGGGCTATAGCCCGGCCTCGGGTACTATTTCATGCGCTGCGGCGCCGGGCATTTCTTGCCATTTATGGCGGGCTTCGACCGTAGCCTCCCACTTTGGGCTACGAGGACCCTCGGAAGACTGCACCATTCTGATGCCCAGGCCCCGAACCCCCTCCCAGCCCTCGCAGACAGGCTATAGCCCACCGGCCCGGCGACTATTTCGTGTGTACTGCGCGGTGGGCATTTCGTGCAATTTTACAGGGCAGGCTTCTCACGTAGCCTCCCATGGACCTGAGGACCTCGAAAAAACTGTACCCATTTCCGGCCGAGCCCCAGATGCCCTCCCCAGCCCCAGCGGACCAGGCTATATCCCACCGGCCTCGGCGGCTATTTCATCGCTGCGCCGCTGGGCATTTCTTGCCATTTTATGGCAGGCTTCTGCCGTAGCCTCCAGCTGGGCATCACGAGGACCCTCGGAAACTGCACCCATTTCGATGCCCAGGCCCCGAACCCCCTCCCCGGCCCCAGCGGAACAGGGCTATACCCCACCGGCCTCGGCGACTATTTCCCACTTGCGCTGGGTATGTCTTGCCATTTTAGGGCAGGCTTCTGACTGTAGCCTCCCACTGGGCACAAGAGGACCCTCGAAACGACTGTACCCATTTCCGACGGCCAGAGCCCCCGAACCCCCTACCCAACCCCCGCGGACCAAAGGCTATAGCCCACCGGCGGCGGCGACTATTTCGTGCACTGCGCCGGTGTGCATTTCGTGCCATTTTAGGGCAGGCTTCTGACAGTAGCCTCCGACTGGGCACACGAGGACCCTCAGACTGCCCATTTCGAGGCGAGCCCCGAACACCCTCCCAAACCCCCTCACGAACCCCGTGGCACGGTCCGGCCCTTCGTGCCTGCGCCGCTGGGCATTTCTTGCCATTTAGGGCAGGCTTGACGATAGCCTCCGGTGGGCACGAGGACCCTCAAAGCAGTACGCATTTCGGCGGACGGGCCCCGAACTCCCCTCCCCAACCCTCGCGGAACAAGGGCTATAGCCCAGCGGCCTCGGCAACTATTTCATGCGCTGCGCCGCCGGGCATTTCTTGCCATTTTATGGCAGGCTTCTGACCGTAGCCTCCCACTGGGCACACGAGGACCCTCGGAAAGACTGCACCCATTTATGATGCCCAGAGCCCCCGAACCCCCCTCCGCAACCCTCGCGGACCAAAGGCTATAGCCCACCGGCCCCGGTGACTATTTCGTGCACTGCGCCGGTGGGCATTTCGTGCCATTTTAGGGCAGGCTTCTCACCGTAGCCTCCCACTGGACACACGAGGACCCTCGAAAAAACTGTACCCATTTCCGACGGCCAGAGCCCCCGAACACCTCCCAGGCCCCCTCCGAACCCCGTGGCACGGTCCGGCCACTATTTCGTGTCTTTGCGCTGGGCATTTCTTGCCATTTTAAGCGCGGGCTTGACCCGTAGCCTCACTGGGCACGAGGACCCTCGAAGCACTGTACCCATTCCGACGGCCAGGCCCCGAACTCCCTCCCGGCCCCAGCGGAACAAGGGCTATAGCCAGCGGCCTCGGCGACTATTTCATCGCTGCGCGCTGGGCATTTCTTGCCATTTTAGCGGGCTTGACCGTAGCCTCCCACTGGGCTACGAGGACCCTCGGAAAGACTGCACCCATTTCGATGCGGGCCCCGAACCCCCTCCCCGACCCTCGCGGAGCAAGGCTATAGCCCACCGGCCCAGCGACTATTTAGTGTACTGCGCGGTGGGCATTTACGTGCAATTTTAGGGCAGGCTTCTCACGTAGCCTCCCCTTTGGATACGAGGACCCTCGAAAGACTGTACCCATTTCCGGCCGGCGAGCCCCGACGCCCTCCCCGGCCCCGCGGACCGAAGGCTATACCCCACCGGCCGCGGCGGACTATTTCGCGCTCGCGCTGGGCATTTCTTGCCATTTTAGGGCAGGCTTCTGACCGTAGCCTCCCACTGGGCACACGAGGACCCTCGAAACGACTGTACCCATTTCCGACGACCAGAGCCCCCGAACTCCCCTCCCCAACCCCCGCGGAACAAGGGCTATAGCCCACCGGCCTCGGCGACTATTTCATGCGCTGCGCCGCTGGGCATTTCTTGCCATTTTATGGCAGGCTTCTGACCGTAGCCTCCCACTGGGCACACGAGGACCGTCAAAAAGACTGTACCCATTTCCGATGCCAAGAGCCCCCGAACCCCCCACCCCAACCCCCGCGGACCAAAGGCTATAGCCCGCCGGCCTCGGTGACTATTTCACGCGCTGCGCCGCTGGGCATTTCTTGCCATTTTGGGGCAGGCTTCTGACCGTAGCCTCCCACTGGGCACACGAGGACCCTCGGAAAGACTGCACCCATTTCTGATGCCCAGAGCCCCCGAACCCCCCTCCCCAACCCTCGCGGAGCAAAGGCTATAGCCCACCGGCCCCGGCGACTATTTCGTGTACTGCGCCGGTGGGCATTTCGTGCAATTTTAGGGCAGGCTTCTCACCGTAGCCTCCCACTGGATACACGAGGACCCTCGAAAAGACTGTACCCATTTCCGGCGGAGCCCCGACGCCCTCCCAGCCCCCGCGGACCAAGGCTATAGCCACGGCCTCGGCGACTATTTCCTTGCGCGCGCTGGGTATTTCTTGCCATTTCTGGCGGGCTTCTGACCGAGCCTCCCCCTGGGCACACGAGGACCCTCGAAAAGACTGTACCCATTTCCGACGGCCAGAGCCCCCGAACCCCCCTCCCCAACCCCCGCGGAACAAGGGCTATACCCCACCGGCCTCGGCGACTATTTCATGCGCTGCGCCGCTGGGCATTTCTTGCCATTTTATGGCAGGCTTCTGACCGTAGCCTCCCACTGGGCACACGAGGACCGTCAAAAAGACTGTACCCATTTCCGATGCCAAGAGCCCCCGAACGCCCTCCCCAACCCGCGCGGACCAAAGGCGATAGCCCGCCCGGCCTCGGTGACTATTTCCGCAGCGCTGCGCGCTGGGCATTTCTTGCCATTTGGGGCAGGCTTCTGCCGTAGCCTCACTGGTCACATGAGGACCCTCGAAAAGACTGTACCCATTTCGGCGGTCAGGAACCCCGAGCGCCCTCCCGGCCAGCGGACTAAAGGCTATATCCACCGGCCTCGGCGACTATTTCCGCAGCTGCGCGCTGGGTATTTCTTGCCATTTTAGGGCAGGCTTCTGATCGTAGCCTCCCCTTTGGGCACAGGACCCTCGAAAGACTGTACCATTTCCGGCGAGCCGGGCCCCTCCCGGCCCCAGCGGACCCGAGTCATAGCCCGCCCGGGCGCGGAGACTCTTCGCGCGCGATCGCCGTGGGACATTTCTTGCCTTTTAGGGGGCCTCGGACCGTAGGCTCCCGAGCGAGGCTACTCAAAGACTAGACCCATTTCCGATGGCGGTCCTAAACCCCTCCGAACCCCGTGGAGCAGACGCTGAGCCCACGGCCTCGGCCCACTATTTCATGCGCTCGCCGGCTGGGCATTTCTTGCCATTTATGGCGGGCTTCTGACCGTAAGCCTCCTTTGGGCACACGAGGACCGTCAAAAAGACTGTACCCATTTCCGATGCCAAGAGCCCCCGAACCCCCCACCCCAACCCCCGCGGACCAAAGGCTATAGCCCGCCGGCCTCGGTGACTATTTCACGCGCTGCGCCGCTGGGCATTTCTTGCCATTTTGGCGCAGGCTTCTGACCGTAGCCTCCCACTGGTCACATGAGGATTCTCGAAAAGACTGTACCCATTTCCGACGGCCAGAGCCCCCGAACGCCCTCCCCAACCCCTGCGGACCAAAGGCTATAGCCCACCGGCCTCGGCGACTATTCCACGCGCTGCGCCGCTGGGTATTTCTTGCCATTTTACGGCAGGCTTCTGACCCTAGCCTCCCACTGGACACACGAGGACCCTCGAAAAAACTGTACCCATTTCCGACGGCCAGAGCCCCCGAATGCCCTCCCCAAACCCCGCGGACCAAACGCTATAGCCCACCGGCCTCGGCGACTATTTCATGCGCTGCGCCGCTGGGCATTTCTTGCCATTTCATGGCAGGCTTCTGACCGTAGCCTCCCACTGGGCACACGAGGACCCTCGAAAAGACTGTACCCATTTCTGATGCCCAGAGCCCCCGAAACCCACTCCCCAACCCTCGCGGACCAAAGGCTATAGCCCACCGGCGCCGGCGACTATTTCGTGCACTGCGCTGGTGTGCATTTCGTGCCATTTTAGGGCAAGCTTCTGACCGGAGCCTCCCACTGGGCACACGAGGACCCTCAAAAAGACTGTACCCATTTCCGACGGCCAGAGCCCCCGAACACCCTCCCAGGCCCCTCCGAACCCGTGGCACGGCCAGCCTTATTTCGTGCACTGCGCCGCTGGGCATTTCTTGCCATTTTAGGGCAGGCTTCTGACCGTAGCCTCCCACTGGGCACACGAGGACCCTCGAAAAGACTGTACCCATTTCCGACGACCAGAGCCCCCGAACTCCCCTCCCCAACCCCCGCGGAACAAGGGCTATAGCCCACCGGGCTCGGCGACTATTTCATGCGCTGCGCCGCTGGGCATTTCTTGCCATTTTATGGCAGGCTTCTGACCGTAGCCTCCCACTGGGCACACGAGGACCCTCGGAAAGACTACACCCATTTCTGATGCCCAGAGCCCCCGAACCCCCCTCCCCAACCCTCGCGGACCAAAGGCTATAGCCCACCGGCCCCGGCGACTATTTCGTGCACTGCGCCGATGGGTATTTCGTGCCATTTTAGGGCAGGCTTCTCACCGTAGCCTCCCACTGGATACACGAGGACCCTCGAAAAGACTGTACCCATTTCCGACGGCCAGAGCCCCCGAACGCCCTCCCCAATCCCCGCGGACCAAAGGCTATAGCCCACCGGCCTCGGCGACTATTTCACGCGCTGCGCCGCTGGGTATTTCTTGCCATTTTACGGCAGGCTTCTGACCCTAGCCTCCCACTGGGCACATGAGGACCCTCGAAAAGACTGTACCCATTTCCGACGGCCAGAGCCCCCGAACCCCCCTCCCCAACCCCCGCGGAACAAGGGCTATACCCCACCGGCCTCAGCGACTATTTCATGCGCTGCGCCGCTGGGAATTTCTTGCCATTTTATGGCAGGCTTCTGGCCGTAGCCTCCCACTGGGCACACGAGGACCCTCGAAAAGACTGTACCATTTCTGATTCCCAGAGCCCCCGAACCCCCCTCCCCAACCCTCGCGGACCAAAGGCTATACCCCACCGGCCCCGGCCACTATTTCGTGCACTGCGCCGCTGGGCATTTCTTGCCATTTTAGGGCAGGCTTCTGACCATAGCCTCCCGCTGGGCACACGAGGACCCTCGAAAAGACTGTACCCATTTCCGACGACCAGAGCCCCCGAACTCCCCTCCCCAACCCCCGCGGAACAAGGGCTATAGCCCACCGGCCTCGGCGACTATTTCATGCGCTGCGCCGCTGGGCATTTCTTGCCATTTTATGGCAGGCTTCTGACCGTAGCCTCCCACTGGGCACACGAGGACCGTCAAAAAGACTGTACCCATTTCCGATGCCAAGAGCCCCCGAACCCCCCACCCCAACCCCCGCGGATCAAAGGCTATAGCCCGCCGGCCTCGGTGACTATTTCACGCGCTGCGCCGCTGGGCATTTCTTGCCATTTTGGGGCAGGCTTCTGACCGTAGCCTCCCACTGGTCACATGAGGACCCTCGAAAAGACTGTACCCATTTCCGACGGTCAGAACCCCCGAACGCCCTCCCCAACCCGCGCGGACCAAAGGCTATATCCCACCGGCCTCGGCGACTATTTCACGCGCTGCGCCGCTGGGTATTTCTTGCCATTTTAGGGCAGGCTTGACGGTAACCTCGCTGGGCTACGAGGACCCTCGAAAAGACTGTACCCATTTTCGACGGCCAGAGCCCCCGAACCCCCTACCCAACCCCCGCGGACCAGAGTCTATAGCCCGCCGGGCTCGGAGACTCTTTCGCGCGATGCGCCGTGGGACATTTCTTGCCTTTTTAGGGCAGGCCTCAGACCGTAGGCTCCCACTGAGCACGCGAGGCAACTCAAAAAACCTAGACCCATTTCCGATGGCCAGAGTCCCCAAACCCCCCTCTGACCGTAGCCTCCCACTAGGCACACGAGAACCCTTGAGAAGACTGTACCCATTTCCGACACCCAGACCCCCCGATCCCCCAACCCCAACCCCCGCGGACCAAAGGCTATAGCCCGCCGGCCTCGGCGCCTATTTCACGCGCTGCGCCGCTGGGGATTTCTTGGTATTTTAGGGCAGGCTTCTGACCGTAGCCTCCCACTGGGCACACAAGGACCCTCGAAAAGACTATAGCCATTTCCGACACCCAAAGCCCCCGAACCCCCCTCATCAACCCCCGCGGACGAAAGACTATAGCCGACCAGTCTCAGTGACTATTTCACGCGCTACGACCCTGGGCATTACTTGCCATTTTAATGCGAGCTTCGGCCGTAGCCTCCCACAGGCACGAGGACCCTCGAAAACCTTTACCCATTTCCGATGCAGGCCCAGAACCCCCGACCCTCGCGGACAAAATGCTGCCAGCCCACGGCCCGGACTATTTAGTGCACTGCGCGGTGGGCATTCGTGCCATTTTAGGGCGGGCTTCGTACCGTAGCCTCCATTAGCCACGAGGACTCTCGAAAAATACCCATTTCCGTCGGCGAGCCCCAGACACCTACCCAACCCCCGTACCAAAGGCTATAGCCACGGGCTTGGAGACTATTGCGCTCCGCCGTGGTACTTTTCTTGCCTTTTAGGCGGGGCTCGACCGCGAGCTCCAGCGAGCACGAGGGTAATCAAAAGACTAGACCCATTTCCGATGGCGAGTCCCAAACCCCCCTCCAGAACCCCGTGGAGCGAGCGCTACAGGCTTGGGCCGTGGCGTCCCACTGGCTACGAGACCCTCGAAAGACTGTACCCATTTCGACACGAGCCTCCTAAACCCCCTCGTCAACCCCAGCGGACTAAGACTATGGCCACGGTCTCGGCGGCTATTTCGCAGCTGCGCGCTAGGCATTTCTTGCCATTTTAGGGCAGGCTTGACCGTAGCCTCCCACTAGGCACGAGGACCGTCGAAGGCATGCCCATTTCGATTCCAAGAGCCCGACCCCCTCCCCGGCCCCAGCGGACCAGGGCTGCAGCCCACCGGCCTCGGCGACTATTTCATCGCTGCGCGCTGAAATTTCTTGCCATTTTATGGCGGGCTTCAGCCATAACCTCCCAGCTACGAGGACCTCGAAAAGACTGACCATTTCTGATTCCCAGGCCCCGAACCCCCCTCCCCAGCCTTGGCGGACCAAAGCTATAGCCCACGGCCCGGTGATTATTTCGTGCACTGCGCGGTGGGCATTCGTGCCATTTTGAGGCAGGCTTCGGCCGTAGCCTGCCCAGGCACGAGGACCCTCGTAAAAAGCGTACCCATTTCCGATGCAGGGCGCCCTCGCCAACCCCAGCGGACCAAGGCTATAGCCCACCGGCCCCGGCGACTATTTCACGCGCTGCGCCGCTGGGCAATTCTTGCGATTTTAAGGCACGCTTCTGTCCGTAGCCTCCCCCTGGGCACACGAGGACCCTCAAAAAGACTCTACCCATTTCCGATGACAAGAGCCCCCGAACCCCCTCCCCGGCCACAGCGGACCAAGGCTATAGCCCACCGGCCTCGGCGACTATTTCCCGCCTTGATCTTGGCGGTATTTCTTTCCATTTTAGGGCAGGCTTCTGACCGTAGCCTCCCCAGGCACCACGAGGACCCTCGAAAAGGCATGCCATTTCCGACCGGGCCCAGGAACCCCTCCCGACCCCGTGGGACCAAAGGCTATAGCCCCACCGGCCGGCGACTATTTCGCCGCTCTGTCGGTGGTATTTCTTGCCATTTAGGGCAGGCCTCTGATCGTGGGCTCGCCGCTGCGCACATGAGGACCGTCGAAAAGCGTGCACTGATTCGCCCGAGCCCCGAACAACCCTCCAACCCATTTCGGCATTTCTTGCCATTTTAGGGCGGGCTTCGGACGTAGCCTCCCCAGGCATCGAGGACCCTCGAAAAGGCTGTACCCGTTTGCGGCCAGTAGCCCCTGCCACCCAGCCCGGCGGACGAGGCTATAGCCCACCGGGCTTGGAGACTATTGGGCTCCGCCCGTGGGACATTTCTTGCCGCACCCAGGCAGCCTCTGACCGTAGGCTCCCGCGAAACCTGCGAGGCTACTCAAAAGGACTGAACCCATTTCCGACGGAGTCCCCAAACCCCCTCCCGAACCCCCGTGGAACAGACGCTATATCCCACCGGCGCCGGCGACTATTTCGTGCGTTGCGCCGCTGGGTATTTCTTGCCATTTTAGGGCAGGCCTCTGACCGTAGCCTCCCACTAGGCACACGAGAAACCTTGAGAAGACTGTACCCATTTCCGACGCCCAGAGCCCCCGATCCCCCCACCCCAACCCCCGCGGACCAAAGGCTATAGCCCGCAGGCCTCGGCGACTATTTCACGCGCTGCGCCGCTGGGCATTTCTTGCCATTTTAGGGCAGGCTTCTGACCGTAGCCTCCCACTCGGCTCACGAGGACCCTCGAAAAGACTATACCCATTTCTGACACCCAGAGCCCCCGAAACCCCCTCATCAACCCCCGCGGACTAAGGACTATAGCCCACCGGCCTCGGCGACTATTTCACCCGCTTCGACGCTGGGCATTACTTGTCATTTTACGGCAGGCTTCGGACCGTAGCCTCCCACTGGGCACACGAGGACCCTCGAAAAGACTGTACCGATTTCCGATGCCAAGAGCCCCCGAACCCCCCTCCCCAACCCTCGCGGACCAAGGGCTATAGCCCACCGGCCTCGGCGACTATTTCATGCGCTGCGCCGCTGGGCATTTCATGCCATTTTATGGCGGGCTTCTGACCGTAGCCTCCCACTGGGCACACAAGGACCGTCGAAAAGACTGTACCCATTTCTGATGCCCAGAGCCCCCGAACCCCCCCCCAACCCTCGCGGACCAAAGGCTATAGCCCACCGGCCCCGGCGACTATTTCGTGCACTGCGCCGGTGGGCATTTCGTGCCATTTTAGGGCAGTCTTCTGACCGTAGCCTCCCACTGGGCACACGAGGACCTTCGAAAAGACTGTACCCATTTCCGATGACCAGAGCCCCCGAACCCCCCTCCCCAACCCCCGCGGACCAAAGGCAATAGCCCACCGGCCTCGGCGACTATTTCACGCGCTGCGACGCTGGGCATTACTTTCCATTTTACGGCAGGCTTCTGACCGTAGCCTCCCCGCTGGTACGAGGACCGTCAAAAGATTGTACCCATTTCCGATGCCAGAACCCCGAACCCCCTCCCAACCCCAGCGGACCGGGTATAGCCTACGGCCTCGGTGACTATTTCCAGCGCTGCGCGCTGGGCATTTCTTGCCATTTTAGGGCGGGCTTCTAACCGTAGCCTCCACCCAGGCACCACGAGGACCCTCAAAAGACTGTACCCATTTCCGGCGCGAGCCCCGAGCGCCCCACCCCCCCAGCGGACCAAAGGCTATAGCCCCCCGGCCTCGGCGACCATTTCCTTGCAGCTGCGCGCATTTCGTACTATTTTAGGGCGGGCTTCTGACCGTAGCCTCCCAGGCACACGAGGACCCTCGAAAGACTGTACCATTTCCGGCGAGCCCCCGAACGCCCTCCCCAACCCCCGCGGACCAAAGGCTATTGCCCACCGGCCTCGGCGACTATTTCACGCGCTGCGCCGCTAGGCATTTCCTGCGATTTTAGGGCAGGCTTCTGACCGTAGCCTCCCACTGGCCATACGAGGACCCTCGAAAAGAGCATGCCCGTTTCGACAGCGAGCCCCGAACCCCCTACCCGGCCCGCGGACCAAACGCTATAGCCCACGGGCAGAACTATTCGCCCGCTCCGCCGTGGGACATTTCTTGCCTTTTAGGGCAGGTCTCTGACCGTGGCTCCCACTGAGCACGCGAGGCTACTCAAAAAGACTAGACCCATTTCCGATGGCCAGAGTCCCCAAACCCCCCGCCCGAACCCCCGTGGAACAGACGCTATAGCCCACCGGCCCCGGCGACGATTTCGTGCGGTGCGCCGCTGGGCATTTCTTGCCATTTTAGGGCAGGCCTCTGACCGTAGCCTCCCAGGCACGAGAACCCTTGAAGACTGTGCCATTTCCGAGCCAGAGCCCCGATCCCCCACCCCGACCCCGCGGACCAAGCGCTATAGCCCGCCCGGCCTCGGCGACTATTTCACCAGCGCTGCGCGCTGGGTATTTCTTGCCATTTAGGGCAGGCTTCTGACCGTAGCCGCTCACTGGGCACACGAGGACCCGCGAAAGACTGTACCCATTTCGACACCACAGGCCCCGAAACCCCTCATCAACCCCGGGACTAAGACTATAGCCCACGGTCTCGGCGACTATTTCCTTCTGACGCTGGGCATTACTTGTCATTTACAGCGAGATTCTGACAGTAGCCTCCCACTGGGCACCACGAGGACCCTCGAAGGACTCTACCATTTACTATGCCCGAGGCCCGAACCACCCTCCCAGCCCGAGGACCAAGGCTATGTGCCCGGCCTCGGCGACTATTTCACGTGCTGCGCCGCTGGGCATTTCTTGCCATTTTAGGGTAGGCTTCTGACCGTAGCCTCCCACTGGGTACACGAGGACCCTCGAAAAGACTGTACCCATTTCCGATGCCAAGAACCCACGAACCCCGCACCCCAACCCCCGCGGAACAAAGGCTATAGCCCACCGGTCTCGGCGACTATTTCACGCGCTGCGCCGCTGGGTATTTCTTGCCATTTTAGAGCAGGCTTCTGACCGTAGCCTCCCACTGGGCACACGAGGACCCTTAAAAAGACTGTACCCATTTCTAACGCCTAAAGCCCCCGAACGCCCTCCCCAACGCCTGCGGACCAAAGGCTATAGGCCACCGGCCCCGGTGACTATTTCACGCACTGCGCCGCTGGGCATTTCTTGCCATTTTGGGGCAGGCCTCTGACTGTAGCCTCCCCCTGGGCACACGAGGACCCTCGAAAAGACTGTACCCATTTCCGATGCCAAGAACCCCCGAACCCCCCACCCCAACCCCCGCGGACCAAAGGCTATAGCCCACCGGCCTCGGCGACTATTTCACGGGCTGCGCCGCTGGGTATTTCTTGCCATTTTAGGGCAGGCTTCTGACCGTAGCTTCCCACTGGGCACACAAGGACACTCGAAAGGATTGTACCCATTTACTATGCCCAGAGCCCCGAACCACCCTCACCAAGCCCGAGGACCAAAGGTTATAGCCCACTGGCCTCGGCGACTATTTCACGTCTTTGCGCGGCTGGGCATTTCTTGCCATTTAGGGCGGGCTTCTGACCGTAGCCCCCCACTGGGCAAACGAGGACCCTCGAAAAAACTGTACCCATTTCCGGCCCAGGCCCCGAGCCTGACCCCGGCCCCCGGACCGAGGCTATAGCCCGCCCGGCCTCGGCGACCATTTCGCAGCTGCGCGCGCATTTCGTGCCTATTTTGGGGAGCTTCTGACCGTAGCCTCCCACTGGGCACACGAGGACCCTCAAAAATACTGTACCCATTTCCGCCGAGCCCCGAGCGCCCTCCCAGCGCTGCGGACCAAAGGCTATAGCCCACGGCCTCGGCGACTATTTCGCAGCGCTGCGCGCTAGGCATTTCCTGCGATTTTGGGCAGGCTTCGGCTGTAGCCTCCCCGACCATCGAGGACCCTCGAAAAAGGCTGTACCCGTTCGACAGCGGGCCCCGAACCCCTACCCGGCCCCCGGACCAAAGGCTATAGCCCACGGGCTTGAGACTATTCGCCCGCTCGCGTGGGACATTTCTTGCCTTTTTAGGGCAGGTCTCTGACCGTAGGCTCCCACTGAGCACACGAGGCTACTCAAAAAGACTAGACCCATTTCCGATGGCCAGAGTCCCCAAACCCCCCTCCCGAACCCCCGTGGAACAGTCGCTATAGCCCACCGGCCCTGGCGACTATTTCGTGCGTTGCGCCGCTGGGCATTTCTTGCCATTTTAGGGCAAACCTCTGATCGTAGCCTCCCACCAGGCACACGAGAACCCTTGAGAAGACTGTACCCATTTCCGAGCCAGGCCCCGATCCCCCACCCCAACCCCGCGGACCGCGCTATAGCCCGCCCGGCCTCGGCGTGACTATTTCACGCAGCGCTGCGCGCTGGGTATTTCTTGCCATTTAGGGCGGGCTTGACCGTAGCCTCCCTGGGCACCACGAGGACCCGAAAGACTGTACCCATTCGACACACAGGCCCCGAAACCCCCTCATCAACCCCCGGGGACGAACGTCTATAGCCCACCGGTCTCGGCGACTATTTCACGCGCTACGACGCTGGGCATTACTTGTCATTTACAGCGAGATTACGGCCGTAGCCTCCCACTGGGCACACGAGGACCCTCGAAAGGACTGTACCCATTTACTATGCCCAGAGCCCCGAACCACCCTCCCCAAGCCCGAGGACCAAAGGCTATAGCCCACTGGCCTCGGCGACTATTTCACGTGCTGCGCCGCTGGGCATTTCTTGCCATTTTAGGGCAGGCCTCTGACCGTAGACTCCCCTTTGGGTACGAGGACCCTCGAAAAGGCTGTACCCATTTCGATGCCAGAACCCACGAACCCCCTTTTGACCCCAGCGGAACAAGGCTATAGCCCACGGTCTCGGCGACTATTTCCACCTTTGCGCCGCTGGGTATTTCTTGCCATTTTAGAGCAGGCTTCTGACCGTAGCCTCCCACTGGGCACACGAGGACCCTTAAAAAGACTGTACCCATTTCTAACGCCTAAAGCCCCCGAACGCCCTCCCCAACGCCTGCGGACCAAAGGCTATAGGCCACCGGCCCCGGTGACTATTTCACGCACTGCGCCGCTGGGCATTTCTTGCCATGTTGGGGCGAGCCTCGGTAGCCTCCCACTGGGCACGAGGACCCTCGAAAAGACTGTACCCATTTCCGATGCCCAGAACCCCCGAAACCCCCACCCCAACCCCCGCGGACCAAAGGCTATAGCCCACCGGCCTCGGCGACTATTTCACGCACAGCGCCGCTGGGTATTTCTTGCCATTTTAGGGCAGGCTTCTGACCGTAGCTTCCCACTGGGCACACTAGGACCCTCGAAAAGACTGTACCCATTTCCGATGCCCAGAACCCCCGAACCCCCCACCCCAAGCCGAGGACCGAGTTATAGCCGCGGCCTCGGCGACTATTTCACGTGCTGCGCGCTGGGCATTTCTTGCCATTTTAGGGGCAGGCTTGACCGTAGCCTCCCACAGGCACACGAGGACCCTCAAAAGACTGTACCCATTTCCGGCCAGAGCCCCAGGCGCCCCCAACCCCCGCGGACCAAAGGCTATAGCCCGCCGGCCTCGGCGACCATTTCACGCGCTGCGCCGCAGGGCATTTCGTACTATTTTAGGGGAGCTTCTGACCGTAGCCTCCCACTGGGCACACGAGGACCCTCAGGCTGTGCACCCATTTCCGGCGCGAGCCCCGAGCGCCCTCCCCAGCGCTGCGGACCAAGGCTATAGCCCACGGCCTCGGCGGACTATTTCAGCAGCGCCGCTAGGCATTTCCTGCGATTTTAGGGCAGGCTTCTGACTGTAGCCTCCCACTGACCATACGAGGACCCTCGAAAAGGCATGCCGTTTCGACAGCGAGCCCCGAACCCCTGACCCCGGCCCCGGACCAAAGGCTATAGCCACGGGCTTGGAACTATTCGCCCGCTCCGCCGTGGGACATTTCTTGCCTTTTAGGGCAGGTCTCTGACCGTGGCTCCCACCCAGGCTACTCAAAAAGACTAGACCCATTTCCAATGGCCAGAGTCCCCAAACCCCCCTCCCGAACCCCCGTGGAACAGTCGCTATAGCCCACCGGCCCTGGCGACTATTTCGTGCGTTGCGCCACTGGGCATTTCTTGCCATTTTAGGGCAAGCCTCTGATCGTAGCCTCCCACCAGGCACACGAGAACCCTTGAGAAGACTGTACCCATTTCCAAAGCCCAGAGCCCCCGGTCCCCCACCCCGCGGACCGCGCCTATAGCCCGCCGGCCTCGGCGACTATTTCACGCGCTGCGCCGCTGGGCATTTCTTGCCATTTTAGGGCAGGCTTCTGACCGTAGCCTCCCACTGGGCACACGAGGACCCTCGAAAAGACTGTACCCATTTCTGACACCCAGAGCCCCCGAAACCCCCTCATCAACCCCCGGGGACTAAAGACTATAGCCCACCGGTCTCGGCGACTATTTCACGCGCTACGACGCTGGGCATTACTTGTCATTTTACGGCAGGCTTCTGACCGTAGCCTCCCACTGGGCACACGAGGACCCTCGAAAGGACTGTACCCATTTACTATGCCCAGAGCCCCGAACCACCCTCCCCAAGCCCGAGGACCAAAGGCTATAGCCCACTGGCCTCGGCGACTATTTCACGTGCTGCGCCGCTGGGCATTTCTTGCCATTTTAGGGTAGGCTTCTGACCGTAGCCTCCCACTGGGCACACGAGGACCCTCGAAAAGACTGTACCCATTTCCGATGCCAAGAACCCCCGAACCCCGCACCCCAACCCCCGCGGACCAAAGGCTATAGCCCACCGGTCTCGGCGACTATTTCACGCGCTGCGCCGCTGGGTATTTCTTGCCATTTTAGGGCAGGCTTCTGACCGTAGCCTCCTTTGGCACCGAGGACCCTCGAAAGACTGTACCCATTTCTGCGCCTAAAGCCCCGAACCCCCTCCCCAACCCCCGGACCCAAGGCTATAGGCCACGGCCCGGCGACTATTTCACTGCTGCGGCTGGGCATTTCTTGCCATTTAGGGCAGGCCTCTGACCGTAGCCTCCCACTGGGCACACGAGGACCCTCGAAAAGACTGTACCCATTTCCGATGCCAAGAACCCCCGAACCCCCCACCCCAACCCCCGCGGACCAAAGGCTATAGCCCACCGGCCTCGGCGACTATTTCACGCGCTGCGCCGCTGGGTATTTCTTGCCATTTTAGGGCAGGCTTCTAAAGGCCGTGGCTTCATTTTGGCGACCTTGACCTTTTCGAAAGGATTGTACCCATTTACTATGCCCAGAGCCCCGAACCACCCTCACCAAGCCCGAGGACCAAAGGTTATAGCCCACTGGCCTCGGCGACTATTTCACGTGCTGCGCCGCTGGGCATTTCTTGCCATTTTAGGGTAAGCTTCTGACCATAGCCTCCCACTGGGCACACGAGGACCCTCGAAAAGACTGCACCCATTTCCGATGCCAAGAACCCCCGAACCCCGCACCCCAACCCCCGCGGACCAAAGGCTATAGCCCACCGGTCTCGGCGACTATTTCACGCGCTGCGCCGCTGGGTATTTCTTGCCATTTTAGGGCAGGCTTCTGGCCGTAGCCTCCCTCTGGGCACACGAGGACCCTTAAAAAGACTGTACCCATTTCCGACGCCCAGAGCCCCCGAACCCCCCTCCCCAACCCTCGCGGACCAAAGGCTATATCCCACCGGCCCCGGCGACAATTTCGTGCACTGCGCCGCTGGGCATTTCGCGCCATTTTAGGGCAGGCTTCTGACCGTAGCCTCCCACTGGGTACACGAGGACCCTCGAAAGGACTGTACCCATTTACTATGCCCAGAGCCCCGAACCGCCCTCCCCAAGCCCGAGAACCAAAGGCTATAGCCCACTGGCCTCGGTGACTATTTCACGTGCTGCGCCGCTGGGCATTTCTTGCCATTTTAGGGTAGGCTTCTGACCGTAGCCTCCCAGGCACCACGAGGACCCTCGAAAAGACTGCCATTTCCGATGCCAGAACCCCGAACCCTTTTGACCCCAGCGGACCAAAGGCTATAGCCCACGGTCTCGGCGACTATTTCGCAGCTGCGCGCTAGGTATTTCTTGCCATTTTAGGGCGGGCTTGACCGTAGCCTCCCCTGGGCACCACGAGGACCACTGAAAAGCGTACCCATTTCAAACGCCTAGAGCCCCCGATCCCCCCTCCCCAACCCCTGCGGACCAAAGGCTATAGGCCACCGGCCCCGGTGACTATTTCACGCGCTGCGCCGCTGGGCATTTCTTGCCATTTTCGGGCGGGCCTCGACGTACCTCCCACAGTTACGAGGACCCTCGAAAAGCATGCCCGTTTCCGATGCCAGAACCCCGAACCCCGACCCAACCCCAGCGGTCCCAAGGCTATAGCCCACCGGCCACGGCGACTATTTCCGCGCTGCGCGTTGGGTATTTCTTGCCATTTAGGGCGGGCTTCTGACCGTGGCTTCCCCAGGCAGGCACAAGGACCCTCAAGCGGATTGTACCCATTTACTATGCGGAACCCGAACCACCCTCACCAAGCCCGAGGACCAAAGGTTATAGCCCACTGGCCTCGGCGACTATTTCACGTCTTCTTGTTGCTGAGCATTTCTTGCCATTTAGGGTGAGCTTCTGACCATAGCCTCCCACCCACCACGAGGACCCTCGAAAAGGCATGTACCCATTTCCGAGGCCAAGAACCCCAAACCCGCTTTTGACCCCAGCGGACCAAAGGCTATAGCCCACGGTCTCGGCGATTATTTCACGCTGCGCCCGCTGGGTATTTCTTGCCATTTTAGGGCGGGCTTCAACCGTAGCCTCCCCAGGCACACGAGGACCCTCAGGCTGTACCCATTTCTGCGCCTAAAGCCCCGAACCCCCTCCCAACCCCCGGACCAAGGCTATAGCCCACCGGCCTCGTGACTATTTCACGCGCTGCGCCTCGGGTATTTCTTGCCATTGTAGGCGGGGCTTCGGCCGTAGCTTCCCAGGCACACAAAGACCCTCGAAAAGGCACCCATTTCCGACCCCAGGCCCCGGACCCCCCTCCCAGCCCCAGCGGACCAGGCTATAGTCTACCGGCCTCGGCGACTTTTTCTCGCTGCATCGCTGGTTATTTCTTTCCATTTAGAGGCGGGGCCTGTGGTAGCCTCCCAGGCACACGAGGACCCTCAAAAGGCTGTACCATTTCTAGCGCCTAGAGTCCCGAACCCCCTCCCCAACCCCGCGGACCAAAGGCTATAGGCCACGAGGCCCGGTGACTATTTCACGCGCTTGCGCAGGCATTTCTTGCCATTTTAGGGCGGGGCCTCGACGTAGCCTCCCCAGGCTACGAGGACCCTCGAGGACTGTGCCATTTCCGATGCCTAGAACCCCCGAACCCCCCACCCCAACCCCCGCGGACCAAACGCTATAGCCCACCGGCCTCGGCGACTATTTCACGCGCTGCGCCGCTGGGTATTTCTTGCCATTTTAGGGCAGGCTTCTGACCGTAGCTTCCCACTGGGAACACAAGGACCCTCGAAAGGACTGTACCCATTTACTATGCCCAGAGACCCGAACCACACTCACCAAGCCCGAGGACCCAGGTTATAGCCCGCGGCCTCGGCGACTATTTCACGTCTTTGCGCGCTGGGCATTTCTTGCCTTTTTAGGGTAGGCTTCTGACCGTAGCCTCATGGGCTGCGAGGACCCTCGAAAAGACTGTACCCATTTCCGATGCCAGAACCCCGAACCCCCCACCTGCCCCAGCGGACCAGCGCTATAGCCCACCGGCCTCGGCGACTATTTCGCACCTTGCTGCGCTGGGTATTTCTTGCTATTTTAGGGCAGGCTTCTGGCGTAACTTCCAGGCACACAGGACCCTCGAAAAGACTGTACCCATTTCCGACCCCATGGCCCCAGGCCCCCTCCCGGCCCGTGGACCAGGCTATAGCCCACGGTCTCGGCGACTATTTCACAGCTGCTCCGCTGGGTATTTCTTGCCATTTAGGGGCAGGCTTGACCGTAGCCTCCCGCAGGCTACGAGGACCCTCAAAAATGTACCCATTTCGGCGCCCGGGCCCCGAACCCCCTCCCAGCCCCAGCGGACCAGCTATAGCCACCGGCCTCGGCGACTATTTCAGCGCAAGCGCCGATGGTATTTCTTGCAATTTTAGGGCAGGATTCTGACCGTAGCTTCCAGGCACCAATGACCCTCGAAAGGACTGTACCCATTTCCGATGCCAAGAACCCCGAACCCCCCGACCCTGCGGACCAAAGGCTATAGCCCACCGGTCTCGGCGACTATTTCACGCGCTGCGCCGCTGGGTATTTCTTGCCATTTTAGGGCAGGCTTCTGACCGTAGCCTCCCACTGGGCAGACGAGGACCCTCAAAAAGACTGTACCCATTTCTGACGCCCAGAGCCCCCGAATCCCCCTCCCCAACCCCCGCGGACCAAAGGCTATAGCCCACCGGCCTCGGCGACTATTTCAAGCGCTGCGCCGCTGGGTATTTCTTGCCATTTTAGGGCAGGCTTCTGACCGTAGCTTCCCACTGGGCACACAAGGACCCTCGAAAAGACTGTACCCATTTCCGACCCCCAGAGCCCCAGACCCCCTCCCGGCCCCGTGGACCAAAGGCTATAGCCCACCGGTCTCGGCGACTATTTCACGCGCTGCGCGGCTGGTATTTTCTTGCCATTTTAGGGCCGGCTTAGGACCGTAGCCTCCCCACTGGGCACCGAGGACCCTCAAAAGCTGTACCCATTTCGCGCCCGAACCCCGAACCCCCTCCCAACCCCCGGACCAAGGCTATAGCCCACCGGCCTCGGCGACTATTTCACCAGCGCCGCTGGTAATTTCTTGCCATTTTAGGCGGGATTCTGACCGTAACTTCCCAGGCACTGAGGACCCTCGAAAAGACTGTACCCATTTCCGATCCCCAGAGCCCCAGAACCCCCCTCCCCAACCCCCGCGGACCACAGGCTATAGCCAACAGGCCTCGTCGACTATTTCCGCATTGCGCGCGGTATTTCTTGCCATTGTAGGGCGGGCTTGACCGTGGCTTCCATTTTGGGCACACAAGGACCCTCGAAAATCTGTGCCATTTCAGGCCCAGGCCCCGGACCCCCTCCCGAACCCCGTGGAGCAAAGGCTATAGCCTACCGGCCTCGACGACCTGTTCGCGCGCTGCATCGCTGGTTTTTTGTTGCCATTTTAGGGAAGGCCTCGACGTAGCCTCTCCCAGGCACAGGGACCCTCAGGCTGTGCCCATTTCTGCGCCTAGAGCCCCGAACCCCCTCCCAAACCCCGCGGACCAGGCTATGGGCCACCGGCCCGGTGGACTATTTCACGCAGCTGCGCGCTGGGCATTTCTTGCCATTTAAGGCGGGCCTCGGCCGTAGCCTCCCCACAGGCACGAGACCCTCGAAAAGACTGCCATTTCCGATGCCAGAACCCCGAACCCCCACCCCGGCCCCAGCGGACCAAGGCTATAGCCCACGGCCTCGGCGGCTATTTCAGCGCTGGCTGGGTATTTCTTGCCATTTTAGGGCAGGCTTCTGACCTTAGCTTCCCACTGGGCACACAAGGACCCTCGAAAGGATTGTACCCATTTACTATGCCCAGAACCCCGAACCACCCTCACCAAGCCCAAGGACCAAAGGTTATAGGCCACTGGCCTCGGCGACTATTTCACGTGCTGCGCTGCTGGGCATTTCTTGCCATTTTAGGGTACGCTTCTGACCATAGCCTCCCGCGGGCACGAGGACCCTCAAAGACTGTACCCATTTGCGCCTAGGTCCCGAACCCCCTCCCCCCCGCGGACCCACGGCTATAGGCCACCGGCGGTGACTATTTCACGCTTGTTGCGCGCGGTATTTCTTGCCATTGTAGGCGGGGCTTGGCCGTGGCTTCCCTTTGGGCGAACAAGGACCCTCAAAGGCTGCCATTTCGATGCACGAACCCCGCACCCCAACCCCCGCGGACCAAAGGCTATAGCCCACCGGTCTCGGCGACTATTTCACGCGCTGCGCCGCTGGGTATTTCTTGCCATTTTAGGGCAGGCTTCTGACCGTAGCCTCCCACTGGGCACACGAGGACCCTCAAAAAGACTGTACCCATTTCTGACGCCCAGAGCCCCCGAACCCCCCTCCCCAACCCCCGCGGACCAAAGGCTATAGCCCACCGGCCTCGGCGACTATTTCACGCGCTGCGCCGCTGGGTATTTCTTGCCATTTTAGGGCAGGCTTCTGACCGTAGCTTCCCACTGGGCACACAAGGACCCTCGAAAAACATGCCATTTCCTACCCCCATGGCCCCAGACCCCCTCCCCCCCGTGGACCAAGGCTATAGCCCACGGTCTCGGCGACTATTTCAGCCTTGCGCTGCGCTGGGTATTTCTTGCCATTTTGGGGCAGGCTTGACCGTAGCCTCCCACTGGGCACGAGGACCCTCAGGCTGTACCCATTCGGCGCCCAGGCCCCGAACCCCCTCCCGACCCCAGCGGACCAAGGCTATAGCCACCGGCCTCGGCGACTATTTCACCGCAGCTGCGCGCGGTATTTCTTGCCATTGTAGAGGCGGGCTTGACCGTGGCTTCCCGGGCAGACAAGGACCCTCGAAAAACTGTACCCATTTCCGACCCCAGGCCCAGACCCCCTCCCAGGCCCCGTGGAGCAAAGGCTATAGCCTACACGCCTCGGCGACTTTTTGGCCTGCTGGTTATTTGTTGCCATTTTAGGAAGGCCTCGTGGCCGTAGCCTCCAGGCACCACGAGGACCCTCAAAAGGCATGCCATTTCTAGCGCCTAGAGCCCCAGAACCCCCTCCCCAAACCCGCGGACCAAGGCTATAGGCCACCGGCCCGGTGACTATTTCGCAGCTGCTGCGCTGGGCATTTCTTGCCATTTTAGGCAGGCCTCGGCCGTAGCCTCCCCAGGCTACGAGGACCCTCGAAAAGGCTGTGCCATTTCCGTGCCAGAACCCCCGAACCCCCCACCCCGCGGACCAGCGCTATAGCCCACGGCCTCGGCGACTATTTCACCTTGTTGCGCTTGTTGGTATTTCTTGCCATTTTAGGGGCGACTTCTGACGTAGCTTCACTTGGGAACACAAGGACCCTCGAAAGGACTGTACCCATTTACTATGCAGGCCCGAACCACCCTCACCCGAGGGACCAAGGTTATAGCCCAGCCTCGGCGACTGCCTATTTCACGTCTTTGCGCGCTGGGCATTTCTTGCCATTTAGGGTGGGCTTCTGACCATAGCCTCCACTAGGCACGAGGACCCTCCAAAAGACTGTACCCATTTCCGATGCCAAGAACCCCAGACCCGCTTTTGACCCAGCGGACCAGGCTATAGCCCACGGTCTCGGCGACTATTTCAGCTGCGCTGGGTATTTCTTGCCATTTAGGGCAGGCTTCGTAGTAGCCTCCCATTGGGCACACGAGGACCCTCAAAAGGCATGCCCATTTCGGCGCCCAGGCCCCGAACCCCCACTGACCCCAGCGGACCAAAGGCTATAGCCCACCGGCCTCGGCGACTATTTCATGCGCTGCGCGCTGGTATTTCTTGCTATTTTGAGGGCGGGCTTCGTAGCTTCCCACTGGGCACACAAGGACCCTCGAAAAGACTGTACCCATTTCCGACCCCCAGAGCCCCAGACCCCCCCTCCCCAACCCCCGTGGACCAAAGGCTATAGCCCACCGGTCTCGGCGACTATTTCACGCGCTGCGCCGCTGGGTATTTCTTGCCATTTTAGGGCAGGCTTCTGACCGTAGCCTCCCACTGGGCACACGAGGACCCTCAAAAAGACTGTACCCATTTATAACGCCCAGAGCCCCCGAACCCCCCTCCCAGCCCCAGCGGACCAAGGCTATAGCCCACCGGCCTCGGCGACTATTTCACGCCAGCGCGCTGAGTATTTCTTGCCATTTAGGGCGATTCTGACCGTAGCTTCCCAGGCACACAATGACCCTCGAAAGGCATGCCCATTTCCGACCCCAGGCCCCGAACCTCCCCGACCCTCGCGGACCAAAGGCTATAGCCACGGCCCAGCGACAATTTCGTGCACTGCGCCCTTTGGGCATTTCGTGCCATTTTAGGCGGGCTTCGACCGTAACCTCACCCAGGCACGAGGACCCTCAAAAGCTGTACCCATTTTGGCCTTGAGCCCCGAACCCCCTCACAACCCCCAGCGGACCCAAGGCTATAGCCCACCGGCCTCGGCGACTATTTCCTTGTGACTGCGCGCGGGTATTTCTTGCCATTGTAGGCGGGCTTCGACCGTGGCTTCCCAGCGAGACCCTCGAAAAGCTGTACCCATTCCGACCCCCAGGCCCGGACCCCCTCCCAAACCCCGTGGAGCAAAGGCTATAGCCTACCGGCCTCGGCAAACTTTTCATGTGCATCGTGGCTGGTTATTTGTTGCCATTTTGGGAAGGCCTCGACCGTAGCCTCCCAGCAGGCACCGAGACCCTCAATTGTGCCATTTCTGCGCCTAGAGCCCCAGAACCCCCTCCCAAACCCAGCGGACCAAAGGCTGAGCCACCGGCCCGGTGACTATTTCACCAGCTGCGCGGCTGGGCATTTCTTGCCATTTTAGGGCAGGCCTCGACCGTAGCCTCCCCACAGGCACTGCGAGGACCTCGAAAAGACTGGCACCCATTTCGATGCAGAACCCCGAACCCCCACCCAACCCCAGCGGACCAGGCTATAGCCCACCGGCCTCGGCGACTATTTCACCTTGTTGCGCGGCTGGGTATTTCTTGCCATTTAGGGGCTTGGGCTTGACCGTAACTTCCTTTGGGCACCACAGGACCCTCGAAATGATTGTGCCCATTACTATGCCGGGCGAACCACCCTCCACAACCCAAGGACCCAGAAAGGTTATAGGCCCTTGGCCTCGGCGACTATTTCACGTGCTTTGCTTGCTGTGGGCATTTCTTGCCATTTTGGGAGTGCAGCTGACCATAGCCTCCCAGCAGGCTACGAGGACCCTCTAAGGCATGCCCATTTCCGAGGCCAAGAACCCCGAACCCCCTTTTGACCCCGTGGACCCGAGGCTATAGCCCAGGTCTCGGCGACTATTTTCACCTTGACTGCGCGCTGAGTATTGGGTATTCTTGCCATTTTAGGGCGGGGCTTGACCGTAGTAACCTCCCCTGGGCACACGAGGACCCTCGAAAGACTGTACCATTTCCTAACGCAGGCCCCGGAACCCCCTCCCCCAATCCCGGACCAAGGCTATGGGCCACCGGCCCGGTCACTGTTCACCAGCCTGCGCTTGGGCATTTCTTGCCATTTAAAGGCGGGCCTCGACCGTAACCTCCCACAGGCACCACGAGGACCCTCGAAAAAGGCGTACCCATTTCGATGCCAAGAACCCCGAACCCCACCCAGCCGGACCAAAGGCTATAGCCCACCCGGCCTCGGCGACTATTTCACGCTGCGCTGGGTATTTCTTGCCATTTTAGGGCGGGCTTCTGGCCAAGTACCTTCCCCTTTAGGCACACAAGGACCTCGAAAAGGGTACATGCCCATTACTATGCCCGAGCCGAACCACCCTCACCAAGCCCGAGGACCCAAAGGTTATAGCCCAGCCTTGGCCTCATTGGCACCGGTGACTATTTCACGTCTCTTTGCGCCGGTGGGCATTTCTTGCCATTTTAGGGTAGGCTTCTGACCATAGCCTTCCATTGGGCACACGAGGACCCTCGAAAAGACTGTACCCATTTCGGATGCCAGAACCCCGCACCCCAACCCCCGCGGACCAAAGGCTATAGCCCACCGGTCTCGGCGACTATTTCACGCGCTGCGCCGCTGGGTATTTCTTGCCATTTTAGGGCAGGCTTCTGACCGTAGCCTCCCAATGGGCACACGAGGACCCTCAAAAAGACTGTACCCATTTCTGACGCCCAGAGCCCCCGAACCGCCCTCCCTAACCCTCGCGGAACAAAGGCTATAGCCCACCGGCCCCGGCGACAATTTCGTGCACTGCGCCGCTGGGCATTTCGTGCCATTTTAGGGCAGGCTTCTGACCGTAGCCTCCCACTGGGTACACGAGGACCCTCGACAGGACTGTACCCATTTACTATGCCCAGAGCCCCGAACCCCCCTCCCCAAGCCCGAGAACCAAAGGCTATAGCCCACTGGCCTCGGCGACTATTTCACGTGCTGCGCCGCTGGGCATTTCGTGCCATTTTAGGGCAGGCTTCTGACCGTAGCCTCCCACTGGGTACACGAGGACCCTCGACAGGACTGTACCCATTTACTATGCCCAGAGCCCCGAACCCCCCTCCCCAACCCCCGCGGACCAAAGGCTATAGCCCACCGGCCTCGGCGACTATTTCACGCGCTGCGCCGCTGGGTATTTCTTGCCATTTTAGGGCAGGCCTCTGACCGTAGCTTCCCACTGCGCACACGAGGACCGTCGAAAAGACTGTGCCTATTTCCGACGCCCAGAGCCCCCGAACCCCCCTCCCCAACCCTCGCGGACCAAAGGCTATAGCCCACCGGCCCCGGCGACTATTTCGTGCACTGCGCCGCTGGGCATTTCGTGCCATTTTAGGGCAGGCTTCTGACCGTAGCCTCCCACTGGGTACACGAGGACCCTCGAAAGGACTGTACCCATTTACTATGCCCAGAGCCCCGAACCCCCCTCCCCAAGCCCGAGAACCAAAGGCTATAGCCCACTGGCCTCGGCGACTATTTCACGTGCTGCGCCGCTGGGCATTTCTTGCCATTTTAGGGTAGGCTTCTGACCGTAGCCTCCCACTGGGCACACGAGGACCCTCGAAAAGACTGTACCCATTTCCGATGCCCAGAACCCCCGAACCCCCCACCCCAACCCCCGCGGACCAAAGGCTATAGCCCACCGGCCTCGGCGACTATTTCACGCGCTGCGCCGCTGGGTATTTCTTGCCATTTTAGGGCAGGCTTCTGACCGTAGCTTCCCACTGGGCACACGAGGACCCTCGAAAAGACTGTACCCATTTCCGACCCCCAGAGCCCCAGACCCCCCCTCCCCAACCCCCGTGGACCAAAGGCTATAGCCCACCGGCCTCGACGACTATTTCGCGCGCTGCATCGCTGGGTATTTCTTGCCATTTTAGGGCAGGCCTCTGACCGTAGCTTCCCACTGCGCACACGAGGACCGTCGAAAAGACTGTGCCTATTTCCGACGTACAGAGCCCCCGAACCCCCCTCCTCAACCCTCGCGGACCAAAGGCTATAGCCCACCGGCCCCGACGACTATTTCGTGCACTGCGCCGCTGGGCATTTCGTGCCATTTTAGGGCAGGCTTCTGACCGTAGCCTCCCACTGGGTACACGAGGACCCTCGAAAGGACTGTACCCATTTACTATGCCCAGAGCCCCGAACCCCCTCCCCAAGCCCGAGAACCAAAGGCTATAGCCCACTGGCCTCGGCGACTATTTCACGTTCTGCGCCGCTGGGCATTTCTTTCCATTTTAGGGTAGGCTTCTGACCGTAGCGTCCCACTGGGCACACGAGGAACCTTGAAAAGACTGTACCCATTTCCGATGCCAAGAACCCCCGAACCCCGCACCCCAACCCCCGCGGACCAAAGGCTATAGCCCACCGGCCTCGGCGACTATTTCACGTGCTGCGCCGCTAGGCATTTCTTGTCATCTTGGGGCAGGCCTCTGACCGTAGCCTCCCACTGGGCAGACAAGGACCGTCAAAAAGACTGTACCCATTTCCAACGAGTAGAGCCCCCGAACCCTCCTCCGCAATCCCCGCGGACCAAAGGCTATAGCCCGCCGGCCTCGACGACTATTTCACGCGCTGCGCCACTGGGCATTTCTTGTCATTTTAGGGTAGGCCTCTGACCGTAGCCTCCCACTGGGCAAACGAGGACCCTGGAAAAGACTGTACCCATTTCCGACGGCCAGAGCCCCCGAACCCCCTACCCAACCCCCGCGGACCAAAGGCTATAGCCCACCGGGCTCGGAGACTTTTTCGCGCGCTGCGCCGTGGGACATTTCTTACCTTTTTAGGGCAGGCCTCAGACCGTAGCCCTCCACATGGTTACACGAGGAGCCTCAAAAAGACTGTACCCATTTCCGACGCCCAGAGCCCCCGAGCCCCCCTCCCCAACCCCCGCGGACCAAAGGCTATAGGCCAGCGGCCTCGGTGACTATTTTACGCGCTTCGCCACAGGGCATTTCTTGCCATTTTAGGGCAGGCTTCTGACCGTAACCTCCCACTGGGCACACGAGGACCGTCGAAAAGACTGTACCCATTTCCGGCGCCCAGATACCCCGAACGCCCCTCCCCAACCCCCGCGGACCAAAGGCTATAGCCCACCGGCCTCGGCGACTATTTCACGCGCTGCACTGTGGGACATTTCTTGCCTTTTTAGGGCAGGCCTCAGACCGCAGGCTCCCACCGAGCACGCGAGGCTACTCAAAAAGACTAGACCCATTTCCGATGGCCAGAGTCCCCAAACCCCCCTCCCGAACCCCCGTGGAACAGACGCTATAGCCCACCGGGCCCGGCGACTATTTCGTGCACTGCACCGCTGGGCTTTTCTTTCCATTTGAGGGCAGGTCTCTGACCGTAACCTCCCACTGGGCACACGAGAACCCTTGAAAAGACTGTACCCATTTCCGCTGGGCATGTCTTTCCATTTTAGGGCAGGTCTCTGACCGTAACCTCCCACTGGGCAAACGAGGACCCTCGAAAAAAATGAACCCATTTTCGACGGCCAGAGCCACCGAACCCCCTACCCAACCCCCGCGGACCAAAGGCTATAGCCCGCCGGCGTCGGCGACTATTTCACGCGCTGCGCCGCTTGGCATTTCTTGCCATTTTAGGGCTTGCCTCTGACCGTAGCCTCCCACTGGGCACACGAGGACCCTCGAAAAGACTGTACCCAATTCCGACACAGGCCCCGACGCCCTCCCAGCCCCAGCGGACCGAAGGCTATAGCCCACCGGCCTCGGCGACTTTTTCAGCTGCGCGCTGGGCATTCTTGCCATTTTGGGGCAGGCCTCTAACCGTAGCCTCCACTGGGTACGAGGACCGTCGAAAAAGCTGTACCCATTTCCGGCGACCAGAACCCCGAAACCCCCTCCGCCCGGGGACCAGGCTATAGCCCACCGGCCTCGGCGACTATTTGCGCTGCGCGCTGGGCGTACTTGCCATTTACGGCGTACTTGACCGTAGCCTCCCCGGGCATACAAGGGCCTTTCGAAAGAAAAGACTGTACCCAGTTGCGATGATCAGAGCCCCCCAAAACCCCACCCCCACCCCGCGAACCAAGGCTATAGCCCACGGCCTCGGTGACTATTTCAGCTGCAGCTGGGCATTTCTTGCCATTTTAGGTCAGGCTTCTGACCGTAGCCTCTCTGGGCACCGAGGACACTCGAAAAGACTGTACCCATTTCCGACGACCAGAGCCCCTAAACCCCGCCCCAACCCCCGGGGACCAAATGCTAATGCCCACCAGTCTCGGCTACTATTTGACGCGCTGCGCCGCTTGGTATTACTTGCCATTTCTGACGGGCCTCGACCGTAACCTCCCTTTGGGCACCGAGGACCCTCAAAATCATGCCCATTTCCGATGACGAGCCCCTAAACCCCTCCCAGCCCCGGACCAAAGAATATAGCCAACCGGCCACCGGGACTATATGTGCGCGCTGGGCATTACTTGCCATTTTAAGGCGGGCCTCGGCCGTAGCATCACCCAGGCACCACGAGGACCTTGAAAATTCTGTACCCATTTCCGATGGAGAACCCCGAAACCCCTCCCACCCCGCGGACCAAAGGCTGTAGCCCACGGCCTCGGAGACTATTACGTGCTGCGCGCTGGGCATTTCTTGTCATTTCGAGGCAGGCCTCGTGGTAGCCTCCCCAGGCACGAGGACCCTCGAAAAGACTGCCATTTCCACACCCGAGTCCCCGAGCGCCCTCTCCGACCCCAGAACCAAGGATATAGCCCACCGGCCTCGGCGACTATTTCACGTGCTGCGCCGCTGGACATTTCTTGCCATTTTAGGGCAGGCCTTTGACCGTAGCCTCCCACTGGGCACACGAGGACCCTCGAAAAAGGCTGTACCCATTTCCGGGCCCGGAACCCCGACGCCCCTCCCAACCCCAGCGGACCAGGCTATAGCCCACCGGCCTCGGCGACTATTTCCGCGCTGCGCGCTGGGCATGTCTTGCCATTTTAGGGCGGGCTTGACCGTAGCCTCCCCTTTGGGCTGCGAGGACCCTCGAAAAGACTGTACCCATTTCCGACGACCAAAACCCCCAAAACCCCGGCCCCAACCCCCGCGGGCCAAAGGCGATAGCCCACCGGCCGCGGGGACTATTTGACGGGCCGTGCCGCGGGGCATTTCTTGTCATTCGGGCAGGCCTCGCCGTAGCCTCAGCCCAGGCTACGAGGTCCCTCGAAAAGGCATACCCATTTCCGGCCCTCCCCAACCCGCGGACCAAAGGCTATACCCCACCGGCCTCGGCGACTATTTGACGCGCTGCGCCGCTGGGCATTACTTGCCATATTAGGGCAGGCCTCTGACCGTAGCCTCCCACTGGGCACAGGAGGACCCTCGAAAATAATGTACCAATTTCCGACGACCAGAGCCCCCGAAAACCCCGCCCCCACCCCCCCGGACCCAAGGCGATATCCCCACGGCCTCGGCGACTATTTCCCGCTGCGCGCTGGCCATTCTTGCCATTTAAGGTCGGGCTTCTGACCGTAGCCTCCCAGGCACCACGAGACCCTCGAAAATACTGTACCCATTTCCGGCGACGAGCCCCTAAACCCCTCCCAGCCCGCGGACCAAAGGCTATAGCCCACCGGCCTCGGCGACTATTTGACGCGCTGCGCCGCTTGGTATTACTTGCCATTTTACGGCAGGCCTCTGACCGTAGCCTCCCACTGGGCACACGAGGACCCTCGAAAATACTGTACCCATTTCCGATGACCAGAGCCCCCTAAACCCCCTCCCCAACCCCCGCGGACCAAAGAATATAGCCTACCGGCCTCGGCGACTATATGACGCGCTGCGCCGCTGGGCATTACTTGCCATTTTAGGGCAGGCCTCTGACCGTAGCCTCCCACTGGGCACACGAGGACCCTCGAAAATTCTGTACCCATTTCCGATGACCAGAACCCCCGAAACCCCCTCCCCAACCCCCGCGGACCAAAGGCTGTAGCCCACCGGCCTCGGAGACTATTTCACGTCTTTGCGCTGAGCATTTCTTGTCATTTGAGGCAGGCCTCGACCGTAGCCTCCCACTTGGGCACCACGAGGACCCTCGAAAAGACTGTACCCATTTCCCACCCGAGTCCCCGAGCGCCCCTCTCCAGCCCCGAACCAAGGATATAGCCCACGGCCTCGGCGACTATTTCCGCGCTGCGCGCTGGACATTCTTGCCATTTAGGCGGGCCTTTGACCGTAGCCTCCCCCTGGGCAGACGAGGACACTCGAAAAGACTGTACACATTTCCGAGGCCCAGAACCCCGACGCCCTCCCAACCCAGCGGACCAGGCTATAGCCCAGTCCTCGGCGACTATTTCACGCTGCGCGCTGGGCATGTCTTGCCATTTTAGGGGCGGGGCTTCTGACCGTAGCCTCCCCATGGGCTACGAGGACCCTCGAAAGACTGTACCCATTTCCGGCGACCAAAACCCCAAAACCCGTCCCAACCCCCGCGGACCAAAGGCTATAGCCACCGGCCTCGGTGACTATTTCACGTCTTTGTGCCGCTGGGCATTTCTTGTCATTTAGGGCAGGCCTCGTAGTAGCCTCAGCCCAGGCACGAGGGTCCCTCGAAAAAGCTGTACCCATTTCCGGCGCCTCCCAGCCCCGGACCAAAGGCTATACCCCACCGGCCTCGGCGACTATTTGACGCGCTACGCCGCTGGGCATTACTTGCCATATTAGGGCAGGCCTCTGACCGTAGCCTCCCACTGGGCACAGGAGGACCCTCGAAAATAATGTACCAATTTCCGACGACCAGAGCCCCCTAAACCCCCTCCCCAACCCCCGCGGACCAAAGGCTATAGCCCAACGGCCTCGGCGACTATTTCACGCGCTGCGCCGCTGGCCATTTCTTGCCATTTTAGGTCAGGCTTCTGACCGTAGCCTCCCACTGGGCACACGAGGACCCTCGAAAAGACTGTACCCATTTCCGGCGGCAGGCCCTAAGCCCCTCCCCAGCCCCGCGGCCCAAAGGCTATAGCCCACCGGCCTCTGTGTCTTTTTGACGCTCTGCGCCGCTTGGTATTACTGGCCATTTCTGGCGGGCCTCGACCGTAAGCCTCCCAGGCACACGAGGACCCTCGAAAATCTGCCCATTTCCGATGACGAGGCCCCCAAAAACCCCTCCCAGCCCCAGCGGACCAAGGCTATAGCCCTACCGGCCTCGGCGACTATATAGCTGCGCGCTGGGCATTACTTGCCATTTAGGGCAGGCCTGGACCGTAGCCTCCCACTGGGTACGAGGACCCTCGAAAATTCTGTACCCATTTCCGATGGCGAAACCCCTCCCGGCCCCAGCGGACCAAAGGCTAGCCCACCGGCCTCGAGACTATTTCACGTGCTGCGCGCTGGGCATTTCTTGTCATTTCAGGCGGGCCTCGACCGTAGCCTCCCAGGCACGAGGACCCTCGAAAAGACTGTGCCATTTCCCACCGAGTCCCGACGCCCCTCTCCAACCCCCGCGAACCAAAGGATATAGCCCACCGGCCTCGGCGACTATTTCGCAGCTGCGCTGGACATTTCTTGCCATTTTAGGGCAGGCCTTTGACCGTAGCCTCCCACTGGGCACACGAGGACCCTCGAAAAGACTGTACCCATTTCCGACGACCAGAACCCCCGAAACCCCGTCCACAACCCCCGCGGACCAAAGGCTATAGCCCACCGGCCTCGGTGACTATTTCACGTCTTTGTGCGCTGGGCATTTCTTGTCATTTCAGGCGGGCCTCGACCGTAGCCTCAGCCCAGGCACACGAGGACCCTCGAAAAGACTGTACCCATTTCCGACGCCCCTCCCCAACCCCCGCGGACCAAAGGCTATACCCCACCGGCCTCGGCGACTATTTGACGCGCTGCGCCGCTGGGCATTACTTGCCATATTAGGGCAGGCCTCTGACCGTAGCCTCCCAGCGAGCAGGACCCTCTGAAATAATGTACCAATTTCCGGCGACGAGCCCCTAAACCCCTCCCAACCCCAGCGGACCAGGCTATAGCCCGGCCTCGGCGACTATTTCGCTGCGCGCTGGCCATTTCTTGCCATTTTAGGGCGGGGCTTCTGACCGTAGCCTACCCGCTGCACCACGAGGACCCTAGAAAGACACTACCCATTCACAGCTATCAGGCCCCGAAACCCCTCCCGGCCCCGTGGACCAAGGGCTATAGCCCACCGGCCTCGGCGACTATTTCAAGCGCTGAACCGCTGGGCATTTCTTGCCATTTTAGGCCAGGCTTCTGACCGTAGCTTCCCCCTGGGCACACGAAGACCCTAGAAAAGACTGTACCCATTTCCGACGCCCAGAGCCCCAGAACTTCCCTCCCCAACCCCCGCGGACCAAAGGCTATAGCCCACCGGCCTCGGCGATTGTTTCACGCGCTGCGCCGCTGTGCATTTCTTGCCATTTTAGGGCAGCCTCTGACCGTAGCCTCCCACTGGGCACACGAGGACCCTCGAAAAGACTGTACTCATTTTCGACGACCAGAGCCCCCTAAACCACCTCCCCAAACCCCGCGGACCAAAGGCTATAGCCCACCGGCCTCGGTCACTATTTCACGCGCTGCGCCGCTGTGTATTTTTTGCCATTTTAGGGCAGGCCTCTGTCCGTAGCGTCCCACTGGGCACACGAGGACCCTCGAAAGCGTACCCATTTCCGTGAGCAGGCCCCGAACACCCCTCCCGGCCCCAGCGGACCAAAGGCTATAGCCCGGCCTCGGCGACTATTTCACGCTGCGCTGGGCATTTCTTGCCATTTAGGTCGGGGCTTCGACCGTAGCCTCCACCCAGGCACGAGGACCATCGAAAAACTGTACCCATTTCCGTGACGAGCCCCTAAACCCCTCCCGACCCCGCGGACCGATGCTATAGCCCACGGCCTCGGCGACTATTTGCTGCGCGCTTTGTATTACTTGCCATTTTAGGGCAGGCCTCGACCGTAGCCTCCCAGGCACACGAGGACCCTCAATCATGTACCCATTTCCGATGACGAGCCCCTGAAACCCCTCCCGGACCCAGCGGACCAAAGGCTATAGCCTACCGGCCTCGGCGACTATATGACGCGCTGCGCCGCTGGGCATTACTTGCCATTTAGGGTGAGCCTCTGACCGTAGCCTCCACAGGCACCACCGGACCCTCGAAAATTCTGTACCCATTTCCGATGAGAACCCCGAAACCCCTCCCAGCCCCAGCGGACCAAAGGCTATAGCCACCGGCCTCGGAGACTATTTCACGTGCTGCGCGCTGGGCATTTCTTGTCATTTCAGGGGCAGGCCTCGGCCGTAGCCTCCCAGGCATCGAGGACCCTCGAAAAGACTGTACCCATTTCCGACACGAGTCCCGACGCCCTCTCCAGCCCCGCGAACCAAGGATATAGCCCACCGGCCGCCGCGACTATTTCAGCTGCGCGCTGGACATTTCTTGCCATTTTAGGGCGGGCCTTTGACCGTAGCCTCACTGGGGAACGAGGACCCTCGAAAGACTGTACCCATTTCCGGCGAACCCCGACCCGTCCCCAACCCCGCGGACCAGGCTATAGCCCACGGCCTCGGTGACTATTTCACGTGCTGCGCGTGCATTTCTTGTCATTTCAGGGCAGGCCTCTGACCGTAGCCTCAGCCCAGGCACGAGACCCTCGAAAAGACTGTACCCATTTCCGACGCCCCTCCCCAACCCCCGCGGACCAAAGGCTATAGCCCACCGGCCTCGGCGATTGTTTCACGCGCTGCGCCGCTGTGCATTTCTTGCCATTTTAGGGCAGCCTCTGACCGTAGCCTCCCACTGGGCACACGAGGACCCTCGAAAAGACTGTACTCATTTTCGACGACCAGAGCCCCCTAAACCACCTCCCCAAACCCCGCGGACCAAAGGCTATAGCCCACCGGCCTCGGAGACTATTTCACGTGCTGTGCCGCTGGGCATTTCTTGTCATTTCAGGGCAGGCCTCTGACCGTAGCCTCCCACTGGGCACACGAGGACCCTCGAAAAGACTGTACCCATTTCCCACACCCAGAGTCCCCGAACGCCCCTCTCCAACCCCCGCGAACCAAAGGATATAGCCCACCGGCCTCGGCGACTATTTCACGCGCTGCGCCGCTGGACATTTCTTGCCATTTTAGGGCAGGCCTTTGACCGTAGCCTCCCACTGGGCACACGAGGACCCTCGAAAAGACTGTACCCATTTCCGAGGCCCAGAACCCCCGAACGCCCCTCCCCAACCCCCGCGGACCAAAGGCTATAGCCCACCGTCCTCGGCGACTATTTCACGCGCTGCGCCGCTGGGCATGTCTTGCCATTTTAGGGCAGGCTTCTGACCGTAGCCTCCCACTGGGCACACGAGGACCCTCGAAAAGACTGTACCCATTTCCGACGACCAGAACCCCCGAAACCCCGTCCACAACCCCCGCGGACCAAAGGCTATAGCCCACCGGCCTCGGTGACTATTTCACGTGCTGTGCCGCTGGGCATTTCTTGTCATTTCAGGGCAGGCCTCTGACCGTAGCCTCCAACTGGGCACACGAGGTCCCTCGAAAAGACTGTACCCATTTCCGACGCCCCTCCCCAACCCCCGCGGACCAAAGGCTATACCCCACCGGCCTCGGCGACTATTTGACGCGCTGCGCCGCTGGGCATTACTTGCCATATTAGGGCAGGCCTCTGACCGTAGCCTCCCACTGGGCACAGGAGGACCCTCGAAAATAATGTACCAATTTCCGACGACCAGAGCCCCCTAAACCCCCTCCCCAACCCCCGCGGACCAAAGGCTATAGCCCAACGGCCTCGGCGACTATTTCACGCGCTGCGCCGCTGGCCATTTCTTGCCATTTTAGGGCAGGCTTCTGACCGTAGCCTCCCACTGGGCACACGAGGACCCTCGAAAAGACTGTACCCATTTCCGACGGCAGGCCCCTGGCCCCCTCCCAACCCAGCGGACCAAAGGCTATAGCCCACGGCCTCGGCGACTATTTGCGCTGCGCGCTTGGTATTACTTGCCATTTCTGGCGGGCCTCGTACCGTAGCCTCCCATGGGCACCACGAGGACCCTCGAATCATGCCATTTCCGATGACCAGAGCCCCCAAAACCCCCACCCCAACCCCCGCGGACCAAAGGCTATAGCCTACCGGCCTCGGCGACTATATGACGCGCTGCGCCGCTGGGCATTACTTGCCATTTTAGGGCAGGCCTCTGACCGTAGCCTCCCACTGGGCACACGAGGACCCTCGAAAATTCTGTACCCATTTCCGATGACCAGAACCCCCGAAACCCCCTCCCCAACCCCCGCGGACCAAAGGCTGTAGCCCACCGGCCTCGGAGACTATTTCACGTGCTGCGCCGCTGGGCATTTCTTGTCATTTCAGGGCAGGCCTCTGACCGTAGCCTCCCACTGGGCACACGAGGACCCTCGAAAAGACTGTACCCATTTCCGACACCCAGAGTCCCCGAACGCCCCTCTCCAACCCCCGCGAACCAAAGGATATAGCCCACCGGCCTCGGCGACTATTTCACGCGCTGCGCCGCTGGACATTTCTTGCCATTTTAGGGCAGGCCTTTGACCGTAGCCTCCCACTGGGCACACGAGGACCCTCGAAAAGACTGTACCCATTTCCGGCAGGAACCCCGTAACCCCGTCCCAAACCCCCGCGGACCAAAGGCTATAGCCCACCGGCCTCGGTGACTATTTCACGTGCTTTGTGCGCTGGGCATTTCTTGTCATTTCAGGCAGGCCTCGTACCGTAGCCTCAACCAGGCACCGAGGACCCTCGAAAAGACTGTACCCATTTCCGGCGCCCTCCCAACCCCAGCGGACCAGGCTATACCCACCGGCCTCGGCGACTATTTGTGCTGCGCGCTGGGCATTCTTGCCATATTAGGCGGGCCTCGACCGTAGCCTCCCCCAGGCACGAGGACCCTCGAAAATAATGTACCAATTTCGGACGAGCAGAGCCCCCTAAACCCGTCCCCAACCCCGCGGACCAAATGCTATAGCCCAGCGGCCTCGGCGACTATTTCACGCTGCGCTGGCCATTTCTTGCCATTTTAGGGCGGGCTTGACCGTAGCCTACCCATGGGCACCACGAGGACCTAGAAAGACACTACCCATTCACGGCTATCAGGCCCGAAACCCCCTCCCCAACCCCGTGGACCAGGGCTATAGCCCACCGGCCTCGGCGACTGTTTCAAGCGCTGAGCCGCTGGGCATTTCTTGCCATTTAGGCGGGAACTTCGACCGTAGCTTCCCCCAGGCACCACGAAGACCCTAGAAAAGGCTGCCATTTCGGCGAGCCCGAACTTCCTCCCCAACCCCGCGGACCAAAGGCTATAGCCCACGGCCTCGGCGATTGTTTCACGAGCTGCGCTTGTTGTGCATTCTTGCCATTTAGGGCAGCCTCGACCGTAGCCTCCCAGGCACCACGAGGACCCTCGAAAAGGCTGTACTCATTTTCGGCGACCAGGCCCTAAACCACCTCCCAACCCCGCGGACCAAAGGCTATAGCCACCGGCCTCGGTCACTATTTCACAGCTGCGCGCTGTGTATTTTTGCCATTTAGGGCAGGCCTCTGTCGTAGCCGTCCCACTGGGCACGAGGACCCTCGAAAAGGCTGTACCCATTTCCGGCGAGCCCCGAACACCTCCCAACCCCGCGGACCAAGGCTATAGCCCGGCCTCGGCGACTATTTCCGTGCTGCGCTGGGCATTTCTTGCCATTTTAGGTCAGGCTTTGACCGTAGCCTCAGCTGGGCACGAGGACCATCGAAAAGACTGTACCCATTTCCGGCGACAGGCCCCTAAACCCCCTCCCAACCCCCGGACCGTGCTATAGCCCACGGCCTCGGCGACTATTTGTGCTGCGCGCTTGGTATTCTTGCCATTTTAAGGCAGGCCTCGACCGTAGCCTCCCACTAGGCACCGAGGACCCTCGAAAATCATGCCCATTTCCGATGACGAGCCCTAAACCCCTCCCGACCCCGCGGACCAAAGGCTATAGCCTACCGGCCTCGGCGACTATATTTCAGCTGCGCGCGCTGGGCATTTCTTGCCATTTTAGGGTGAGCCTCGACCGTAGCCTCCCAGGCTACGAGGACCCTCGAAAATTCTGTACCCATTTCGATGACGGAACCCCCGGCCCCCTCCCCAACCCCCGCGGACCAAAGGCTGTAGCCCACCGGCCTCGGAGACTATTTCACGTGCTGCGCCGCTGGGCATTTCTTGTCATTTCAGGGCAGGCCTCTGACCGTAGCCTCCCACTGGGCATACGAGGACCCTCGAAAAGACTGTACCCATTTCCGACACCCAGAGTCCCCGAACGCCCCTCTCCAACCCCCGCGAACCAAAGGATATAGCCCACCGGCCTCGGCGACTATTTCACGCGCTGCGCCGCTGGACATTTCTTGCCATTTTAGGGCAGGCCTTTGACCGTAGCCTCCCACTGGGAACACGAGGACCCTCGAAAAGACTGTACCCATTTCCGACGCCCAGAACCCCCGAAACCCCGTCCCCAACCCCCGCGGACCAAAGGCTATAGCCCACCGGCCTCGGTGACTATTTCACGTGCTGCGCCGCTGGGCATTTCTTGTCATTTCAGGGCAGGCCTCTGACCGTAGCCTCCAACGGGGCACACGAGGACCCTCGAAAAGACTGTACCCATTTCCGACGCCCCTCCCCAACCCCCGCGGACCAAAGGCTATAGCCCACCGGCCTCGGCGATTGTTTCACGAGCTGCGCCGCTGTGCATTTCTTGCCATTTTAGGGCAGCCTCTGACCGTAGCCTCCCACTGGGCACACGAGGACCCTCGAAAAGACTGTACTCATTTTCGACGACCAGAGCCCCCTAAACCACCTCCCCAAACCCCGCGGACCAAAGGCTATAGCCCACCGGCCTCGGTCACTATTTCACGCGCTGCGCCGCTGTGTATTTTTTGCCATTTTAGGGCAGGCCTGCACGTGGCGTCCCACCCAGGCTGCGATGACCCTCAAAAACTGTACCCATTTCCGGCGGAGCCCCGAACACCTCCCGGCCCCGCGGACCAAAGGCTATAGCCCAGCGGCCTCGGCGACTATTTCACGCGCTGCAACGCTGGGCATTTCTTGCCATTTTAGGTCAGGCTTCTGACCGTAGCCTCAGCCCAGGCACGAGGACCATCGAAAGGCATACCCATTTCCGGCGGGCCCCTAAACCCCCTCCCCAACCCCCGCGGACCAAAGGCTATAGCCCACCGGCCTCGGCGACTATTTGACGCGCTGCGCCGCTGGGCATTACTTGCCATTTTAGGGCAGGCCTCTGACCGTAGCCTCCCACTGGGCACACGAGGACCCTCGAAAATACTGTACCCATTTCCGATGACCAGAGCCCCCTAAACCCCCTCCCCAACCCCCGCGGACCAAAGGCTATAGCCTACCGGCCTCGGCGACTATATGACGCGCTGCGCCGCTGGGCATTACTTGCCATTTTAGGGCAGGCCTCTGACCGTAGCCTCCCACTGGGCACACGAGGACCCTCGAAAATTCTGTACCCATTTCCGATGACCAGAACCCCCGAAACCCCCTCCCCAACCCCCGCGGACCAAAGGCTGTAGCCCACCGGCCTCAGAGACTATTTCACGTGCTGCGCCGCTGGGCATTTCTTGTCATTTCAGGCGGGCCTCGGACCGCAGCCTCCCCAGGCATCGAGGACCCTCGAAAAGACTGTACCCATTTCCGACACCCAGAGTCCCCGAACGCCCCTCTCCAACCCCCGCGAACCAAAGGATATAGCCCACCGGCCTCGGCGACTATTTCACGCGCTGCGCCGCTGGACATTTCTTGCCATTTTAGGGCAGGCCTTTGACCGTAGCCTCCCACTGGGAACACGAGGACCCTCGAAAAGACTGTACCCATTTCCGACGCTCCTCCCCAACCCCCGCGGACCAAAGGCTATAGCCCACCGGCCTCGGTGACTATTTCACGTGCTGCGCCGCTGGGCATTTCTTGTCATTTCAGGGCAGGCCTCTGACCGTAGCCTCCAACTGGGCACACGAGGACCCTCGAAAAGACTGTACCCATTTCCGACGCCCCTCCCCAACCCCCGCGGACCAAAGGCTATACCCCACCGGCCTCGGCGACTATTTGACGCGCTGCGCCGCTGGGCATTACTTGCCATATTAGGGCAGGCCTCTGACCGTAGCCTCCCACTGGGCACACGAGGACCCTCGAAAATAATGTACCAATTTCCGACGACCAGAGCCCCCTAAACCCCCTCCCCAACCCCCGCGGACCAAAGGCTATAGCCAGCGGCGGCTATTTCGCGCTGCGCGCTGGCCATTTCTTGCCATTTTAGGCGGGGCTTCGACCGTAGCCTGCCCAGGCTGCGAGGACCCTAGAAAAGACACTACCCATTCCTGACTACCAGAGCCCCCGAAACCCCCTCCCCAACCCCCGTGGACCAAGGGCTATAGCCCACCGGCCTCGGCGACTATTTCAAGCGCTGAACCGCTGGGCATTTCTTGCCATTTTAGGCCAGGCTTCTGACCGTAGCTTCCCCCTGGGCACACGAAGACCCTAGAAAAGACTGTACCCATTTCCGACGCCCAGAGCCCCAGAACTTCCTCCCAACCCCACGCGGACCAAAGGCTATAGCCCACCGGCTTCGGCGATTGTTTCACGCGCTGCGCCGCTGTGCATTTCTTGCCATTTTAGGGCAGCCTCTGACCGTAGCCTCCCACTGGGCACACGAGGACCCTCGAAAAGACTGTACCCATTTCCGACGACCAGAGCCCCCTAAACCGCCTCCCCAACCCCCGCGGACCAAAGGCTATAGCCCACCGGCCTCGGCGACTATATGACGCGCTGCGCCGCTGGGCATTACTTGCCATTTTAGGGCAGGCCTCTGACCGTAGCCTCCCACTGGGCACACGAGGACCCTCGAAAATTCTGTACCCATTTCCGATGACCAGAACCCCCGAAACCCCCTCCCCAACCCCCGCGGACCAAAGGCTGTAGCCCACCGGCCTCGGAGACTATTTCACGTGCTGCGCCGCTGGGCATTTCTTGTCATTTCAGGGCAGGCCTCTGACCGTAGCCTCCCACTGGGCATACGAGGACCCTCGAAAAGACTGTACCCATTTCCGACACCCAGAGTCCCCGAACGCCCCTCTCCAACCCCCGCGAACCAAAGGATATAGCCCACCGGCCTCGGCGACTATTTCACGCGCTGCGCCGCTGGACATTTCTTGCCATTTTAGGGCAGGCCTTTGACCGTAGCCTCCCACTGGGAACACGAGGACCCTCGAAAAGACTGTACCCATTTCCGACGCCCAGAACCCCCGAAACCCCGTCCCCAACCCCCGCGGACCAAAGGCTATAGCCCACCGGCCTCGGTGACTATTTCACGTGCTGCGCCGCTCGGCATTTCTTGTCATTTCAGGGCAGGCCTCTGACCGTAGCCTCATACGGGGCACACGAGGACCCTCGAAAAGACTGTACCCATTTCCGACGCCCCTCCCCAACCCCCGCGGACCAAAGGCTATACCCCACCGGCCTCGGCGACTATTTGACGCGCTGCGCCGCTGGGCATTACTTGCCTTATTAGGGCAGGCCTCTGACCGTCGCCTCCCCAGGCACCACGAGGACCCTCGAAAATAATGTACCAATTTCCGGCGACCGGGCCCCTAAACCCCTCCCGACCCCAGCGGACCAGGCTATAGCCCAGCTCGGCGACTATTTCCCAGCTGCGCGCTGGCCATTTCTTGCCATTTTAGGGCAGGCTTGACCGTAGCCTGCTGGGCACACGAGGACCCTGAAAAGACACTACCCATTCGACTACGGGCCGAAACCCCTCCCAACCCCGTGGACCAGGGCTATAGCCCACCGGCCTCGGCGACTATTCAGGCTGAACCGCTGGGCATTTCTTGCCATTTTAGGCGGGCTTCGACGTAGCTTCCCCAGGCACCACGAAGACCCTAGAAAGACTGTGCCATTTCCGGAGCCCCGAACTTCCTCCCCAACCCCGCGGACCAAGGCTATAGCCCACCGGCCGGCGATTGTTTCACGCAGCGCTGCGCGCTGTGCATTTCTTGCCATTTTAGGGCAGCCTCGACCGTAGCCTCCCCTGAGCTGCGAGGACCCTCGAAAAGACTGTACTCATTTTCGACGACCAGAGCCCCCTAAACCACCTCCCCAAACCCCGCGGACCAAAGGCTATAGCCCACCGGCCTCGGTCACTATTTCACGCGCTGCGCCGCTGTGTATTTTTTGCCATTTTAGGGCAGGCCTCTGTCCGTAGCGTCCCACTGGGCACACGAGGACCCTCCAAAAGACTGTACCCATTTCCGACGACCAGAGCCCCCGAAACCCCCTCCCCAACCCCCGCGGACCAAAGGCTATAGCCCACCGGCCTCGGTGACTATTTCCCGCGCTGCGCCGCTGGGCATTTCTTGCCATTTTAGGGCAGGCCTCTGACCGTAGCCTCCCACTGGGTACACGAGGACCCTCGAAAAGACTGTACCCATTTCCGACGGCCAGAGCCCCCGAAACACCTTCCCCAACCCCCGCGGACCAAAGGCTGTAGCCCACCGGCCTCGGCGACTATTTGACGCGCTGCGCCGCTTGGCATTTCTTGCCATTTTAGGGCAGGCTTCTGACCGTAGCCTCCCACGGGGCACACGAGGACCCTCGAAAAGACTGTACCCATTTCCGACGCTCCTCCCCAACCCCCGCGGACCAAAGGGTATAGCCCACCGGCCTCGGCGACTATTCCACCCGCTGCGCCGCTGGGTATTTCTTGCCATTTTAGGTTAGGCCCTGACCGTAGCCTCCCACTGGGCACGCGAGGACCCTCGAAAAGACTGTACCCATTTCCGACAGCCAGAGCCCCCGAACGCCCCTCCCCAACCCCCGCGGACCAAAGGCTATAGCCCAGCGGCCTCGGCGACTATTTCACGCGCCGCGCCGCTGGACATTTCTTGCCATTTTAGGGCAGGCTTCTGACCGTAGCCTCCCACTGGGCACACGAGGACCCTCGAAAAGACTGTACCCATTTCTGATGACCAGATTCCCCGAAACCCCCTCCCCAACCCCCGCGGACCAAAGGCTATAGCCCACCGGCCTCGGTGACTATTTCACGTGCTGCGCCGCTGGGCATTTTTTGCCATTTTAGGGCGGGCCTCTGACCGTAGCCTCCCACTGGGCACACGAGGACCCTCGAAAAGACGTACCCATTTCCGACGGCCAGGCGGGCCGGAACCCCTCCCCGGCCCCGCGGACCCGAAGGCAGCCCACCGGCCTCGGCGACTATTTGACGCGCTGCGCCGCTTGCCATTTCTTGCCATTTTAGGGCAGGCTTCTGACCGTGGCCTACCACGGGGCACACGAGGACCCTCGAAAAGACTGTACCCATTTCCGACGCTCCTCCCCAACCCCCGCGGACCAAAGGGTATAGCCCACCGGCCTCGGCGACTATTCCACCCGCAGCGCCGCTGGGTATTTCTTGCCATTTTAGGTTAGGCCCTGACCGTAGCCTCCCACTGGGCACGCGAGGACCCTCGAAAAGACTGTACCCATTTCCGACAACCGGCCCGAACACCCTTCCCCGGCCCGCGGACCAAAGGCTATAGCCCAGCGGCCTCGGCGACTATTTCACGCGCCGCGCCGCTGGACATTTCTTGCCATTTTAGGGCAGGCTTCTGACCGTAGCCTCCCACTGGGCACACGAGGACCCTCGAAAAGACTGTACCCATTTTCGACGACCAGAGCCCCCTAAACCCCCTCCCCAACACCCGCGGACCAAAGGCTATAACCCACCGGCCTCGGTGACTATTTCACGTGCTGCGCCGCTGGGCATTTTTTGCCATTTTAGGGCAGGCCTCTGACCGTAGCCTCCCACTGGGCACACGAGGACCCTCGAAAAGACTGTACCCATTTCCGACGACCAGAGCCCCCGAAACCCCCTCCCCAACCCCCGCGGACCAAAGGCTGTAGCCCACCGGCCTCGGTGACTATTTCCCGCGCCGCGCCGCTGGGCATTTCTTGCCATTTTAGGGCAGGCTTCTGACCGTAGCCTCCCACGGGGCACACGAGGACCCTCGAAAAGACTGTACCCATTTCCGACGCTCCTCCCCAACCCCCGCGGACCAAAGGGTATAGCCCACCGGCCTCGGCGACTATTCCACCCGCAGCGCCGCTGGGTATTTCTTGCCATTTTAGGTTAGGCCCTGACCGTAGCCTCCCCGCTGAGCGCGAGGACCCTCGAAAGACTGTGCCATTTCCGACAGCCAAAGCCCCGAACACCCTCCCCGGCCCCGCGGACCGAGGCTATGGCCAGGCCTCGGCGACTATTTCACGCGCCGCGCCGCTGGACATTTCTTGCCATTTTAGGGCAGGCTTCTGACCGTAGCCTCCCACTGGGCACACTAGGACCCTCGAAAAGACAGTACCCATTTTTCGGCGAGCCCCAACCCCCTCCCCAACACCCGCGGACCAAAGGCTATAACCCACCGGCCTCGGTGACCATTTCACGTGCTGCGCCGCTGGGCATTTTTTGCCATTTTAGGGCGGGCCTCTGACCGTAGCCTCCCACTGGGCACACGAGGACCCTCGAAAAGACATACCCATTTCCGACGACCAGAGCCCCCGAAACCCCCTCCCCAACCCCCGCGGACCAAAGGCTGTAGCCCACCGGCCTCGGTGACTATTTCCCGCGCCGCGCCGCTGGGCATTTCTTGCCATTTTAGGGCAGGCTTCTGACCGTGGCCTACCACGGGGCACACGAGGACCCTCGAAAAGACTGTACCCATTTCCGACGCTCCTCCCCAACCCCAGCGGACCAAAGGCTATAGCCCACCAGCCTCGGCGACTATTTCACGCGCTGCGCCGCTGGGCATTTCTTGCCATTTTAGGGCAGCCTTCTGACTGTAGCCTCCCACTGGGCACACGAGGACCCTCGAAAAGACTGTACCCATTTCCGACACCCAGAGCCCCCGAAACCCACTCCCCAACCCCCTTGGACCAAAGGCTATACCCCACCGGCCTCGGTGACTATTTCACGCGCTGCGCCGCTGGGCAATTCTTACCATTTTAGGGCAGGCTTCTGACCGTAGCCTCCCACTGGGCACACGAGGACCCTCGAAAAGACTGTACCCATTTCCGACGCCCAGAGCCCCAGAACTTCCCTCCCCAACCCCCGCGGACCAAAGGCTATAGCCCACCGGCCTCGGCGACTATTTCACGCGCTGCGCCGCTGGGCATTTCTTGCCATTTTAGGGCAGCCTTGGCCTCCTCACTGAGCTACGAGGACCTCGAAAAAGGCATGCCATTTCCAGGCACCGGGCCGAGCCACTCCCCGACCCCCGGACCAAAGGCTATAGCCCACCGGCCTCGGTGACTATTTCACAGCTGCGCGCTGGGCAATTCTTACCATTTAGGGCAGGCTTCTGGCCGTAGCCTCCCAGCTGCACGAGGACCCTCGAAAAGGCTGTACCCATTTCCGGCAGGCCCCGAACTTCCTCCCAACCCACTCGGACCAAAGGCTATAGCCCTCCGGCCTCGGCGACCGTTTCACGCGCTGCGCCGCTGGGTATTTCTTGCCATTTTAGGGCAGGCCTCTGACCGTAGCCTCCCACTGGGCACGAGGACCCTCGAAAAGACTGTACCCATTTCCGACGCTCAGGCCCCGACGCCTCCCGGCCCCAGCGGACCAAGGCTATAGTCCACGGCCTCGGTGACTATTTCCTGCTGCGCGCTGGGCATTTCTTGCCATTTTAGGGCGGGCTTCTGACCGGAGCCTCCCCAGGCACACGAGGACCCTCGAAAAGACTGTACCCATTCGGCGCCCAGGCCCCGAACTTCCTCCCCAGCCCTGCGGACCAAGGCTTTAGCCCACCGGCCTCGGCGCCGTTTCCGCAGCTGCGCGCTGGGTATTCTTGCCATTTTAGGGCGGGCTTATTGCCTCCCACTGGGCACGAGGACCCTCAAAAGGCTGTACCCATTTTTGACGAGCCCCTAAACCCCTCCCAGCCCCAGCGGACCAAAGGCTATAGCCCACGGCCTCGGCGACTATTTCAGGCGCTGCGCGCTAGACATTCTTGCCATTTGAGGCAGGCTTCTGGCCGTAGCCTCCCAGGCTGCGAGGACCCTCGAAAAGACTGTACCCATTTCCGGCCTTGAGCCCAGAACTTCCCTCCCAACCCCAGCGGACCAAGGCTTTAGCCCACCGGCCTCGGTCACTATTTCACAGCTGCGCGCTGGGTATTTCTTGCCATTTTAGGGCAGGCTTCAGTAGCCTCCCCTTTGGGCACGAGGACCCTCGAAAATGATGTACCCATTTCGGCGGCCAGGCCGAAACCCCTTCCCGGCCCCGTGGACCAAGGCTATAGCCCACCGGCCTCGGCGACTATTTCACAGCTGCGCGCTCGACATTTCTTACCATTTTAGGGCAGGCTTGACCGTAGCCTCCCAGCCAGGCACCACGAGGACCCTCGAAAGACTGTACTCATTTCCGGCGAGCCCCGACGCCCTCCCACCCCAGCGGACCAAAGGCTATAGCCCACCGGCCTCGGTGACTATTTCACGCGCTGCGCCGCTGGGCATTTCTTGCCATTTTAGGGCAGGCTTCTGACCGTAGCCTCCCACTGGGCACGCGAGGACCCTCGAAAAGACTGTACCCATTTCCGACACCCAGAGCCCCCGAAACCCACTCCCCAACCCCCTTGGACAAAAGGCTATAGCCCACCGGCCTCGGTGACTATTTCACGCGCTGCGCCGCTGGGCAATTCTTATCATTTTAGGGCAGGCTTCTGACCGTAGCCTCCCCAGGCAAGCGAGGACCCTCGAAAAGGCATGCCATTTCCGTCGCCCGAGCCCGAACTTCCCTCCCAACCCCCGGACCAAGGCTATTGCCCACCGGCCTCGGCGACCCTATCGCGCGCTGAGCGCTGGGTATTTCTTGCCATTTTAGGGCAGGCCTCTGACCGTAGCCTCCACCCAGGCACCACGAGGACCCTCGAAAACATGCCATTTCCGGCGCGAGCCCCAGGCGCCTCCCCAACCCCCGCGGACCAAAGGCTATAGCCCACCGGCCTCGGTGACTATTTCACGCGCTGCGCCGCTGGGCATTTCTTGCCATTTTAGGGCAGGCTTCTGACCGGAGCCTCCCACTGGGCACACGAGGACCCTCGAAAAGACTGTACCCATTTACGACGCCCAGAGCCCCAGAACTTCCCTCCCCAACCCCCGCGGACCAAAGGCTATAGCCCACCGGCCTCGGCGATCGTTTCACGCGCTGCGCCGCTGGGTATTTCTTGCCATTTTAGGCAGTCCTCTGATCGTAGCCTCCCACTGGGCACACGAGGACCCTCGAAAAGACTGTACCCATTTCCGACGACCAGAGCCCCTTAAACCCCATCCCCGACCCCCGCGGACCAAAGGCTATAGCCCACCGGCCTCGTTGACCAATTCACGCGCTGCGCCGCTGGGTATTTCTTGCCATTTTAGGGCAGGCCTCTGACCGTAGCCTCCCACTGGGCACACGAGGACCCTCGAAAAGACTGTACCCATTTCTGACGACCAGAGCCCCCGAAACCGCCTCCCCAACCCCCGTGGACCAAAGGCTATAGCCCACCGGCCTCGGCGACTATTTCACGCGCTGCGCCGCTGGGCATTTCTTGCCATTTTAGGGCAGGCTTCTGACCGTAGCCTCCCACTGGGCACACGAGGACCCTCGAAAAGACTGTACCCATTTCCGGCCCAGGCCCACTTCCCTCCCGGCCCCAGCGGACCAAAGGCTGTGCCCACGGCCTCGGTGACTATTTCACGCGCTGCGCGCTGGGCATTTTGCCATTTTAGGGCAGGCTTCTGACCGTAGCCTCCCGGGCACCGAGGACCCTCGAAAAGGTACCCATTTCCGACCCCCGAACCGAACTTCCTCCCCAACCCCGCGGACCAAAGGCTATAGCCCACCGGCCTCGGCGACTATTTCACGCGCTGCGCCGCTGGGTATTTCTTGCCATTTTAGGGCAGGCCTCTGACCGTAGCCTCCCACTGGGCACACGAGGACCCTCAAAAAGACTGTACCCATTTCTGACGACCAGAGCCCCTTAAACCCCCTCGCCAACCCCCGCGGACTAAAGGCTATAGCCCACCGGCCTCGTTGACTATTTCTCGCGCTGCGCCGCTGGGCAATTCTTACCATTTTAGGGCAGGCTTCTGACCGTAGCCTCCCACTGGGCACACGAGGACCCTCGAAAAGGCAGTACCCATTTCCGGCGCGGGCTTCCTCCCAGCCCCCCGGACCAAAGGCTATAGCCCAACGGCCTCGGCGACTATTTCACGCGCTGCGCCGCTGGGCATTTCTTGCCATTTTAGGGCAGGCTTCTGACTGTAGCCTCCCACTGGGCACACGAGGACCCTCGAAAAGACTGTACCCATTTCCGACACCCAGAGCCCCCGAAACCCACTCCCCAACCCCCTTGGACAAAAGGCTATAGCCCACCGGCCTCGGTGACTATTTCACGCGCTGCGCCGCTGGGCAATTCTTACCATTTTAGGGCAGGCTTCTGACCGTAGCCTCCCACTGGGCACGCGAGGAGCCTCGAAAAGACTGTACCCATTTCCATCGCCCAGAGCCCCAGAACTTCCCTCCCCAACCCCCGCGGACCAAAGGCTATAGCCCACCGGCCTCGGCGATCGTTTCACGCGCTGCGCCGCTGGGTATTTCTTGCCATTTTAGGCAGTCCTCTGATCGTAGCCTCCCACTGGGCACACGAGGACCCTCGAAAAGACTGTACCCATTTACGGCGGCCGAGCCCCCATCCCCGACCCCCGCCGACCAACGGGTATAGCCCACCGGCCGCGTTGACCAATTCACGCAGCTGCGCGCTGGGTATTTTTTGCCATTTTAGGGCAGGCTCTGACCGTAGCCTCCCAGGCACCACGAGGACCCTCGAAAGACTGTACCCATTTCGGCGAGCCCCGAGCCGCCTCCCCAACCCCGTGGACCAAGGCTATAGCCCACCGGCCTCGGCGACTATTTCAGCGCTGCGCGCTGGGCATTTCTTGCCATTTTAGGGCGGGCTTCTGACCGTAGCCTCCCATGGGCTACGAGACCCTCGAAAGACTGTGCCCATTTCCGGCCAGCCCAGAACTTCCCTCCCCAACCCCCGCGGACCAAAGGCTATTGCCCACCGGCCTCGGTGACTATTTCACGCGCTGCGCCGCTGGGCATTTTTTGCCATTTTAGGGCTGGCTTCTGACCGTAGCCTCCCACTGGGCACACGAGGACCCTCGAAAAGACTGTACCCATTTCCGACCCCCAGAACCCCAGAACTTCCCTCCCCAACCCCCGCGGACCAAAGGCTATAGCCCACCGGCCTCGGCGACCATTTCACGCGCTGCGCCGCTGGGTATTTCTTGCCATTTTAGGGCAGGCCTCTGACCGTAGCCTCCCACTGGGCACACGAGGACCCTCAAAAAGACTGTACCCATTTCTGACGACCAGAGCCCCTTAAACCCCCTCGCCAACCCCCGCGGACTAAAGGCTATAGCCCACCGGCCTCGTTGACTATTTCTCGCGCTGCGCCGCTGGGCAATTCTTACCATTTTAGGGCAGGCTTCTGACCGTAGCCTCCCACTGGGCACACGAGGACCCTCGAAAAGACTGTACCCATTTCCGGCCAGGCCCCGAACTTCCTCCCCGGCCCCACGGACCAAAGGCTATAGCCCACGGCCTCGGCGACTATTTCGCAGCGCTGCGCGCTGGGCATTTCTTGCCATTTAGGGCAGGCTTGTAGCCTCCCAGGCTGCGAGGACCCTCGAAAGACTGCCATTTCCGACACCCATGGCCCCGAAACCCCTCCCCAGGCCCCCTTGGACAAAGGCTATAGCCCACCGGCCTCGGTGACTATTTCGCAGCTGCGCGCTGGGCAATTCTTACCATTTAGGGCGAGGCTTCTGACCGTAGCCTCCCAGCTGAGGCGAGGACCCTCGAAAAGGCTGCCATTTCCATCGCCCGAGCCCCGAACTTCCCTCCCAGCCCCAGCGGACCAAGGCTATAGCCCACCGGCCTCGGTGACTATTTCACATGCTGCGCTGGGCATTTCTTGTCATTTAGGGCAGGCCTCGACCGTAGCCTCAGCTGGGCACGAGGACCCTCGAAAGACTGTACCATTTCCGATGCAGCCCCGAACGCCCCTCCCCAACCCCCGCGGACCAAAGGCTATAGCCCACCGGCCTCGGTGACTATTTCACGCGCTGCGCCGCTGGGCATTTCTTGCCATTTTAGGGCAGGCTTCTGACCGGAGCCTCCCACTGGGCACACGAGGACCCTCGAAAAGACTGTACCCATGTCCGTCGCCCCGAGCCCCCGCCCCTGCCACCCCCACCCCCGCGGACCAAATGCTATAGCCCACCGGCCTCGGTGACGATTTCACGCGCTGCGCCGCTGGGGATTTCTTGCCATTTAGGGCAGGCTTTTGACGTAGCCTCCCAGGCACCACGAGGACCCTCGAAAAGACTGTACCCATTTCGCGCCAGGCCCGAACTTCCTCCCCAACCCCCGCGGACCAAAGGCTATAGCCCACCGGCCTCGGCGATCGTTTCACGCGCTGCGCCGTTGGGTATTTCTTGCCATTTTAGGCAGTCCTCTGATCGTAGCCTCCCACTGGGCACACGAGGACCCTCGAAAAGACTGTACCCATTTCCGACGACCAGAGCCCCTTAAACCCCTCCCGGACCCCGCGGACCAAGGCTATAGCCCACCGGCCTCGTTGACTAATTCAGCTGCGCGCTGGGTATTTCTTGCCATTTAGGGCAGGCCTCGCCGTAGCCTCATGGGCACGAGGACCCTCGAAAAGACTGTACCCATTTTCGTGACGGAGCCCCTAAACCCCTCCCCGACCCCAGCGGACCAAGGCTATAGCCCACCGGCCTCGGTGACTATTTCACACGCTGCGCTACTGGGCATTTTTTCCATTTTAGGGCAGGCCTCGGCCGTACCCTGCCCAGGCACACGAGGACCCTTGAAAACTGTACCCATTCGGCGGCCCAGCCCCCGAAACCCCCTCCCCAAACCCCGTGGACCAAAGGCTATAGCCCACCGGCCTCGGCGACTATTTCACGCGCTGCGCCGCTGGGCATTTCTTGCCATTTTAGGGCAGGCTTCTGACCGTAGCCTCCCACTGGGCACACGAGGACCCTCGAAAGGCATGCCATTTCCGGCGCCCGAGCCCCGAACCCCCCTCCCCAACCCCAGCGGACCAAAGGCTATAGCCCACCGGCCTCGGCGACTATTTCACGCGCTGCGCCGCTGGGCATTTCTTGTCATTTTAGGGCAGGCCTCTGACCGTAGCCTCCAACGGGGCACACGAGGACCCTCGAAAAGACTGTACCCATTTTCGACGACCAGAGCCCCAGAACTTCCCTCCCCAACCCCCGCGGACCAAAGGCTATAGCCCACCGGCCTCGGCGAACATTTCACGCGCTGCGCCGCTGGGCATTTCTTGCCATTTTAGGGCAGGCCTCTGACCGTAGCCTCCCACTGGGCACACGAGGACCCTCGAAAAGACTGTACCCATTACGGCGAGGCCCCGAAACCCCTCCCGGCCTCGCGGACCAAAGGCTATAGCCCACCGGCCTCGGCGACTATTTCACGCGCTTCGCCGCTAGACATTTCTTACCATTTTAGGGCAGGCTTCTGACTGTAGCCTCCCACTGGGCACACGAGGACCCTCGAAAAGACTGTACCCATTTTTGACGACCAGGTCCCCCTAAACCCCTCCCCAACCCCCGCGGACCAAAGGCTATAGCCCACCGGCCTCGGTGACTATTTCACGCGCTGCGCCGCTGGGCATTTTTTGCCATTTTAGGGCAGGCTTCTGACCGTAGCCTCCCACTGGGCACACGAGGACCCTCGAAAGACTGTACCCATTTCTGACGACCAGGGCCCCTTAAACCCCCTCGCCAACCCCCGCGGACCAAAGGCTATAGCCCACCGGCCTCGGCGACCATTTCACGCGCTGCGCCGCTGGGCATTTCTTGCCATTTTAGGGCAGGCCTCTGACCGTAGCCTCCCACTGGGCACACGAGGACCCTCGAAAAGACTGTACCCATTTCGGCGGCAGGCCCGAAACCCCTCCCGGCCCCGCGGACCGAGGCTATAGCCCACCGGCCTCGGCGACTATTTCCAGCGCCGCGCTAGGGCATTTCTTACCATTTAGGCGGGCTTCTGGTAGCCTCCCAGCACCGAGGACCCTCGAAAAATGCCATTTTGGCGACCGGGTCCCCTAACCCCTCCCGGCCCCGCGGACCAGGCTATAGCCCACCGGCCTCGGTGACTATTTCACGCCTTCTGCGCTGGGTATTTCTTGCCATTTAGGGTAGGCCTCGACCGTAGCCTCCCAGGCACGAGGACCCTCGAAAGACTCTACCCATTTGACGGCCGGCCCCGAAACCCCTCCCCGGCCCCAGCGGACCAAAGGCTATAGCCCACCGGCCTCGGCGACTATTTCAGCGCCGCGCTGGGATATTTCTTACCATTTTAGGGCGGGCTTGTAGCCTCCCAGGCTACGAGGACCCTCGAAAAGGTACCCATTTTTGAGCAGGCCCTAAACCCCTCCCGACCCCGCGGACCAAGGCTATAGCCCACCGGCCTCGGTGACTATTTCACGCTGTGCAGCTGGGCATTTTTGCCATTTTAGGGCGGGCCTCGACCGTAGCCTGCCCCAGGCACACGAGGACCCTCGAAAAGACTGTACCCATTTCCGGCGACAGGCCCCGAAACCCCTCCCGGCCCCAGCGGACCCAAAGGCTATAGCCCACGGCCTCGGCGACTATTTCCCAGCGCTGCGCGCTGGGCATTTCTTACGATTTTAGGGCGGGCTCTGACCGTAGCCTCCCGCCCAGGCACGAGGACCCTCGAAAAGTGTACCCATTTCCGGCCTTGAGGCCCCGACGCCCTCCCACCCCCGCGGACCCAAGGCTATAGCCCACCGGCCTCGGCGAGTATTTCACGCGCTGCGACGCTGGGCATTTGTTGTCATTTTAGGGGAGGCTTCTGACGGTAGCCTCCCACACTGCACACGAGGACCCTCGAAAAGACTGTACCCATTTCGGACGGGCCCCGAAACCCCTCCCAACCCCAGCGGACCAGGCTATAGCCCACCGCCTCGGTGACTATTTCCCGCGCGCGCGCGCGGGCTTGTCATTTTAGGGCAGGCCTCTGCCGTAGCCTCCAACGGGGCACACGAGGACCCTCGAAAAGACTGTACCCAGTTCCGACGCCCCTCCCCACCCCCCGCGGACCAAAGGCAATAGCCCACGGCCTCGGCGACTATTTCACCGCGCTGCGCGCGGCATTTCTTGCCATTTTAGGGCAGGCCTCGGCCGTAGCCTCCCAGGCACGAGGACCTTGAAAGATTGTACCCATTTCCGGCGGCAGGCCCAAAATCCCTCCCAACCCCCGGACCAAAGGCTGCAGCCCACCGGCCTCGGTGACTATTTCCAGCTGCGCCGCTGGGCATTTCTTGCCATTTTAGGGCAGGCCTCTGACCGTAGCCTCCCAGCTGGGTACGAGGACCCTCGAAAGACTGTACCCATTTTTCGGCGACGAGCCCTGGCCCCCCCGCGGACCAAGGCTATATCCAGCCTCGGCGACTATTTGTGCTGCGCCACTTGGCATTTCTTGCCATTTTAGGGCAGGCTTCTGCCCGGAGCCTCCCACTGGGCACACGAGGACCCTCGAAAAGACTGTACCCATTTCCGACGCCCAAAGCCCCAGAACTTCCCTCCCCAACCCCCGTGGACCAAAGGCTCTAGCCCACCGGCCTCGGCGACCGTTTCACGCGCTGCGCCGCTGGGTATTTCTTGCCATTTTAGGGCAGGCCTCTGACCGTAGCCTCCGACTGGGCACACGAGGACCCTCCAAAAGACTGTACCCATTTCCGGCGGCGGGCCCCCAGCCCCTCCCCAACCCCCGCGGACCAAAGGCTATAGCCCACCGGCCTCGTTGACTAATTCACGCGCTGCGCCGCTGGGTGTTTCTTGCCATTTTAGGGCAGGCTTCTGACCGTAGCCTGCCACTGGGCACACGAGGACCCTCGAAAAGACTGTACCCATTTCCGACGGGCCCGAAACCCCCCTCCCAACCCCGCGGACCAGGCTATAGCCCACGGCCTCGGCGACTATTTCACGCGCTGCGCGCTGGGCATTTCTTACCATTTAGGGCGGGCTTCTGGCCGTAGCCTCCCAGGCACGAGGACCCTCGAAAAGACTGTACCCATTTCCGGCGGAGGCCCCGAGCCTCCCAGCCCCAGCGGACCAAAGGCTATATCCCACGGCCTCGGCGAGTATTTCACTGCGCGCTGGGCATTTCTTGTCATTTTAGGGCAGGCTTCGATAGCCTCCCCGGGCACCACGAGGACCTTGAAAAGGTACCCATTTCCGGCGAGGCCCGAAACCCCCTCCCAACCCCAGCGGACCAAAGGCTATAGCCCACCCGGCCTCGGTCACTATTTCCGCGCCCGCGCGCTGGGCATTTCTTGCCATTTAGGGCAGGCCTCGGTAGCCTCCAACAGGGAACACGAGGACCCTCGAAATGACTGTACCCATTTCCGACGACCAGACCCCCCTCCCAACCCCCGCGGACCAAAGGCTATAGCCCACCGGCCTCGGCGACTATTTCACGCGCTGCGGCATTTCTTGCCATTTAGGGCAGGCCTCGACCGTAGCCTCCCCCAGGCACGAGGACCTTGAAAGGTGTACCCATTTCGGCGACGAGCCCCAATCCCTCCCAGCCCCGCGGACCAAGGCTGCAGCCCACCGGCCTCGGTGACTATTTCCGCTGCGCTGGGCATTTCTTGCCATTTAGGGCAGGCCTCGACCGTAGCCTCCCCAGGTACACGAGGACCCTCGAAAAGACTGTACCCATTTCGGCGACCGGGCCCCCTAAACCCCTCCCAGCCCCCGGACCAAGGCTATAGCCCACCGGCCTCGGCGACTATTTGATCTGCGCCGCCAGCATTTCTTGCCATTTAGGGCGGGCTTCTGCGGAAGCCTCCCAGGCTGCGAGGACCCTCGAAAAGACTGTACCCATTTCCGGCAGGCCCCAGAACTTCCCTCCCGGCCCCGTGGACCAAGGTTATAGCCCACGGCCTCGGCGACTATTTCACGCTGCGCGCTGGGTATTTCTTGCCATTTTAGGGCGGGGCCTCGGCCGTAGACTCGGCCCAGGCACCGAGGACCCTCAGGCTGTACCCATTTCCGGCGACGAGCCCTTAAACCCCATCCCCGGCCCCGCGGACCAAAGGCTATAGCCCACGGCCTCGTTGACTAATTCACGCAGCTGCGCGCTGGTGTTTCTTGCCATTTTAGGGCGGGCTCTGACCGTAGCCTCCCAGGCACCGAGGACCCTCGAAAGGCTGTACCCATTCCGGCGAGCCCCGAAACCCCTCCCGGCCCCGCGGACCAGGCTATAGCCCACCGGCCTCGGTGACTAATTCACGCTGCGCTGGGCATTTCTTGCCATTTTAGGGCAGGCCTCTGACCGTAGCCTCCCCAGGCACCGAGGACCCTCGAAAATCTGTGCCATTTCCGGCGGAGCCCCGAGCGCCCCTCCCGGCCCAGCGGACCAAGGCTATAGCCCACCGGCCTCGGCGGCTATTTCACAGCTGCGCGCTGGGCATTTCTTGCCATTTAGGGTAGGCTTCTGACCGTAGCCTCCACTGCGCACCGAGGACCCTCGAAAAGGCGTACCCATTTCCGGCGAGGCCCCTCCCAACCCCGCGGACGAAGGCTATAGCCCACCGGCCTCGGTGACTATTTCACGCGCTGCGCGCTGGGCATTTCTTACCATTTTAGGGCGGGGCTTGACCGTAGCCTCCCTGGGCTACGAGGACCCTAGAAAAGACTGTACCCATTTCCGACGCCCCTCCCCGACCCCCGCGGACCAAAGGCTATAGCCCACCGGCCTCGGCGACTATTTCACGCGCTGCGCCGCTGGGCATTTCTTGCCATTTTAGGGCAGGGTTCTGACCGTAGCCTCCCACTGGGCACACGAGGACCCTCGAAAAGACTGTACCCATTTCCGGCCCAGGCCCCGAGCGCCCTCCCAACCCCCGCGGACCAAAGGCTATAGCCCACCGGCCTCGGCGAGTATTTCCGCAGCTGCGCGCTGGGCATGTCTTGCCATTTAGGGCGGGGTTCTGACCGTAGCCTCCCCAGGCGCGAGGACCCTCGAAAAAGGCTGTACCCATTTGCGGCGACGAGCCCCCTAAGCCCCCCCAGCCCCGCGGACCAGGCTATAGCCCACGGCCTCGGTGACTATTTCACGCAGCGCTGCGCCGCTGGGCATTTCTTACCATTTTAGGGCAGGCTTCTGACCGTAGCCTCCCACTGGGCACACGAGGACCCTCGAAAAGACTGTACCCATTTCCGACGCCCAGAGGCCCCGAACGCCCCTCCCCAACCCCCGCGGACCAAAGGCTATAGCCCACCGGCCTCGGCGAGTATTTCACGCGCTGCGCCGCTGGGCATGTCTTGCCATTTTAGGGCAGGGTTCTGACCGTAGCCTCCCACTGGGCACGCGAGGACCCTCGAAAAGACTGTACCCATTTCCGGCGAGCCCCGAAACCCCTCCCGGCCCCTCGGACCAACGGCTATAGCCCACCGGCCTCGTCGACCGTTTCACGCGCTTCGCCGCAGTGTATTTCTTGCCATTTTAGGGCAGGCCTCTGACCGTAGCCTCCCAGGTACGAGATCCCTCGAAAAGACTGTACCCATTTCCGGCCGAGCCCCGACGCCCTCCCCAACCCCCGCGCACCAAAGGCTATAGCCCACCGGCCTCGGTGACTATTTCAGAAGCTGCGCCGCAGGGCATGTCTTGCAATTTTAGGGCAGGGTTCTGACCGTAGCCTCCCACTCAGGCGCGAGGACCCTCGAAAACTGCCCATTTCCGGCGACCCAGGCCCCGAAACCCCTCCCAGCCCCTTGGACCAAGGCTATAGCCCACCGGCCTCGGCGACCGTTTCGCAGCGCTGCGCGCTGGGTATTTCTTGCCATTTTAGGGCAGGCCTCGACCGTAGCCTCCAGGTACGAGATCCCTCGAAAGACTGTACCCATTTCCGGCCCAGGCCCCGAGGCGCTCTCCCCAACCCCCGCGGACCAAAGGCTATAGCCCACCGGCCTCGGTGACTATTTCACGCGCTGCGCCGCTGGGCATTTCTTGCCATTTTAGGGCAGGCTTCTGACCGGAGCCTCCCACTGGGCACACGAGGACCCTCGAAAAGACTGTACCCATTTCCGACGCCCAGAGCCCCAGAACTTCCCTCCCCAACCCCCGCGGACCAAAGGCTATAGCCCACCGGCCTCGGCGACCGTTTCACGCGCTGCGCCGCTGGATATTTCTTGCCATTTTAGGGCAGGCCTCGGACCGTAGCCTCCCACTAGGCACACGAGGACCCTCCAAAAGACTGTACCCATTTCCGATGACCAGAGCCCGCCCCATCCCATGACCCTGCGGACCAAAGGCTATAGCCCACCGGCCTCGTTGACTAATTCACGCGCTGTGCCGCTGGGTATTTCTTTGCCATTTTAGGGCAGGCCTCTGACCGTACCCTCCCACTGGGCACACGAGGACCCTCGAAAAGTCTGTACCCATTTCTGACGACCAGAGCCCCCGAAACCACCTCCCCAACCCCCGTGGACCAAAGGCTATAGCCCACCGGCCTCGGCAACTATTTCACGCGCTGCGCCGCTGGGCATTTCTTGCCATTTTAGGGCAGGCTTCTGACCGTAGCCTCCCACTGGGCACACGAGGACCCTCGAAAAGATTGTACCCATTTCCGACGCCTAGAGCCCCAGAACTTCCCTCCCCAACCCCCGCGGACCAAAGGCTATAGCCCACCGGCCTCGGCGACCATTTCACGCGCTGCGCCATTTTAGGGCAGGCCTCTGACCGTAGCCTCCCACTGGGCACACGAGGACCCTCGAAAAGACTGTACTCATTTCTGACGTCCAGAGCCCCTTAAACCCCCTCGCCAACCCCCGCGGACCAAAGGCTATAGCCCACCGGCCTCGTTGACTATTTCACGCGCTGCGCCGCTGGGTATTTCTTGCCATTTTAAGTCAGGCTTCTGACCGTAGCCTCCCACTGGGCACACGAGGACCCTCGAAAAGACTGTACCCATTTCTGATGACCAGAGCCCCCGAAACCCCCTCCCCAACCCCCGCGGACCAAAGGCTATAGCCCACCTGCCTCGGTGACTATTTCACGCGCCGCGCCGCTGGGCATTTCTTGTCATTTTAGGGCAGGCCTCTGACTGTTTCCTCCAACGGGGAACACGAGGACCCTCGAAAAGACTGTACCCATTTCCGACGCCCCTCCCCAACCCGCGCGGACCAAAGGCTATAGCCCACCGGCCTCGGCGACTATTTCACGCGCTGCGCCGCAGGGCATTTCTTGCCATTTTAGGGCAGGCCTCTGACCGTAGCCTCCCACTGGGCACACGAGGACCCTCGAAAAGACTGTATCCATTTCCGACGAGCCCCAATCCCTCCCCCCCAGCGGACCAAAGGCTTGAGCCCACCGGCCTCGGTGACTATTTCCCGCGCTGCGCCGCTGGGCATTTCTTGCCATTTTAGGGCAGGCCTCGTACCGTAGCCGCCCACGGGTACGAGGACCCTCAAAGACTGTACCCATTTTCGTGACGAGCCCTAAACCCCCTCCCCAACCCCCGCGGACCAAAGGCTATAGCCCACCGGCCTCGGTGACTATTTGACGCGCTGCGCCGCTGGGCATTTCTTGCCATTTTAGGGTAGGCTTCTGACCGTAGCCTCCCACTGGGCACACGAGGACCCTCGAAAAGACTGTACCCATTTCCGACGCCCAGAGCCCCAGAACTTCCCTCCCCAACCCCCGCGGACCAAAGGCTATAGCCCACCGGCCTCGGCGACCGTTTCACGCGCTGCGCCGCTGGGTATTTCTTGCCATTTTAGGGCAGGCCTCTGACCGTAGCCTCCCACTGGGCACACGAGGACCCTCGAAAAGACTGTACCCATTTCCGACGACCAGAGCCCCTTAAACCCCATCCCCAACCCCCGCGGACCAAAGGGTATAGCCCACCGGCCTCGTTGACTAATTCACAGCTGCGCGCTGGGTGTTTCTTACCATTTTAGGCGGGCTTCTGACCGTAGCCTCCCAGCTGGGCACCGAGGACCCTCGAAAGACTGTACCCATTTCGGCGACCCAGGCCCCGAAACCCCTCCCCAACCCCCGCGGACCAAAGGCTATAGCCCACCGGCCTCGGTGACTAATTCACACGCTGCGCCGCTGGGTGTTTCTTGCCATTTTAGGGCAGGCCTCTGACCGTAGCCTCCCACTGGGCACACGAGGACCCTCGAAAATACTGTACCCATTTCCGACGCCTAGAGCCCCCGAACGCCCTCCCCAACCCCCGCGGACCAAAGGCTATAGCCCACCGGCATCGGCGACTATTTCACGCGCTGCGCCGCTGGGCATTTCTTGCCATTTTAGGGTAGGCTTCTGACCGTAGCCTCCCACTGCGTACACGAGGACACTCGAAAAGACTGTACCCATTTTCGACGTGACCCAGGCCCTAAACCCCGACCCCGCGGACCAAAGGCTATAGCCCACCGGCCTCGGTGACTATTTCACGCGCTGCGCCGCTGGGCATGTCTTGCCATTTTAGGGCAGGCTTCTGACCGTAGCCTCCCACTGGGCACACGAGGACTATCGAAAAGACTGTACCCATTTCCGACGACCAGAACCCCCGAAACCCCCCCTAACCCCCGTGGACCAAAGGCTATAGCACACCGGCCTCGGTGACTATTGACGCGCTGCGCCGCTGGGCATTTCTTGCCATTTTAGGGGCTTCTGACCGTAGCCTCCCACTGGGCACACGAGGACCCTCGAAAAGACTGTACCCATTTCCGAGGACCAGAGCCCCCGGAACCCCCTCCCCAACCCCCGTGGACCAAAGGCTATAGCCCACCGGCCTCGGTGACTATTTAACGCGCTGCGCCGCTGGGTATTTCTTGCCATTTTAAGGCAGGCTTCTGACCGTAGCCTCCCACTGGGAACACGAGGTCCCTCGAAAAGACTGTACTCATTTCTGACGTCCAGAGCCCCTTAAACCCCCTCGCCAACCCCCGCGGACCAAAGGCTATAGCCCACCGGCCTCGGTGACTATCTCACGCGCCGCGCCGCTGGGTATTTCTTACCATTTTAGGGCAGGCTTCTGACCGTAGCCTCCCACTGGGCACACGAGGACCCTCGAAAAGACTGTACCCATTTCTGATGACCAGAGCCCCCGAAACCCCCTCCCCAACCCCCGCGGACCAAAGGCTATAGCCCACCTGCCTCGGTGACTATTTCACGCGCCGCGCCGCTGGGCATTTCTTGTCATTTTAGGGCAGGCCTCTGACTGTAGCCTACAACGGGGAACACGAGGACCCTCGAAAAGACTGTACCCATTTCCGACGCCCCTCCCCAACCCGCGCGGACCAAAGGCTATAGCCCACCGGCCACGACGACTATTTCACGCGCTGCGCCGCAGGGCATTTCTTGCCATTTTAAGGCAGGCCTCTGACCGTAGCCTCCCACTGGGCACACGAGGACCCTCGAAAAGACTGTACCCATTTCCGACGACCAGAGCCCCCGAAATCCCCTCCCCAACCCCCGCGGACCAAAGGCTGCAGCCCACCGGCCTCGGTGACTATTTCCCGCGCTGCGCCGCTGGCCATTTCTTGCCATTTTAGGGCAGGCCTCTGACCGTAGCCTCCCACTGGGTACACGAGGACCCTCAAAAAGACTGTACCCATTTTCGACGAGCCCTAACCCCTCCCAACCCCAGCGGACCAAGGCTATAGCCCACCGGCCTCGGCGACTATTTCAGCTGCGCGCTTGGCATTTCTTGCCATTTTGGCGAGCTTCTGCGGAGCCTCCCAGGCACGAGGACCCTCAGGCATGCCATTTCCGGCGACGAGCCCGCCCCCATCCCAGCCCGCGGACCAAAGGTATAGCCCACGGCCTCGTTGACTAATTCAGCTGCGCGCTGGGTGTTTCTTGCCATTTTAGGGCAGGCTTCGACCGTAGCCTCCCACTTGGGCACCACGAGGACCGTCGAAAAGACTGTACCCATTTCGGCGACGAGCCCGAAACCCCTCCCAGCCCGCGGACCAAAGTCTATAGCCCACCGGCCTCGGTGACTAATTCACCTGCGCTGCGCTGGGTGTTTCTTGCCATTTAGGGCGGGCCTCGGACCGTAGCCTCCCGCGCACCACAGTACCCTCGAAAATCATGTACCCATTCGGCCGAGCCCCCGAACGCCCCTCCCCAACCCCCGCGGACCAAAGGCTATAGCCCACCGGCATCGGCGACTATTTCACGCGCTGCGCCGCTGGGCATTTCTTGCCATTTTAGGGTAGGCTTCTGACCGTAGCCTCCCACTGCGTACACGAGGACCCTCGAAAAGACTGTACCCATTTTCGACGACCAGAGCCCATTAACCCCCCCCCAACCCCCGCGGACCAAAGGCTATAGCCCTCGGCCTCGGTGACTATTTCACGCGCTGCGCCGCTGGGTATTTTTTGCCATTTTAGGGCAGGCCTCTGACCGTAGCCTCCCACTGGGCACACGAGGACCCTCGAAAAGACTGTATCCATTTCAGACGAGGCCGAGCCCCCTCCCAACCCCAGCGGACCAAGGCTATAGCCCACGGCCTCGGTGACTATTTCACCGCTGCGCGCTGGGCATGTCTTGCCATTTTGGGGCAGCTTCGACCGTAGCCTCCCCTGGGCACGAGGACCCTCGAAAAGGCATACCCATTTGACGGAACCCCAAAACCCCCCACAACCCCGAGGACCGAAGGCTATAGCCCACACTCGGTGACTAATTCACGCGCCGCGCCGCTGGGCATTTCTTGTCATTTTAGGGCAGGCCTCTGACCGTAGCCTCCAACGGGGAACACGAGGACCCTCGAAAAGACTGTACCCATTTCCGACGCCCCTTCCCAACCCGCGCGGACCAAAGGCTATAGCCCACCGGCCTCGGTGACTATTTCACGCGCTGCGCCGCTTGGCATTTCTTGCCATTTTAAGGCAGGCTTCTGACCGTAGCCTCCCACTGGGAACACGAGGTCCCTGAAAGCCTCATTTCTGACGTCCAGAGCCCCTTAAACCCCCTCGCCAACCCCCGCGGACCAAAGGCTATAGCCCACCGGCCTCGGTGACTTTTTCACGCGCTGCGCCGCTGGGTATTTTTTTCCATTTTAGGGCAGGCCTCTGACCGTAGCCTCCCACTGGGCACACGAGGACCATCGAAAAGACTGTATCCATTTCGGCGACGAGCCGAAACCCCTCCCGGCCCCGCGGACCAAGGCTATAGCCCACCGGCATCGGTGACTATTTCCTGCGCGCTGGGCATGTCTTGCCATTTTAGGGCGGGCTTCGGCCGTAGCCTCCCATGGGCTACGAGGACCCTCGAAAAGGCTGTACCCATTTCGGCGACGGGCCCGAAACCCCCACAACCCCGTGGACCAAAGGCTATAGCCCACCAGCCTCGGTGACTATTGACGCGCTGCGCCGCTGGGCATTTCTTTCCATTTTAGGGGCTTCTGACCGTAGCCTCCCAGGCACGAGGACCCTCGAAAAGACTGCCATTTCCGGGACGAGCCCGGAACCCCGCCCCAACCCCGTGGACCAAAGGCTATAGCCCACGGCCTCGGTGACTATTTCACCGCGCTCGCGCTGGGCATTTCTTGCCATTTTAAGGCAGGCTTGACCGTAGCCTCACTTTGAGAACGAGGTCCCTCGAAAACTGTACTCATTTCGGCGTCGAGCCCCAAACCCCTCGCCAACTCCCGCGCGACCAAAGGCTATAGCCCACCGGCCTCGGTGACTAATTCAGCGCCGCCCCGCACGGTATTTCTTGCCATTTTAGGGCAGGCTTCTGACCGTAGCCTCCCATGGGTACGAGGACCCTCAAGGCTGTACCCAATTCCGGCGACGAGCCCCGACCCCATCCCCGGCCCCAGCGGACCAAAGGTACCGGCCTCGTTGACTAATTCACGCGCTGCGCGCTGGGTGTTCTTACCATTTTAGGCAGGCTTCGACCGTAGCCTCCCAGGCACCACGAGGACCCTCGAAAAGACTGTACCCATTTCGGCGACAAGGCCCCGAAACCCCTCCCGACCCGCGGACCAAAGGCTATAGCCCACGGCCTCGGTGACTAATTCCTGACGCTGCGCGCTGGGTGTTTCTTTCCATTTAGGGCAGGCCTCGACCGTAGCCTCCCAGCAGGCACGAGGACCCTCGAAAATACTGTACCCATTTCCGGCGAGGCCCCGAGCGCCCCTCCCGGCCCAGCGGACCAAGGCTATAGGCCTGCGGCATCGGCGACTATTTCACTGTGCTGCGCGCTGGGCATTTCTTGCCATTTTAGGGTGGGCTTCTGACCGTAGCCTCCCCTGCGTGCGAGGACCCTCGAAAAGGCGTACCCATTTTGAGACAGGCCCTAAAACCCCCCGACCCAGCGGACCAACGGCTATCGCCCTCGGCCTCGGTGACTATTTCACGCGCTGCGCCGCTGGGTATTTTTTGCCATTTTAGGGCAGGCCTCTGACCGTAGCCTCCCACTGGGCACACGAGGACCCTCGAAAAGACTGTATCCATTTCGGCGAGCCCCGAAACCCCTCCCCAACCCCGCGGACCAAGGCTATAGCCCACCGGCCTCGGCGACGTTTCAGCGATCGCCGCTGGTTATTTCTTGCCATTTTAGGGCGGGCCTCGACCGTAGCCTCCCAGCTGGGCACACGAGGACCCTCAGCATGCCCATTTCCGGCGCCAGGCCCCCCCATCCCCCAACCCCGCGGACCAAAGGGTATAGCCCACCGGCCTCGTTGACTAATTCACGCTGCGCGGTGGGTGTTCTTGCCATTTAGGGCAGGCCTTGACCGTAGCCTCCCCTGGGCACACGAGGACCCTCGAAAGACTGTACCCATTTCGGCAGGCCCCGAAACCCCTCCCGGCCCAGCGGACCAGGCTATAGCCCACCGGCCTCGGTGACTAATTCACCGCCTGCTGCGCTGGGTGTTTCTTGCCATTTAGGGCAGGCCTCTGACCGTAGCCTCCCCAGGCACGAGGACCCTCGAAAATAATGTACCCATTTCCGGCCCAGGCCCCGAGCGCCCCTCCCGGCCCCGCGGACCAAAGGCTATAGCCCACTGGCATCGGCGACTATTTCACGCGCTGCGCCGCTGGGTATTTCTTTTCATTTTAGGGTAGGCTTCTGACCGTAGCCTCCCACTGCGCACACGAGGACCCTCGAAAAGACTGTACCCATTTTAGACAAACAGAGCCCCCTAAACCCCCCCCAACCCCCGCGGACCAAAGGCTTTAGCCCTCGGCCAAGGTGACTATTTCACGCGCTGCGCCGCTGGGTATTTTTTGCCATTTTAGGGCAGGCCTCTGACCGTAGCCTCCCACTGGGCACACGAGGTCCCTCGAAAAGACTGTATCCATTTCGGCGGCCAGGCCCCGAAACCCCTCCCGGCCCCAGCGGACCAAAGGCTATAGCCCACCGGCCTCGGCGACGTTTCGCAGCTGCGCGCTGGTTATTTCTTGCCATTTAGGGCGGGCCTCGGCCGTAGCCTCCCAGGCACCACGAGGACCCTCAAAAGGCGTACCCATTTCCGGCGGACCAGGCCCTTAAACCCCATCCCCCCGCGGACCAAAGGGTATAGCGCAACGGCCTCGTTGACTTTTTCACGCGCTGCGACGCTGGGTGTTCTTGCCATTTTAGGGCGGGCTTGACCGTAGCCTCCCCAGGCTGCGAGGACCCTCGAAAAGGCATGTACCCATTTCCGGCGCCCCTCCCCGGCCCCGCGGACCAAAGGCTATAGCCCACCGGCCTCGGTGACTATTTCACCGCTGCGCGCTGGGCATTCTTGCCATTTTAAAGCGGGCCTCGACCGTAGCCTCCCAGGAACACGAGGACCCTCGAAAAGGCTGTACTCATTTCGACATCAGGCCCATAAACCCCTCGCCAACCCCGCGGACCAGGCTATAGCCCACCGGCCTCGGTGACTATTTCATGCTGCGCGCTGGGTATTTTTGCCATTTTAGGCGGGCCTCGACCGTAGTCTCCCCAGGCACGAGGACCCTCGAAAAAGGCGTATCCATTTCGGCGAGCCCCGAAACCCCCCCCCCAACCCCGCGCGGACCAAAGGCTATAGCCCACCGGCATCGGAGACAATTTCACCCGCTGCGACGCTGGTCATTTCTTGTCATTTTAGTGCAGGCCTCGACCGTAGCTTCCAGGCACCACGAGGACCCTCAAAGACTGTACCCATTTTCGGCGAGCCCTAACCCCCCCCCGGCCCAGCGGACCAAGGCTATAGCCACCGGCTCGGCGACTATTTCACCTTGCGCTGCACGCGGGCATTTCTTACCATTTAGGGCAGGCCTCGACCGTAGCCTCCCCGGCACCGAGGCCTCGAAAGACTGTACCCATTTCCGGCCAGGCCCCGAAATCCCCTCCCCAACCCCCGCGGACCAAAGGCTGTAGCCCACCGGCCTCGGTGACTATTTCCCGCGCTGCGCCGCTGGGTATTTCTTGCCATTTTAGGTCAGGCCTCTGACCGTAGCCTCCCACTGGGTACACGAGGACCCTCAAAAAGACTGTACCCATTTTCGACGACCAGAGCCCCCTAAACCCCCTCCCCAACCCCCGCGGACCAAAGGCTATAGCCCACCGGCCTCGGCGACTATTTGCCGCGCTGCGCCGCTCCCATTTCTTGCCATTTTAGGGCAGGCTTCTGACCGGAGCCTCCCACTGGGCACACGATGACCCTCGAAAAGACTGTACCCATTTCCGACGCCCAGAGCCCCAGAACTTCCCTCCCCAACCCCCGCGGACCAAAGGCTATAGCCCACCGGCCTCGGCGACCGTTTCACGCGCTGCGCCGCTGGGTATTTCTTGCCATTTTATGGCAGGCCTCTGACCGTAGCCTCCCACTGGGCACACGAGGACCCTCCAAAAGACTGTACCCATTTCCGACGACCAGAGCCCCTTAAACCCCATCCCCAACCCCCGCGGACCAAAGGGTATAGCCCACCGGCCTCATTGAGTAATTCACGCGCTGCGCCGCTGGGTGTTTCTTACCATTTTAGGGCAGGCTTCTGACCGTAGCCTCCCACTGGGCACACGAGGACCCTCGAAAAGACTGTACCCATTTCGGCGGCCAGGCCCCGAAACCCCCTCCCAAACCCCCGCGGACCAAAGGCTATAGCCCACCGCCCTCGGTGACTAATTCACACGCTGCGCCGATGGGTGTTTCTTGCCATTTTAGGGCAGGCCTCTGACCGTAGCCTCCCACTGGGCACACGAGGACCCTCGAAAATACTGTACCCATTTCCGACGCCCAAAGCCCCCGAACGCCCCTCCCCAACTCCCGCGGACCAAAGGCTATAGCCCACCGGCATCGGCGACTATTTCACGCGCTGCGCCGCTGGGCATTTCTTGCCATTTTAGGGTAGGCTTCTGACCGTAGCCTCCCACTGCGTACACGAGGACCCTCGAAAAGACTGTACCCATTTTCGACGACCAGAGCCCCCTAAACCCCCTCCCCAACCCCCGCGGACCAAAGGCTATAGCCCACCGGCCTCGGCGACCGTTTCACGCGCTGCGCCGCTGGTTATTTCTTGCCATTTTAGGGCAGGCCTCTGACCGTAGCCTCCCACTGGGCACACGAGGACCCTCCAAAAGACTGTACCCATTTCCGACGACCAGAGCCCCTTAACCCCAGCCCCAACCCCCGCGGACCCAAGGGTATAGCCCACCGGCCTCGGCGACGTTTCACAGCGCTCCGCGCTGGTTATTTCTTGCCATTTAGGGCAAGCCTCGGCCGTAGCCTCCCACTGGGCACACGAGGACCCTCCAAAAGACTGTACCCATTTCCGACGACCAGAGCCCCTTAAACCCCATCCCCAACCCCCGCGGACCAAAGGGTATAGCCCACCGGCCTCGTTGACTAATTCACGCGCTGCGCCGCTGGGTGTTTCTTGCCATTTTAGGGCAGGCTTCTGACCGTAGCCTCCCACTGGGCACACGAGGACCCTCGAAAAGACTGTACCCATTTCTGACGAGGCCCGAAACCCCCTCCCGGCCCCGCGGACCAAAGGCTATAGCCCACGGCCTCGGTGACTAATTCTGCCTTCGCGCTGGGTATTTCTTGCCATTTAGGCGGGGCTTGACCGTAGCCTCCAGGGTACCGAGGACCCTCGAAAAGCTGTACCCATTTCCGGCGACGAGCCCTTAAACCCCATCCCCAACCCCCGCGGACCAAAGGGTATAGCCCACCGGCCTCGTTGACTAATTCACAGCTGCGCCCTGGGTGTTCTTGCCATTTAGGGCGGGCTTGACCGTAGCCTCCCAGCTGCGAGGACCCTCGAAAAGCTGTACCCATTTCGGCGAGGCCCCGAAACCCCTCCCCGGCCCAGCGGACCAAAGGTATAGCCCACCGGCCTCGTTGACTAATTCACCGCTGCGCTGGGTGTTCTTGCCATTTTGAGGCGGGCTTCTGACCGTAGCCTCCCGCAGGCTGCGAGGACCCTCGAAAAGGACTGTACCCATTTACGAGGCCAGGCCCCAGAAACCCCTCCCGACCCGCGGACCAAAGGCTATAGCCCACCGGCCTCGGCGACTATTTCCACCTGCGCCCATCTTGCCATTTTAGGGTAGGCTTTTGACCGTAGCCTCACTGCGTACCGAGGACCCTCGAAAAGCGTACCCATTTCGTGACCCGAGCCCGCAAACCCTCCCGAGCCCCAGCGGACCAAAGGCTATAGCCCTCGGCCTCGGTGACTATTTCGCAGCTGCTGCGCAGCTGGGTATTTTGCCATTTTAGGGCAGGCCTCGACCGTAGCCTCCCACCCCAGGCACCACGAGGACCCTCGAAAAGGCTGTACCCATTTCCGAATCAGGCCGAAACCCCTCCCGGCCCCAGCGGACCCAGGCTGGCCCACGGCCTCGGCCACCGTTTAAGCTGCGCGCTGGTTATTTCTTTCCATTTAGGGCGGGCCTCGGCCGTAGCCTCCCCCAGGCACACGAGGACCCTCAGGCTGTGCCCATTTCCGGCGACGAGCCCCGAAACACCTTCCCCGACCCCAGCGGACCAAAGGCTATAGCCCACCGGCCTCGGCGACTATTTGGCAGCTGCGCGCCTTGGCATTTCTTGCCATTTTAGAGCGAGCTTGACCGTAGCCTCCATGGGCACGAGGACCCTCGAAAATCTGTACCCATTTCCGGCGCCCGAGCCCGACGCGCCTCCCGACCCCAGCGGACCAAAGGCTATAGCCCGCGGCCTCGGTGACTATTTCCGCAGCTGCGCGGCTGGGCATGTCTTGCCATTTTAAGGCGGGGCTTGACCGTAGCCTCCATGGGCACCACGAGGACCCTCGAAAATGTACCCATTTCAGCGGCCGGAACCCAAAACCCCCACAACCCCGTGGACGAAGGCTATAGCCCACCGGCCTCGGTGACTATTGACCTTGACTGCGTCGCTGGGCATTCTTGCCATTTTGGGGCTTCGCCGTAGCCTCCCATGGGCTGAGGACCCTCGAAAAGGCGTACCCATTCGGGGACCCAGAGCCCCGGAACCCCTCCCAACCCCGTGGACGAGGCTATAGCCCACGGCCTCGGTGACTATTTCACTTGTGACTGCGCCGCGCTGGGCATTTCTTGCCATTTTAAAGCAGGCTTACGACCGTAGCCTCCCACTTTGGACACGAGGTCCCTTGAAAGACTGTACTCATTTACGGCGTCCAGGCCCTTAAACCCCTCGCCAACCCCAGCGGACCAAAGGCTATAGCCCACCCGGCCTCGGTGACTATTTCCGCTGCCCGCTGGTATTTTGCCATTTAGGGCAGGCCTCGTACCGTAGCATCCCCTGAGCTGCGGGGACCACCGAAAAGAGCTGTATCCATTTCGGCGGCCAGGCCCGAAACCCTCTGACCCAGCGGACCAAAGGCTATAGCCACCGGCCTCGGTGACTATTTCTGGCACGCTGGGCATGTCTTGCCATTTTAGGCGGGCTTCGTAGCCAGCCTCGGGGGCACCGAGGACCCTCGGTACCCATTTAGGCGAGCCCGGAACCCCGAAACCCCACAACCCCGTGGAAAGGCTATAGCCCACGGCCTTGGTGACTATTTATTCGTCGGCTGGGCATTTCTTGCCATTTAGGGGCTTCGGACCGTAGCCTCCCAGGCACCACGAGGACCCTCGAAAGACTGTACCATTTCGGACGAGCCGGAACCTCCCCGGCCCCGTGGACGAAGGCTATAGCCCACCGGCCTCGGTGACTATTTCACGACGCGCTGGGCATTTCTTGCCATTTTAAAGCGGGCTTCTGGACCGTAGCCTCACTTGGGAACAAGGTCCCTCGAAAACTGTACTCATTTCGGCGTCCGGGCCCGCCCCCTCGCCAACCCCGCGCGAGGCTATAGCCCACCGGCCTCGGTGACTATTTCACCAGCGCCCGGCAGGGTATTTCTTGCCATTTTAGGGCGGGCTTCTGACCGTAGCCTCGCACTAGGCACCGAGACCCTCGAAAAGGCTGCCATTTCGATGACGAGCCCCGAAACCCCTCCGGCCGCGGACCAGGCTATAGCCCAGCGCCTCGGTGACTATTTCACTGTCGCGCGCTGGGCATTTCTTGTCATTTTAGGGCAGGCCTCTGGCCGTAGCCTCCGAGGGGAACCACGAGACCCTCGAAAAAGGCGTACCCATTTCCGGCGCCCTCCCCAACCCGGCGGACCAAAAGGCTATAGCCCACGGCCTCGGCGACTATTTCCAGCGCTGCGCCGCGAGGCATTTCTTACCATATTAGGGCGGGCCTCGACCGTAGCCTCGATGGGCACACGAGGACCCTCGAAAAGACTGTACCCATTTGGCGGCAGGCCCCGAAATCCTCCCAACCCCGCGGACCAAAGGCTGTAGCCACCGGCCTCGGTGACTATTTCCAGCGCTTCGCTTGAGCATTTCTTGCCATTTAAGGCGGGACCTCGACCGTAGCCTCCACTTTGGGTACGAGGACCCTCAGGCATGCCATTTTTGGCGAGCCCTGAGCCCCTCCCAACCCCAGCGGACCAAGGCTATAGCCACCGGCCTCGGCGACTGATTTCCTTTCTGCGCTTGGAATTTCTTGCCATTTAGGGCAGGCTTGCCGGGCCTCGCTTCCAGGCACCACGAGGACCGTCGAAAAGACTGTACCCATTTCGGCCAGGCCCCGAACTTCCCTCCCGGCCCCAGCGGACCGAAGGCTATAGCCCACCGGCCTCGGCGACCGTTTCCAGCTGCGCGCTGGGTATTTGTTGCCATTTTATGGCAGGCCTCGGCCGTAACCTCAGCTGGGCACCACGAGGACCCTCGAAAAGACTGTACCATTTCGGCGACAGGCCCGAAACCTCCTCCCCGGCCCCAGCGGACCAGGCTATAGCCCACGGCCTCGGTGACTAATTCACCTGCAGCGCCCGCTGGGTGTTTCTTGCCATTTAGGGCAGGCCTCTGACCGTAACCTCCCAGGCTACGAGGACCCTCGAAGATGCTGTACCCATTTCCGGCGCCCCGAGGCCCCGAGCGCCCTCCCAACCCCGTGGACCAAGGCTATAGCCACCGGCCTCGGCGACTATTTCACAGCGCTGCGCCCGGCTGGCATTTCTTGCCATTTAAGCGGGCTTGGCCGTAGCCTCACTGAGCACCCACGAGGACCCTCGAAAAGACTGTACCATTCCGGCGAGAACCCCGAAACCCCCAACCCCGTGGACGAGGCTATAGCCCGCGGCCTCGGTGACTATTTTGCAGCTGCGCTGGGCATTTCTTGCCATTTGAGGGGCTTGACCGTAGCCTCCCACTAGGCACGAGGACCCTCGAAAAGCTGTACCCATTTCCGAGGACGAGCCGGAACCCCTCCCGGCCCCGTGGACGAAGGCTATAGCCCACCGGCCTCGGTGACTATTTCACGACTGCGCGCTGGGCATTTCTTGCCATTTAAGCGGGGCTTCGGCCGTAGCCTCCACTTTGGGAACACGAGGTCCTCGAAAAGACTGTACTCATTTCGGCGTCCGAGCCCTTAAACCCCTCGCCCAACCCCAGCGCAAAGGCTATAGCCCACCGGCCTCGGTGACTATTTCACGCAGCGCGCGCTGGGTATTTCTTGCCATTTTAGGGCGGGGCTTCGGACCGTAGCCTCGCCTTGGGCACCTGCGAGGACCCTCGAAAAGGCTGTACCCATTTCTGATGACCAGAGCCCCCGAAACCCCCTCCCCAACCCCCGCGGACCAAAGGCTATAGCCCACCTGCCTCGGTGACTATTTCACGCGCCGCGCCGCTGGGCATTTCTTGTCATTTTAGGGCAGGCCTCTGACCGTAGCCTCCAACGGGGAACACGAGGACCCTCGAAAAGACTGTACCCATTTCCGACGCCCCTCCCCAACCCGCGCGGACCAAAGGCTATAGCCCACCGGCCTCGGCGACTATTTCACGCGCTGCACCGCAGGGCATTTCTTGCCATTTTAGGGCAGGCCTCTGACCGTAGCCTCCCAGGCACCACGAGGACCCTCGAAAAGGCATGTACCCATTTCCGGCGGCCCAATCCCTCCCAGCCCGCGGACCAAAGGCTGTAGCCCACCGGCCTCGGTGACTATTTCCAGCTGCGCGCGGGCATTTCTTGCCATTTTATGGCGGGGCCTCTGACCGTAGCCTCACTTTGGGTACGAGGACCCTCAAAAGCTGTACCCATTTCGGCGAGCCCCTAAACCCCCTCCCCACCCCCCGCGGACCAAAGGCTATAGCCCACCGGCCTCGGCGACTATTTGACGCTCTGCGCCGCTTGGAATTTCTTACCATTTTAGGGCAGGCTTCGTGAGCCTCCCCAGGCACCGAGGACCCTCGAAAATGTACCATTTCCGGCCTTGAGCCCCAGAACTTCCCTCCCGACCCCGCGGACCAAAGGCTATAGCCCACCGGCCTCGGCGACCGTTTCACCTTGCTGCGCTTGCTGGGTATTTCTTGCCATTTATGGCGGGCCTCGGCCGTAGCCTCCCACTTTGGGCACCCGAGGACCCTCGAAAAGACTGTACCCATTTCCGGCGGACCCAGGCCGAAACACCTTCCCGACCCACCGCGGACCAAGGCTATAGCCCACCGGCCTCGGCGACTATTTTGGCCCAGCGCTGCGCGCTGGGCATTTTTACCATTTTAGGGGCTTCTGACGTAGCCTCCCACTTGGGCTACGAGGACCCTCGAAAAGACTGTACCCATTTCCGAGGACCAGAGCCCCTGGAACCCCCTCCCCAACCCCCGTGGACCAAAGGCTACAGCCCACCGGCCTCGGTGACTATTTCACGTGCTGCGCCGCTGGGTATTTCTTGCCATTTTAGGGCAGGCTTGTGACCGTAGCCTCCCCCAGGCACCGAGGACCCTCGAAAAGCGTATGCCCATTTTGAAGACGAGCCCCTAAATCCCCTCCCGGCCCCAGCGGACCAAGGCTATAGTCCACGGCCTCGGTGACTATTTCACCAGCGCTGCGCCGCTGGGCATTTCTTGCCATTTATGGCGGCTTCAACCGTAGCCTCACTTTGGGCACCACGAGGACCCTCGAAAAACTGTACCCATTCGGACGACGAGCCCCAGGCGTCCCTCCCACCCGAGCGGACCAAAGGCTATAGCCCACCGGCCTCGGCGACTATTTCACGTTGCGCGCTGGGCATGTCTTGCCATTTTAAAGGCGGCTTGACGGTAGCCTCCTGCCCAGGCACTAGGACCCTCGAAAAGACTGTACCCATTTAAGCGGACCAGGCCCTGAAACACCTTCCCAACCCCCAGCGGACCAAAGGCTATAGCCACCGGCCTCGGCGACTATTTGTGGCGCTGCGCGCTTGGCATTCTTGCCATTTTAGGGCGAGCTTCTGACCGTAGCCTCCCAGGCACCGAGGACCCTCGAAAGACTGTACCCATTTCCGGCGCAGGCCCCGAAACCCCCTCCCCAACCTCCGTGGACCAAAGGTTATAGCCCACCGGCCTCGGCGATTATTTGACGCGCTGCGCCGCTGGGCATTTCTTACCATTTTAGGGGCTTCAGACCGTAGCCTCCCCACCCCAGGCACCGAGGACCCTCGAAAAGAGCTGTACCCATTTGGGGGCAGGCCCAGGAACCCCTCCCGGACCCCGTGGACAGAAAGGCTTCAGGCCACCGGCCTCGGTGACTATTTCACGCTTTCTTGGTATTCTTGCCATTTAGGGCGAGCTTGTGGCCGTAGCCTCCCAGCTGGGCTGCGAGGACCCTCGAAAAAGCGTACCCATTTTGATGACCCGA